>JAQQAC010003584.1:5204473-5506452 GCA_029783875.1 Phataginus tricuspis | reverse complement strand
TGGCTGGTAAAGAGTAAGTGCTCAATAAATATTCACTGAAGCTGACTTGCATGTAACCGGGATCTGTTCGAGGAATGATTAACTATGGGAGGTAACATATTGGACATCCTAGCATGAGAAGGGGCCTAAGATGTTTATATTTAAATCCATTAATTCATTTGTTCACCCAACAAGTATTTTTTGAGTTTTAATTATATGCCAGATACTGTTCTAATTACCATTGAAATGACAATGAGCAACATAAAGTTCTTACTCTCAGAAACCTTTCATTCTACTCAGGGAAAGCACAACAATAAAGAAACAAGCAAATCATATATTGGGGGCAAAGGGTATAAAAAGAGATGGGTAAAGGTTATGGTAGAATTCTGTGGTAGGCAGAATTATAAGATGTTCCCAAGACATCTGTCCCTGGTTACACTCCCTGTATAAACCCCCTCACCTATGCCCCCAACATAAATGTGAATGAGACCTGTGAATATGGTGGAATGATTAGGTTATGTTGTACGGCAAAGGTGGGGGATTTTGAAAATGTAATTAAGGTCCCAAATCAGCTGATTCTGACTTAAGCAGAAGGAAGACTATCCTGGATGTGCTTGACTTAATCAGATAAAAGACCCTAAAAGAGGAACTGGGCCCTACCTGACATTAGTGGGAAATTCTCCTGCGGGCCTTGAAGACGCAGCAGCTATGTTGCGAACTGCTTATAGAAGGGACCACGTGGCAAGGAGATGGAGGTAGCCTCCAGCTTCCAGCTAGTGAGAAAACAGCGGTCCCAGTAACACACCCACAAGGAAATGAATTCTTTCAACAAATGAATAAGTTTGGAAGCAGATTCTTCCCCAGTCAAACCTTCTGATAAGAATGTAGCCCAACCAGTATCATGATTAGTGCACATGGTGTGTGTGGGGTCACGGGGAAGACAGTGTAGCAGAGAAGACAAGTAGGGACTCTGTGGCATCTTACTACACTGATGGACAGTGACTGCTATGGGGTATCGGGGGAGACTCGATAATAAGGGTGAATGTAATAACCACATTGTTTTTCTTGTGGAAACTTCATCAGAGTGTATGTCAATGATACCTTAATATAAAAAAAAAAGAATGTAACGCAACCAACACCTTGATTGCAGCCTTGAGGGAATAAACTATGCCCAGACTCCAAATCTATAGAAACTGTGAGAAAATAGATGCATGGTGTTTTAAGCCACTAAGGGTGTGGTGATTTGTTACATAGCATAGAAAACTAATACAAATGCTATTTTAAGTGGGATGGTTAGGAAAGCTGTTTCTGAATTTGAATGGAGACTTGAAGGAAGCCAGGAGCAAACTTTAAGGATATCTGGGGAAGAGCAGAGGAGTGACCATTCTTGCTGGAATGTAGAGAACAGCCCAGGGATGGACATGTGTGGAGGACGAGGCGCAGTTGAGAGAGAGTGGACACTTGGGCTGAGATGTCGTGGGAATGGCATCAGATTATGGACATCTCTCAAAGATAGGACTAATAAAACTTGCTAAAGAATTAGATTTGGACTGTGAGAGGAAGAGGATTCAAAGGAAAGTTCCGAAGGCAGTTGACATTTGCTGAATTGAGAAGACTCGGGTAGGGATAGGATTGGGTGGAAGAAGCAGGCTTTCGGGATTGGCCATGAGTTTGGTTTTGGATATGTGAAGCTTGAGATGACATCCAAGTAAATTTATCAAGGTGCTTGTATCTATAAGTCTAGAATTCAGGAGAGAGGTTGGGGATGGAGATAAAAATAGGAAGTGCCAGCATATTGATGCTATTTAAACTGTGAGACTGGAAGAGATAACCCAAGATAGAAAAGTCACAGAATGTTGGGCCTGAAAGTCATCTTAAGAGATTATCATTTGATAGATGAAGACACTCCAGTCCAGAGAAGTGAAGTGACAGTAGGCCTTACCTAGGGGCACAGAACTAGTTACTAGCAGAGCTTAACTAAAACTCAGCCTTCTTGATTCTCAGCTCAGATTCTTTTCACCAAGGGTCATAGGTTCCTTTCTTTTACTTCTCTAGAATATTTCCTACACTTGGGAAAGAGCCTTACAAAGTCAGCATGGTGTGGCTTTTATCCTTCTTGGGGCTCCGAGTCCTAGGTACAGACCTGTGATGCATCCTTCCCCACCTTAAGTGTCACCCTACAAAATGCTGATGAGATTTGATGGCTGTGGGAAGCCAGGGCTCATGTAACAAATGAAAATGTATGCTGTGATGTCTATAAACCTCACCTCATCAAATTAATAATGAAAAGCCTCCCATCAAAGCCCTTCTTGTGCTCAATAGCCTGTGGCACATTTGGACTCATCAATAGATGTTCAACAATATTACAACTTGTTTAAATCTTGGTAAAGCAGTGTTATATACTATTGTTATTGACTTCCCTTTTCTAATTACCACCCAAAGGTGAGGGATGATATAACCCTAATGACCGCATTCTTGGAGAGCAAGTGGCTTTGGGTTTCAACTCAGGTGTCTTAGCTGTTCTGAAGGGGGGGACCCTCTGCTAGAAGAAGGTCAGCTTTAGCAAGGCCACCATACTGAGGCCCAGCTGATGTTTGAGACCATTTATAAAGGGACCTCTGTGCCTGGTAATGAAACCAGAAATTTTAGAGTCTCTGTGTAAATGTGAGGCACGGTCAGGGCACATGGAGCTAGCTGAAGCCAGCTTTTATGACAGTCCACACCCAGGTGGGCAGAAAACAGCTTTCTTCCCTTTTTTCCCTGTAACTCAACTTATTTTCTATTTTGAGCCTACATTTTGCTAGGTTGGAGAAACATAATCCCCCCTCCCTTTCCTTGCATTGGAGTGTTTTGGTGGCCTGGTCATATGGTGCCAAGGCATGGCAGGGCTGCCTGTGGACTTTGACATCATTCTACACGTTCACCTGCTGCAATATCTATTTTTTCTTCTGGGCTTCTGACATTCATCCTGCATGGTGCCCATGAGATTTTCATATTTCCATTCATGGCCCCTTCAAGCCCAGTGGTTCTCTTCTGTTCCAGTACATGGTCACTATTCTGTTCCTTTCTACTGTCCTGGAGTAGGAGGCCTTTTTGAAGGTCCCTCAGGTGCTTGAACTTCCTGTGCTTCCTTCCCTCTCTGCTCCCTGAGCTCTGCTAGGGCCCTGGTTTCTAGTGAGGGCCAACATTAAACTTTTTTACTTTTTATTCCTCTGGGGAAATCTTTTCTGGTCTCTCTCAGAAGCTCTCACACTCCTCTGATCCCATTTTTCTTCAACATTTTCTTTTCACCGCCAGTGTCCTCTCCAGCTCCCTATACGTTTTTGGTAATAGGTACTCAATAAAGTTTTTGCACGATCAGTTACTTGGGTCCCAAGAAAAGAAAATTTGGAAATTAGGTTCATTGGTATAGAGGGCTATGATTTTAGAGGTGTCATCCCTTCAATGCATTTAATTTACTTTTTTGGTTTTGTTCATCAAATATTCACGAGACACCAACCTACGACGTTTCAGGACCTGTGCCAGACCCTTGGGACATGTCTCTGAGGGGTTCATTTTCATGGAATTAATTTGTATCTTAACTGACTTTATCAGCTGCATAGAATCCATTACATGTATGTTCCACAGTTAATAAGTATCTTATAGACACTTGGATTGTTTCTTTAGGTATTTCAAACAATATTGAAATTAATAATCATATGTAAACATCATTAATAAAAGTGCATGTATATAGATGTAAGATAACTTACTAAACTGCCCTTCACAGAATACCCCCATCAGTAATATACATGAATATTTATATCTGCTTTTAAATGTCTCAACCTAGGTTTATGCTTCTCATCACTCAAGAATCTTTGTTTATCCTAAGATTCAGAAACATCTTCCCTTCTTATTGTCAGGACTTACACTTAACAGAAACCCTAAATTCTGTGGATTGGGCCACTATTTCCCAAAGTGTGTTCTGTGAAATAGTCGTCCTACAAGATACTATGGAGTCCAGTGCTCATAAAAATACCACATACCACATCTGCCTCCTGTAGAGTTACAATGCGCTTTAGAACAGTAAAGAAACTTGTTGAACTGTGTTTAATCCTAGCATTTCCCAAGCTTATATTGGAATCACTTTTTAAACCTCTTAACATCTCTTCTAACACACACATATGCATATGTATATGTGCCTGTACGTGTTCTCATACACACACTTTGGGAAAACTTGGAAGGAATATTAGCTTTTATGCACTACTCAAAAATTCAGATGTCCTCAGAAAGGACCCTAATTCTTTTCTGAAGGTAATTTCTGAGGTTCTGAGAAGAGAAGAATTATTATTTCCTTGCTTTGAACAGTACTATTTCCCTGTAGACGTATCTATGATTTCCTGGCTTGTTAACAACTGTGGCCACTCAGTTGGCAGAACTGAGAATATGGGAAGAAATTTCTAGTGTGGATATACTACCTATTTCATCTCCCAGCTTGGAAACTAGTAGCACTTGTGTTTCTTTCTGATAAGACTCTATTTAGAATGATCGAAACTTAGTGGAATAAAATGAAACTTAACTAAAGCAAACCTACAGTAATCTTATAGGATGCTTTAGTGCAGAAAATGTTCTGTGGTCTAGTAAGTTTAAGAAATACTGCATAGCATACTTCATTTTTGGAGATTAACAGTGTATTAAAAACTCTGAGAAATGTTTCAGTAAATTAACTCTATTAAACTAGCATTTTCTAAACTTATTGTACCATCACACCCTTTTTGTCATGGTAACATTTATTGGACTGAGGTTCTGCAGAATGTACTAAACTACTAGAATATTACTAGAGGTAATATTAGCTAAACTATCTCATATTTTGAGGATAAGATAAAAACTCAGAGAAATGAGCCTACTTACCCAAATTTATCTAGCTCAATTTTCATGTATTTGAATTCAGTTCTGACTGTTGTTTTTTTTCTTTCTGTTTCCTTTAAAAAAATCCTCCAAGGCTCCATTCTATGAAAGAACATGTCAAAGAGGTTATGAAAAAGCTGAATTTAAACATTTAGCTGTCTGATATTTACTATTGAGTTGTTTATGTAATCAGGGATGTATTTCCAAATGTCATCATTTTAAATTTATTTGAATCCAATTGCCTTTCCAACCAAAGTTTAATTTTTAATACTTTCACCTTACATATTTGCTTTTATAGCCTCATCATTTCAAACAATAACCATCCTGTTGTTTGCCCTTTTCAGAGATGCTGGCTTTCAATGTTACTTGAAGCTTGATTTAAATTTATATTTATTCTATCTCTATTTTACAAATTATCTCAGTCTAGGGAGCTGTACTAGGACTTGATTCTAGCACCTGCTTGTTGGGGTTTTTCAGCCTAGTTCTAGGAAATCATTTATAGATGGAACTAGAGTGGGAGAAATAGTTTCTGTTCTGAACAACAGAACTATGCACATAAGGTGGGACACCATTTATTAAGGTAACTCTGAGCTAGGGAGATAAGCTGGTTTCAGAACTAGCTATGAAATGTGATTCAGAAGTTGAATTTCACCTATAGCTTGGCTCCACTGTGAACAATTTGGACAGTGAGTTAGGAAGTACAAAAACTTGTTCCGGACTGGAATCAACTCATTAAGTGGAATAAGAAAAAAAGCTAGAAATTAGTAACAAAAAAGAAATTAAAAATTTCCAAATGTTGGGAAGTTAAGACATGTTTCTGAATAATTACCCCATGGATTAAAGAAGAAATCATAATGGAAATCAGAAAATATTTTGAATTGAATGACTTTGAAAATTTTGCATATCAAAACTTGTGGGATATAGACAAAACTTTGCTTATTAGGATTTATAGCCTTAAGTATATATGGTAGAGAAGATGGAAGACTGAAATTAATGAGCTAACCATCCATCTTAAGATATTGGGAAATAACAGCAAATTAAACCAAAGAAAACAGAAGGAATGACATAATAAAGATAAGAGTAGAAAGTAATGGAGAGGAAAACAAAAAACAAACATACAATAGTGAGTACCAACATGGCCAAAGTTCTAAAAGAAGAGGCTAATAAAACTGAGAAGTTCTTGGTGAGGGTGACAGGGAGAGAGAGAGAGGGGAAGAGAGTGGAGAGAGAGGGAAACAGGAGAATCAATATCAAGAATAAAAGTGATTATCTCAGATCCTACAGATTAAAAAGGATAGTAAGAAACTACTATGAATAAAATTATAACAATACATTTGCTAATTTAGGTGAAGTGGACACATTCTTGAAGAAATGCAATTTATTAAAAAAGACATCAGAATAAAGAAATTCTGGTAGTCTTGTAATTATTAAGGAAATCGAATACATAATTAAAAGTCTTCCCACAAAGAAAACTCCAGATCAGATGGTTGGTCACTTAGAAACAAAATAACTCTAATCTTACATAAAAGAGAGAATAACTAATATGTTCTTTAATACAGACTAGTTAAGTAATTTATGAAAGCCCATACAATAAAATACAAAACAGCTGATTAAAAAAAGGGAACAATGCAGCACAATGTATAGTTACCTGGAAAGGTCTTCAAATTAAGTGAATGAAAATACAGGGCTCAGAATAGTATACAGAGTATGCAACATTTGTGTGTAGGAACAATGTGTAGTGTATTTCTAAATCTAATAATAGTGATTTCTTTTGGAGAGAGAACTATGTAGCTAGAAGACTAGGAGAGAAGGACTTCTTTTCAATGGGTACCCCTTTATATATTTGTTGAATTTTGTAGTATATATATGTGTTATTTAGTCTCCAACTTTTTAAAATAAAATAAAATATGGGAAAAACAAACTAACAAAAATCACCCCTAAGGCCAGGTAGTTTTACAGATGTGAAAATAGGCTTATAAGTTTGGGAGACTTGTTTGAGATCATTCAGCTAATATACAGTAAAGCTGGAATTCAACCCCAAGCCTGTGTGAAAGGAGATTCAGCCTATTATAAATACAAATAAATAAACCAACAAACAAATAAAAATAGCTTGCTGGCTTGCTTAGCTCAGTGTGGGGCCATTTTAGAAATCTGTGATGAAGCTGCAGTGCCAGATGCTTCAGGCTAAAACTGCATTAAAAGTTATTATGTGTTTTTATAGTTCTTTTGATTCCATTAAAGGTGCATGGTGATAACTGCCAAGTGACCAAAATGAAAATAGGGGTAGAAATTTAGAAATTAAAGTTTCCTTTAGAAAAGTCAAATATCTACTACTATAAACCTTTCTTAGGTTTCTGTCTACCTGATACATTGGTTCCATGTGCTGGGTAGTGCTTTGACCATATTTTTCTTTATGGAAATATAATATTCTTTGTGTTTTAAGAATTTTATCTCTTGATGAAACTTAATCACGGTCCTCTCTACAACTTTACATTTTGTTTATTTCATTTATGGATGTATCAGAGTCTGTCTCCTACATCTTCTACCAGGTGGTACCAAATTCTAGCCATTCTGTTTTTAAGGTGTTATTTGAATACTCCCCACTCTTTGCCTCCCCATAGCTACTCTTCTAATCCAAGCCTTCTGGAGAGTTAGTCTGGCCTATTGCATTAATGTCCTTACCGGGTTTCATTCATTCATTTATTAATTATTCATTTATTCACTACTGAGCACCTGCCATGAAGCAGATCTTGGGTATGCAGTGATTAACAAACATGGTCCCTCTTCTCAAGGGCTTTATAATTAATTGAAGAAAAAGAAACATGAAAACAGAAAACTATAGCATAGGATGAAAAGGCCTTCAATAAAATTATGTCCAAGATGTTATGAGGGCACAGGGTGGGAAATGAAGAATTCTGGGTGGGGAGTCAGGGAACACTTCACAGAGGAGGTGGTGTTTGAGTAACATCTGTGAACAGGGAGAATTTTTTGACTGGGTGGACAAGAAGAATTGCAATTCAGGGAGAAGAGATAACTTGAGTAAACTCAGGAAGATGTGAAAGAATCTCCTTTCTATTCCCTTTCTGTGATATATGTCACATAGCCACTCAAGTTATTTTTTGTAGGGAAATTGGTTATGTGATCTACTGCTAAACCTTTTAGTGACTCCCCAGTTTCTTCAGAACAGAGGAGAAATTACACGGTCTTAAAGCATTCTTTCCAGTTTTCCTTCTTAGGTGTGTGCTTTGGGGGGTTAGGCTAGACCAGTTTGGTTAAGTAGGAACTGTATTTCCTAGAACTCTCTCTATATGGTTTCCGGTTAGAGTTATTCAAAAGAAGAACTTGAATGAACTTTGGGAGGTAGGAGAGAAGCAGCAGTTACTACTTTTGGAAGTATGTCATGTCAGACGCAGAGCCCAATGGGTTCAGTGCAGCCTTGCTCCTCTACATGGTGTCTTGCTCATTTTCCAGGTTGCTGCCCAGCTGTCCCATAATGGCTTCAAGCCCACTCCCAGACTCTTGACTGTGGATAAGCAGAGGTGTAGCTTCCCCTAGTCCTTCCCAGAGGTTCCTCCCATGTTGTTTCATTTTGGTGGCCAGCTGAATTGGCTTCTTGCATTTCCCTGCAAGCTCTGATTTGTCCTCTCTTGCCTGTGCTCCGGAGGGCTGCTTTTTCTCTGATCCCCTGACTGCCCCACCAGATACCACCTCCTTTACTCCTTCCATATTTGTGTAAGTTCTGATTCAGTGCTGGTACAGGGCTGGGCAGCACTCCAGTAATTGATTTTAACTTACTGACTTGCATATCCAGTTTTATATGTATATGCATATACTTGCATAAGCATTGCATTCAAATCCATGAAGATTAGGCTACTGAAAGCCCCGGACAGGAGAATTCATGGTTGAGAATCACCTGATCTTATAGACAAAAGAGTTGAGGGACTGAGGAGGTGGATGGACATACAAGAAATCATCTGAACTATTTTATGAGATAAAAAAGCAGTAAAATTAATATACTAAACAAACAGCATACCAATAACATATTACTCATTTTTATCTGGTTATAAAAGTTATATCATAGTTAATTTCTATTTGCCACTCTTTGGTTACCGCAAAAAAAACGATCCCTCTGCCATTTTTTAAACCTTTTTCAACAAATGAGTTTGTTTCCTCCCTCTTTTTTTTCCAAGTAACATGCATGTTGAAAGGGCTTTTCTTTGTGCCTTCCCCACTATTCAAATATTTAGTGCCTTTTCTGATGAAACGGCTGAGAGTTGTTGCCTCTCGCCTCAGGTCTTATTTGTATTCGGAAATGCAGAGTGACTTGGATGCTAAAGATAGAAAGAAAGAGTGACACAAGAACTGAAAAAACAAGCAATCCCCAGCCACTGGGAAAATTTTATTTAACCTATTTGCTCTCACTGAATAGCTATTTGCTCTCACTAAATAGGTATTTCTCACCTCCTCTCCTGAACACAGACTTAAAACCTCTCTCTACTTAGCTAGCTTCATGCCAAAGGCTGCTCAGCCTCCATACTCATTTCTCCGCTTCCTGCCTTTAACGGGCACAGGAGTGCAGTTCTGAGGCTAGGTTTTACCTTCTCTCAGTGTCCTAAGAGAGAAAGAGAAAAACCTTGCAGAAACTCTCGCCTGTGTTCTGCTGTCTTCTTTCGGTCCTTTTTCTGTTGCCTACACCACTTTCTCTTTTTCTAATTATCCCCAGTTGGAGGGACTCATAAATCTTACACACTGTAACTGAAAGTGAAATTCTAGTTGCTGCAGAGCAGCACGGAAGCAAACCCACAGATAGTGACTGGAATTCTGTATAAAGAGATGGCCGGAGAGGGATAATCCACATTCAGTTTTCATATTGTGCGCCCATAGGTTTGCCTCCATTTGATATCCAAAAAAAAAAAAAAGAAAATAATGGCTCCTCCTAAAGTCTTTTTGAATTACTGTTAGAAAGATGGAGATTATTTGTCTGAATTGTTCTATTTTAGGGACTTTTGGCAGTTCTTGATAATCGACCTGATTAGCTGAGGGAGAAAATTGCTTCATATTTGAGAACTTGGCCTTTTAAAGGTATCTCAGATTTCATGACAGCCAGATCCTGAAATGATCAGCCATTAGACTTTGTGTTTCACCGACTGAACAGGATGGCCCATTGATTGCACATTCGTTGTGACAGCCCAGAGCCCCGGGATTGACCAGCATCTGGTTAACTCAGTTGACCTGGATACTCGAGGCTCCAGTGATTGCTCTCTGAACCTTAAGGGGAGCTTGAACTGCCAAGGACTAGTCACATGCCTGTCTTGTTTGCACAATTATCATTGTCAGAGAACAAAATTCACAGGCCACCTTTGTTCTTTCATAATAACAGGCAGAAAAAAACAAACAAAATGAAAAACAAAAACGAAAACCAAACAAACCCCACAACATTTTGGGAAAATGGCTCTATTAAAGAGATGCATTATCATATCTTCCCTGGTAAGCACAAGAAAATAAAAAATATTTTAGTGCTATTTACACAGCTGAGCTTATTGGATTTGTAGGTAATTTAAAGGTGCTCTAAACTAGCCATTCTCAAACTGTGGTCCCCAGTGCAGCAGCGGCACAAGGAAGCTTGTTGTAAGCTTTCATTCTGGAAGAAAATGTCTGTCTGTTTTCTCTACGAGCCTTGTGTGTTGGAAGTCCACCATAAACCTAGAATTTTAAGACTTAGTGCACTGAAAGAAGTGTGGCCATTTTCTATGCTATATATATATGAGATTTAGGGGCCCAGGAAAATGTCAGCTTGCCGTGTTGCCTAAACATTGTATTTCCTTGTTCAAAGGCTCTGGGATGGGCCTGGGGAGGTTAGAGATATAGACTCATTTGTCCTAAACTACAAAGTTTGCTGGAACCAAATGTATCTAAGAAAAACATATTGGTGTGGTTATTTTCCCCCACTAGAGCTTCCCTTGATAAAATGTGGGTGTCATTTGAAAAGGGCATCATTTCCAATGAATTCTGGAAGTATCACATAGGGTATTGATTGATCGGTCTTGCCAACAGCATGACTGGGGCCAGGATGGAGTTGTCCCCATGATCCAATTTTCAGAGCTTATAGACACCTTCACTCTCTGGCAAGTAGCATCAGCAAGTGGCAGAATGAAGGGGGCCCAGGATATGGGTGTGTGTGCAGGGATGCACTGGTAGAAAGGTAGCAAGAATGAATGATTGTGTTTCATGGTCAGCTTGTCTAACCAGTATATGTTCAAAGCTGCATAAGTACAACTTAGGTTTGTTGGCTGACTGGGAGTCCCCTTTACATTCTTTAACAAGCGATATTAAGCCATGAATAAGTCAAAAGCAGGCTCTTATCAGTGAGGAATACAATACCAACATAATGAAATCACTTAAAGATAACATTAGTATCTACATTTGGTTTGCTTTTGTCCACAAGTTCGTATTCACAATACAGAGATGGGAGAGAAAATACCCAGCAAACTATTTCCTTGCTTGCAGTACCAACCATAGTTATACTTGATACAGATGTTCCTTGGGATGACAAATATATAGTTTAGGTGAGTGACTTCTAACTGTGCTACTCATTTGCTCTAGGATTGCATGTATGAGTGGATGAATGGATGTATGCGAATGGATAGATCCACCTTGGTGCATGTTACAAAGAATTTGGAGATTGGCTGAGTGGACTTAGGCAAGGTGTGGGCTCCCAGTTTTCTATTTATAGAATGAGACTGGATGCTGTCTGAGGTTCATTCTAACTCTGACATAGTACACTTTTCACTCATAGATTTCACTTGAGGTAGCAGGATTGGGGGTTGGTTTGAACAGGATGGAGGTGGCTGAGGGTTCTCTGCCTCCTATGAAAATCGTTTCCTGGCAGGTGAACTCTGGCCTGCTTAGTGAGAAAGATGAGCACCAAATTTGCAGTTGGGTGGGTTAACTCCAGGGCTTGTCTCTGGAGCTTCCTCTTACCAACTCTAGGTAGAGAGACTGAGGAACCCTGCAGCCAGAGGAGTTAGGCAAGAAGTACTTACAGGAATTACAGACACCCTTTCTTCTAAACTGAGGGTCCCAAGGAACTTTGCTTCTCTTTAGCACGCCTCCCTGGGATTCTCAGGGCACACTGTGATGGGGAACATGCAAATGTGTTTCTTTCCTCCATGGTACCAGAGAAAGGCATGTTGTGATTTATCTATTCTAATTCTCACATACTCTTTCAGCTTTCTGAGCTTGCTACTTCCTGTGCTCATTTTCTCCTTGCTCTTGGGATATTTGCCTGTCCCAAACATGGACAGAGGAAGCTCTTTTAGTCATAACTGTGCCCTTCCCCAGTCTGGCAGCCTATACCCAATCACAGGCTGCTGTATTTTTGCATAGCAAGACCTCACAAAACTGCTGGGAGGGTAAATGCAACTCTGCACTGGATTCTTAGAGGATTCTAATGTATAACATTTGGTCATTATTTCTAGTGGACTGCAAACCCCTCAGAGACCAGGATTGTGCCTATTCTTTGCATCCTCTTTGCTTGGCACACTGTGGAGCTTGATGGATGCGAGTTCAATAAGGATATCAGTTCAAGACCTGCTTCTGTTGCTTTTACAGGCGACTTGACCATCTGGACTCTTAGGGTAGATCAGGGAAAAGCATTGGTATTTGTTCTTGGCAAGGCGAATGGTCACTTAGACTTCTGGCCATTTTTGTGGACTCTGTTCATGTGATGCTTAGATCTGATGACTGTGACTCTCCAATATAAGAGAATCCAGGTACGAAATTCTGTCCAAATGTTGATTTAATCACGTTAAGGGTTCCCCTTTTGTTCTCTTGCTGGGGCATCTGGGATTACAGTTCACTTTTGATTGTTCTTGCAGCCTAGCTCCCAGATACATGCAGGTCAATGGACTGGCTCAGCCTGGCCTCCTGCCACACCCCCTCAGGGCCTGTGCCATTGGGCAGCCCTGCCCTCACCCTGGGTGTGTGCCGTGGGAATCAGGACAGTCATCTTGCTGCATGGATGAGTGACATTTACATTGGCACTGTTCTAGATGGTGACACTGGAGGGCTACTTTATCAAATGACCAGTCCAACTAGAGGAAGGGTGGAAAAAATCAAACAATTTTTAGACTAGAGGGAGAAGTGAGAACTGTAATTGAGTGATATGAGATGTTTTGTTGTTTATCCATTGGTTCATCATTACTTTTTAGTTTTATGCGTTAAAAGTGGTTCTATCTGTTTGAATGGAAGAAATACTCAAGTCTGAGGAAGTGCTGTGATCTTTTTTTCCAATTGATTAATAGCAGTATGGAGTCTAGAATCCAGAGCATTTGATCAAAAGCCTTTTTCTACTGCACCGCACAATCTCAAGATGTCTTGTCATTCCTGTCATACCGTTGTTTTGCTGGCTGTTCACTGTTGAAAAGCTTTCTACCACTTATAGGGAAAAAGCCCAGCTACTTTCAAAATCATTTTATCAAAGCAAATGGCCCAGTTCCCTACCTCTGTTCCACAGGTGACTTCCTAATTAGGAAAATCAAAATACACAACTTTCATTTACGTGTTGGGAAACCACCCCAAATGATTTCAAAAGCAAGTTATTGTTCTACTTTTTCCAAGTTTTTATGTTCATTTTTCCTGGAAACATTATATATGCAAATTGCAAGAACATTTGGGTAAGAGAAAAACTGATTATAATCTTGCAATTCCTACTTGACATTATTGCTGGCATTTAGAGAATTTCTTTACAGTATATTTTCTCTGTGCCTATTTCTCTCCATGTAATTATAATTATATTGATAACACTTGATGGTCCCCTGCACTTAATATTATAGTAGAGGAATTTCTCCTTATTACATTTTCTTCATAGCCATCTGTGCTTTATAATAGCTCATTTCATTGAGTGACTATACCACAGCTTAATCATTTCATATTTTTGAAACTTAGATTGTTTCCTCTTTTTTAGTGCTATTTTCAGGTACCACTGCTATGAATCTCTTTAAGCATAAATGTTCTTTAATTATTTAAAATTATTTATTTAGATTAGATCAAAGGGATGTATTCATTCTAAGCAAATGTTATTGATAGATGCTGTTCAATTATTTTAAAAATAGTGTTACCAACTTACACTGCATATAGGATGTTTATTTCACCATATTTCACCAGTCTTATGAATTATCATTAATTTTTTTTGCTAATTGATAGGTTAAAACTGGTAACCTGTTTTAATTTGAATTTTTAAGTTTTATTTTTAATTGTCTTTCTTGTTTATCACTGGAATCTTGAGCTCAATTAAATTAAAAAAGATTAAATACAAGTAATTGAAAAACCTGTAACACACTTATATGATTAAATAAGCAAATAGAAGCATAGGAAACTAGTTTATATTGGTCAAGTTAAGTGTCTTGGAGAACTGATAGCTCCAAGTAGAATGAGAAGGTTTTTCGGGGGGGGGGGAGGATTAAAATGGGGACCCACTCTACCCATATACTTTCCGAAATTTCTAGAACAATCTGAGGCTGAATAACAGGCATTTGAAGCAGCCTTCCCCTCCAGTGTGTCTGTCTGGGAAATTTTGCTCTTGTTTATTTCACGTAAAACAATTTTTTTAAAGAAAATACATTCGTGAATAAAATGTGACTTGGGTATCCAGTGTCCAGATCGATGCAATATTTTGTTCATAAGACACCTTAGTCATCTTTCCATCTAATTATTATCAGAAGATAAATGAATCCTTTCACTGAAAACTCCAAAGGCAGTGAGGAACTGTGGAATCCAGAGCTGTGATTTGTAGATCCCATCTGAGATGGTCTGGAGTAATTACTGCAAAGCATAGCTATGTGGTCTGCTATGTAAGACACACTTGCTGCTGCTCCAGTGATTTCTATTATTGCACCTTATACCTGGTAGATGTGTGGTGTTTATAAGGATTTTGCACTTTATGTCTGTCCCTTGAAGAAAGGGATTTGCTTCACAGGCACTTTCTTAACCTTGGTCTGCTGATTAAAAAGCCTAAGGACCACACAGATTTCATGGCTTCTGAGTGCTCATTCATGAAATTCCAGGAAGGATATGTGTGCTGAAAAAAAAAATTGGTTTTCTAGGAGAGAAATCGGTAAAATCAGAGTGAGTCAGAATTGAATTACAGATGATTCAAAGCAATTGAATATTGCTTATTCAAAAGCCAAGAGTGAGGAGGAACTCTTTTGTTTTTGGAAATAGTTGCTTGCCTGTAATAGGATGTGACAACAAACAGACAATAGGGAAAAAGTATGTTAGTTCTCCTAACCCCTTCTCTTTTCTTGTTCCATGTTGGGCTTAAGAGCTTTCTCAAATAAAGGTAGGGAAAAAAGGGACTCACTGGACAAAACAAGAATGAGTTGAGAAAGGCTATTTCAGAGAGTTTCGGATAAAATGCCAAAAAGTGAAAAGGAAAGAAAAGACAAGCAGAGGCTTGACTGACCAATAGGAGCTGGGCACATTCATGACTGATAAATTGGGCTCCTGCATGCTCTAATTCCTGCTGCCCTGGACTGCTAACAGGCCTCGATAAAAAGGGAGAAGAGAAAGGAGGGGAAAAAAATCCATGCAGGAGGTTGTGAGTGCACACAGTCTGTTCCGAGCTCTCTCCCCAGGCAGACACGGATCAATAAATCAATAGGGAATGTTCACTGGCTGTAAAATGGGTAGAGAAGCCAGTGTCAAGCTGCTCCAAGATGGATGGGCAGCGGGCTTGCTGTCTGCCAGAAGGCCAGAGGTGACCATCACCTTGAGATGAGATCAGTGACCAACAGCCTAGCAGCCCTTTGAACCCTGAGTCTATGATTGAGGACCCGGATGAGGCTTAAACCAGTCCCCGCGCGACCCGCCGCGACATCCCCTCTGCTTTGCGCATCACCCCCCAACACTCACACCTCTTGGCGGGACTGATGGTTCGCCCCGCAGAGTCTGGCCGCTGTCTGCCCCTGGCCTGCTGTGCCCTGTCATTGAAGTAAAGGCTACAGGAGACTGAATCAGAAATTACTAGATGCCCTAGCGGTAGGAAACATCGATCGGAAAGGGAAGGGATTTTCTGCACAACAGCTGGATTTTTCCTTTTATATAAAGGGGGTTTAACATAATACAGGCACTGCACAGCACTGTATGTTAACCCTTGCTTTCGTGGACTTAACCTAAGGCTACCACAGGGGTGTCTGCCGTCGGTCTCTCAGAAATTCAGCAAAGTGCTTTCTGTTTGAAGGGCATTTAGGCCGGGCCAGCCCGGCTGTGTCAGGGCAGCCACTTGCCCTCATGGCTGTGTGGGGGCCTTATTGGAGCAGTGGGTGGCTTCTCATCAGCTGTTGCTTGGCTAGCGGGCTGCACGTGGCTGGGTCTCCACACAGAGCAGGGACAGCCTCACTCAGGAGTCCTTGCTGCTCTAGGGGGCAGGGTGTGGTGTACCCCTTGTCCTCTCTGTGGCCCCAGCTTATTCTCGCTCTTGAGGACACAGGGCTTCAGAGCTCTTGTAACAGAGTGACCAAGCAGTCACTTTGGGCTCAAATGCTATGCCATCAGCCTCTTGCTTAGGTCTCAGAATGTGACTCTGTCCAGAAGACACAAATGGCTCATTCTGGAGAAAATGTAAAAAAAGTTCTGGTTGATATTTCAGCTTATTATTCAGATAATTTACCCATATCTGGCCACATGTATAGTATACATATCTTATTCCTTTCTTCATTCTTTTATTCAATAAATGCTTTTTGATTTCCTACTATATGTCAGCAGTGGACAAAAAGATCAAGAAAACACCCTCCTTGTCCTTGAGGAGTAAGGGGCCCCTGAAAATGATTTATAAAACTTCTGTTTCTAGTATGTTTAGAAGCTCTTGTCTATTTTTATAAAAAGACTTTATTTTTTTATCTTTAAGTTTTTTTTTTTTAATCAGTGTTTCTGGATAGACAGAAGAGGTAATTGTTTGGAATAGATAGAAAAAGGAAAAATATGTACTGGATAATTAAGTGGAGGCTGTATGGTATAACAGTGAATGCACGGGAGAGGATTCATTTCATTTACTTATTCATTTATTCCCTCATTTGTTCCACAAATATTTATTGACTGCTCTGTGCCTGGCAAGCTACTGCTATTGGATAGTCCAGGTGAAGAGCAGACATTCAACAGGGAGTCCTGCCAGCAAATGTGCAAAGGTACGGAGTGCTAGGAGGGTCAGTAGGAGGGAGGAGCTAATATAGATGGGGGTGGAGGTCAGTGAAGGCTTTAGGCTGAAAGCTGAAGGAGGAGAAGGAGTTAGAGTGGAGAAAAGTGGGGATGTGATCCTGGCCTCTCATCCTGGTCATGTCACCAACCAGAGGTGTGACTGCAGGCAAGAACCCTGCTTTCCTGGGCATGTGCTTCCCCAACTGTCGAATCAGGGAACTGGATAATTTATACAAACTCTTTTGACTCTGCGGTACTGTGATTCCATAAAAGAGTGCATTTATAGGAAGGCTACGTCCATCAGAAATAGAATTCTCAGAGTAATTCAGGTGTTTCCAAAAGAATATGCAGTTGCTCGTTGTTGCTTTACAACCTTAGTGGAACCAGTCACATGGAAAACAGGAAGTGCTATTTGCCATTCCCCTTACTCGGACCCTAAAAATGATGGCTGAGTCCTGGTCCAAACAACTCATAGGCCACGTATAAAGGCTGTGATAGATTAGATTGTGTGACTGAGACATTAAGTTTGATTACCACTCTTCAATTTCTGGTTAAAAAAAGAAAAGAAAAGAAAAAAGTAGGTAATAGACTGCATTTAGAAACACTACTAGGTTTCTCATTGATCAGTTCCTGTGTGCCAGGTATCGAGCTTGGTAGGGGAGGGAGGGAAAGATGAATCAGACTAGGATTCCTTCCTCACGGAGCTATTTAACTGCATTTAGAGAAAAGAACTGTATTTAAAATTGTGAATAATTGTAGATCCTTGATCCACATACCGTAAACACAGAGCTGTGGGAAGATTTCCATCAAGATGTCAGAGTGGTGCTTCACCCCACTAGGGTTGCCCACCCCTATCTACTTTCTGTACAGATGGAAACACTGCCTCCAGTTCAGACCTTGGCATACAATAGTCTTAGTCTGTTCACTGGTGTGAGACGGCAGCTTGCTTCCCTAACTGAAACCCCAGCCCCCCGATCCTATAAACAGGTCTTGTGGACCGAGGCAACTACTTCACGCTGGTCAGGGGGAGCACAAAGATGGGGGCGCACAGGTGAAGAGTCCGTGTGTTTTAGGAGTTGCTGGAAAAATACCATTGGCACCTGTGTTTGTGTCCCCTGCTTTTTCCTCCAATCCCAGCCGATACAAAGTGTCACATAGTCCAAATAACTCTCAGTCACAACCGATATTAAAGGTGGTGACCTGGGAACCTAGAGTCCTCAGGATATGATGATATTAGGAGGTCTACACCAGGATCTCTTGAGAAGGGTGATAAATGGAGTCACCTTGAAGCGTGTCCCGAATTGCTTTGTGGGGGCTGCTGGTGTGTCTGGGACGCCCTTTACCCATTGTCTCCTTTTAATCTGGGCTGTCTTTGATGCCGGGTATGTTGCTAGAGTTATTCTACCAAATACAGACTTTTCGATCGATTTTTCTTTTCAGCTGTAGCTGATTTACAAATTGCTTTCAGGTCTGTATCTGGGTAACCTGAGTGGTGCAGATGCCCCTGGCAAGCAGGCTCCTGAATTACCACGTAATTATCTGGAAAGCCCTCACCTCCCGGCCTTCCTGGTGCTTCCTGTGGGCGGTCACCCCAGAAATGCCTGCTGCTTCAGACTTCCGGCTCTGGCTCTATGGAGTCTTGGGCTCAGACCTGACTCCCTAGTCATCAGCTCTGTGATCTTTCGAAAGTTGATTTTAATCTCTCTAAATCTCAATTTCCTTCCCCAGAACATGGATTGGATTGTAGTGAGAATTTAATGAGATGATGCCTTTATACATTCTGGCAAATAGGAAACACTCAAGAGATGTTAACCCTTGTTATTGTTATTATTAATAGTGATAATTAATAATAATAATAGTAAACAACCACAACAACGTGAGTTTAACATAACAGCTAGTCTGACCTTAGCTGTCATTAGCTCTGAGATCCGAGAATCGCGTGTGCCTTGCACGACCCTCCAAAGACCACTCTTGGACGCCGGGTGAAACTTAAGGCTTCTCCCCCATCCTGAGCCTCTTGTCAGGCCACACACTCAGGTCTCTGGCTTGACTTTGCCTCAGCACTTTGCTAGTGAGTAACTCCAGTGCCTTCTTTTACTTCATCACTTCATATCAGCTTTGCCTAAACACACTCCTGGTCACTACATTTTTCATCCCCCTGGGGCCCCACCTTCATAGATGCTTTCTCATTCCTCCCGGGGCTCCTAGGAGGCAGAGGAGAATGAGCTCCTACAAGCTATTCTGTCCCCATTTCTGATGAGATCACCGCCCTCCTCGCTATGCTTAGACAGAGCTCCTAGGAGGTCTCTACTATTTTCTCAAGGACCCATTTTCCCCCTGGTCCTGCTCAAGAACTTCTGCAGAAGACCCTATCACCCTAAATCACCAAAGGTTATGACTGGTGCCTGAAAGCATATCTGACTTCCTATCAGTCGGTCCTTCCCATCTCACCCAAGCCTTTGGTCCCCTTCCACCTGCTCACCTCAGCCTCATCCGCCTTCCTGTGTCCTGAACCTAACACCACTTTCTACTGGCCTGTCCAGCAATTCCCAGCCCTGATCCCTCCTTGCTATGCAACCTGGGCTCCACGGCATTAGCAGAACAAATTGCTGCGTCCTGTGAGTCTGACCCGTAGCCAAATGTAGCTGTCTGAATTTATCCATCTTGTTTCTCTGTGACCCTTTCCACATGGGTGTTTCAGATGCATTCATTTCTGCTTGATCATCACCCAGTCCTTGCGAGGTGGGAGACCACCATAACTCCTTTACAGCAAACCCAGAGATGATCTGATTGCATGTGAACTCAGTCCCCACTTCCCTGTATCTCAGAACATCACTCTCACATCTTTCTTTTGGTCTCAGCAATGGGCCGTCTTTCTTTTTCTTTGCCTTACTCTGTGTCCCTCCCTCTCCCTCCTGGAGATCTATCTCAGTCATCCCACCTCTCCTTCATCTTCGGCCTTCCTCTCCCCATTGTCTGATTCTTTTATACCCTCATATTACCGAGGCACTCCCTCCAAAAAATTGGGAAACAAAAAATGTCTCTTCCCCCCAACCTAAAGTCCTTGACTGACCTTTCTCCAGACTTTCATTTGAAATTGCCTTCCCCCCTGAAGGATGCTCTGGATGTTTATTTTGACTTGATTTTACCTTGGTGAAAAAAAAAAAGGGTACATGTGCTTTCCGTGGACCTGCAGTCTCCTGGGTTGCCACAGTCAATCTCTAAGTCCGATTGATTCTTCCTTCATGGTGCCTTTCAGCTGTGTTTGCTATTTCTGCTCCTTCCCTCTGCCGCCTGGTCCAGGTCTCTATTACCTCAAACATGGGATTTTGCCTGAGTTTTCTAACCAATTCCTTCAATTTAAGGCCATGCTACATCTGTTTGGCCATAAATCTTTGTAAAACAGCACTTTGACCATGCCACATCTCTGCTAGCAAAATAATAGCTCTCTACTACCCATGGGACAAAATCCAAACTCCTAGCCTTCCACAGACAGAACCAACCACCATCAGACCAAACCTTCTTTACAATCTCATTTCTTTAAAGACCCAAGTCTGATCCGCCTAATCGGCTCTGAACCCACCTCATCAAGAGGTACCCGGTGTCCCTGCCCTTGGTCTTGTGTCCTCTTTGAAATGAATTTCCCTTCCTGTTTACTCATTTTCTCATGTCCTTCTAGACCTGCTCCGGTGATATCTCCTCTTCAAGCCCTCTCTTGACCTTACTATCTGGACATAAACTCTCATTGTACAGAGAGGAAACAATCAATAGAATGAAAAGGCTATGTACAAATGAGAGAAAATATTTACAAACCATGAATCTGATAAAGGGTTAATATCAAGAACTCCTGCAGCTGAACAAAAAGCAAATAGTGTTGAATAGACATTTCTCCAAGAAGATATATAAATGAGCAACAAACACATGAAAAGATGCTCCACATCACCAGTCATCACGGAAATGCAAATCAAAACCACAGTGTGACATCACCTCATACCTGTTAGGATGGCCCCTCTCCAAAAAACAGAACAAAACATGTATGTGTACACAATATTTTGTATTTCATGTGTATCTGATCTGTCATTTTGTCCCTAGTGCTCAGCACAGAACGGCTAGAAATATTTGATAAATGAGTAAGAATATGTGGCATGAAAAAAGACTGGAAAGTTATACACCAAAATATCAATGACAGTTACTTCTGTGTTGCAAGATTTTTTTTGTATTTACTAATCTGTATTTCTAGAATCTTTTCTAGTGAGCTCAAAAACTAGTGAACTCTAGTTTGTACTCAAAAACATATTGAAGGTAATGGATGGAAATGAGTCCAGATGTATACACATAGAAAAATGGTGAATTTTTGGCCCACATATATTTTACCTAAAATTCCTGGATAAGGTGAATAAAACTTCTTTTTTTACTTAAAAAGGATAGCCATAAAGACACAAAGTACAATGAGAGAGAGTTTATGTCTAGATAGTAAGGTCAGGAGAAGGCTTGAAGAAGAAATATCACCAGGGCAGGTCTAGAAGGACATGAGAAAATGAGTAAACAGGAAGGGAAATTCATTTCAAAGAGGACACAGACCAAGGGCAGGGACACCGGGTACCTCTTGATGAGGTGGGTTCAGAGCCGATTAGGCGGATCAGACTTGGGTCTTTAAAGAAATGAGATTGTAAAGAAGGTTTGGTCTGATGGTGGTTGGTTCTGTCTGTGGATGGCTAATAGTTTGGATTTTGTCCCATGGGTAGTAGAGAGCTATTATTTTGCTAGCAGAGATGTGGCATTGTCAAAGTGCTGTTTTACAAAGATTTATGGCCAAACAGTTGTAGCATGGCCTTAAATTGAAGAAGGCGGTTAGATAACTCAGGCAAAATCCCATGTTTGAGGTAATAGAGACCTGGACCAGGCGGGAGAGGGAAGGAGCAGAAATAGCAAACACAGCCCTAAGGTGGGCATGGAACTTGTAGTGTAGTAGGAATAGTTCCCATAATTATAAGTGCAGTGAAGGACAGATATGTAGTATTCTCTACCTCTCATGAATATAGGATTTAACTGGACAGTCAAAATCTTTGCACAGTAATACAGTTGGCTTTGCCTTAGAGTTTTTGATGAGCTCTCTTTCCCATCATATTTGAATCTCAAAGCAACCTTGTGAACTGATGAGAACAAGTAGAGAAACTATAAATTATTTATACAAGTCAGCCCTTGATTCTTGTCTTATTCTTCTTCTTGCATGACTGCCTTAGGTACTCCTATTGATTCATCAGGAAGCCAGTCCTGTTTGGCCCCTGCCCCAGGTTAAGCTATTCACTAGCCCACCCAGGATATCTCTCTACCTTGCATATGCTTTTTATTATTATTATTAAGATATTATTGATATACACTCTTATGAAGGTTTCACATGAAAAACAATGTGGTTACTACATTCACCCATATTATCGAGTCCCCTGCCCATACCCCATTGCAGTCACTGTCCATCAGTGTAGTAGCCATAAAGTCACTACTTCTCTGAACTACACCGTCTTCCTCATGATCCCCCCCACACCATGTGTACTAATCATAATGCCCCTCAATTCCCTTCTCCCTGCCTCCCCACCCGCCCTCCTCCACTCCTCCCCTTTGGTAACCACTATTCCCTTCTTGGAGTTTGTCAGTGTGCTGCTGTTTTGTTCCTTCAGTTTTGCTTTGTTGTTATACTCCACAAATGAGGGGAATCATTTGGTACTTGTCTTTCTCTGCCTGACTTATTTCACTGAGCATAATACCCTCCAGCTCCATCCATGTTGTTGCAAATGGTAGGATTTGTTTCTTTCTTATGGCTGAATAGTATTCCATTGAGTATATGTACCATCTCTTCTTTATCCATTCATCTACTGATGGACACTTAGGTTGCTTCCATATCTTGGCTATTGTAAATAGTGCTGCAATAAATATAGGGGTGCATATGTCTTTTTGAATATGAGAATTTGTGTTTTTTGGGTAAATTCCTAGGAGTGGAATTCCCAGGTCAAATGGTGTTTCTATTTTGAGTTTTTGAGGAATGTTCATATTGCTTTCCACAATGGTTGAACTAGCTTACATTCCCACCAGCACTGTAGGAGGATTCCCCTTTCTCCGCAACCTCGCCAGCATTTGTTGTTCTTAGTCTTTTCGATGCTGGCCATCCTAACTGGTGTGAGGTGATATCTCATTGTGGTTTTAATTTGCATTTCCCTGATGATTAGCAATGTGGAGCATCTTTTCATGTGCCTGTTGGCTATCTGAATTTCTTCTTTGGAGAATCCTCTGCCCATTTTTTAATCTGGTGATTTGGTTATTTTTGATTGTTGAGGCATGCGAGTTTTCCATATATTTTGGATGTTAACCCCTTGTCAGATATGTCATTTACAAATATATTCCCCCATACTTTAGGATGCCTTTTTGTTCTACTGATGGTGTCCTTTGCTGTACAGAAGATTTTTAGCTTGATGTAGTCCCATTTGTTCATTTTTGCTTTTGTTTCCCTTGCCTGAGGAGATGCATTCAGGAAAAAGTTGCTTATGTTTATATTCAGGAGATTTTTTGCCAATGTTGTCTTCTAAAAGTTTTATGGTTTCATGACTTATATTCAGGCCTTTGATCCATTTTGATTTTACTTTTTTTTTTATGGGGTTAGACAATAATCCAGTTTCATTCTCTTGCATGTAGCTGTCCAGTTTTGCCAACACCAGCTGTTGAAGAGGCTGTCATTTCCCCATTGTATGTCCATGGCTCCTTTTTAGTATATTAATTGACCATATATGCTTGGGTTTATATCTGGATTCTCTAATCTGTTCCATTGGTCTATGGGTCTGTTCTTGTGCCAGTACCAAATTGTCTTGATTACTGTGGCTTTATAGTAGAGTTTGAAGTCTGGGAGCATAATCCCTCCAGATTTATTCTTCCTTATCAGGGTTGCTTTAGCTATTTGGGGTTGCATATGCTTTTATTACTGAATGTGTTTTGCACGTATTTGATGGTGTGAGTTCTTATAAATGTGAGCACCTTGCAGTCAAAGACTATGCTTTTGTCTTCTTCTGTGCCCTAGATAAGCAAAATGGACATTCAAACCTTTATGTGTGTGTGCTGAATTATTCAATGTCAGCTATATGGTGCTGAATTGTGAAAGGGAGGTGGGGTAGGCATGGACCAGAGAGGTGGTGGAGAGACTCAGGGACAAAGGGACTTAGGTTTTCCCCTGGACCTGGAAGGGAAGCCCTCCTGGCAGGAGGCCCAGGTGAGCAGAGGCACTTATTGGCTCCTGCACCTATTGAGCATGGTGTGAGTGAACAGGGCAGGTGAGGGGCAGTGAGGGAAAAGTGTGCCTGAGGGGGCAGTTTATGCCCAGGAGCCAGAGTGATATGGCTAGAGAGAGAGATGGGCCCACATGGTTGGGGGCTACAAATGCCAAGCTCTTGAATGGAAATTTATTGAGTAGGCAGTAAGGGGAGCCAATGAGGGTTTCTGAGCCGCAGTATGAGATGAATTTGGTGTTTTAGGAAGCTTGAGCTGACTCTTGAGAACCTCAAGAACAAAAAAAGAAGCCAACATGTGTGAAGAAGCCAGGAGGGATTTTTCACAATTCAGGCTTCTTGGGGGAAAGTGGTGGGAATGGGAGGTGAAGGCACAGAGAGGTGGCAGAGCATTGGGTGGGCACCCATGCCAAAGGGAGCCTTCACTTCCACTGATGTGGTTTACCTGTTGATTCAGATCCTGGTTCTGCCACTCACTGGGCTGTTTTGAAGGTTGAAAGGAATAGCATATTTAGTGTCTGAATAAAGTGTGGCAAGCATGTGGCATCTATTGCTTGTTATCAGGAGTAGAACTCTCCACACTTCTGCCCCTTGCATCTTGGTTTCAGAGTTGTTAAGGAGAATACAATGTGGTCAAGCACTGGGTGGAACACTTGACTCACACAGAGAAGATGGCAAGGTTAGCTTTAGTGGTGGGTGTGGGTTCTGGTAGCCAGTGGGTCCCTCTGTAGCTGATGCAGGGCTGTTGGCCTGTTGCACCCATCTTGTGGCCCCTTCCCACAGGAAGCAGATATAGCAGGTAGGTGGCCAGGTGCTGTTTGACACATACATTCAAGCAGAATAAAGGACATATACTGTGTCTGCACAATTCCCACAAAAGGTGATCATTTCAGCACAGGATGTGAGGGCTCCTTACATCTCGGTTAGGAAGGGCTCTAGGCTCAAGAAAGACTGCATGCCTGAGACTGCCTTTCCCAACAGAGCGAGCCATTACTGTACACCTGTGGATGGGTTGGTGCTTAGCAGCATGGACATTGAATAATTTATAGGCTTCACAAGAATAGGAGCTGTCCACCTTATTCATTATGGTTGCCCAAAAAGGCCTGCCCCAGGGCCTGGTTGGTCATACTTAGGTAAATGAACCCTGGGTGCTTTGTTTACTAGCTTCATGCCTTTGGACAAATTACTCAATCTCAGTTCTCATCTTTAAAATGAGGAGAATAATAGTAACTGATAAGTTCTTGGTAAGGATTAGATGCGTTAATAAATGTAAAGCACTTAACAAAGTGACTTATACACAGTAAGCCTTAATCAATATTAGCAGCTTTATTACTATTAATGTTATTTTATTAATCTGGAACAAGCTTTGGGGTTTATGGGGAAGAGAAAAGGAGCTAGCTAAATCAGTTTTGCTAAGAAAATTCTGAGCCCTTTGAAATAAGATGTTTTGAACATTCTGATGAACAGTGGATCACTGAGTCCTGCATGTCTCCCTATTCTGAAAACATTTTGGGATTTACATGTACACCCAGCTTTACTTGCAAATGATAGAGTCACAGATTATAAATAGTTATAAAGGGTCGTTCTGTTTTTTCACACTGTTGGTAATCTCCCAACTGCAAATAATGGATCTTGGTGACAGATCTTTTGGCAGTGACTTGATATGTTTTCGTTAGCTAACTCAAGTGGTCATCACACTTCCCTGGGCATGTTGAAAGCTTTCAACATCGTAATTACCTACTCATTTCAACCACTAGTGCTTTGACAATCAACCGCCATGGTAACTACTTCCACGGAATTTTAAAAAGATGGAGCACATTATCCCAAATCCTTTGGGCATTTTGTGAAAAATGAAGTAAGCAAGTGGGGAAACTGAAGCGTGGTATTTTATTGACAGTGATTTTGGGGAAATGTGTGAAATCTGGCAATTTTATATCGCAAAATTATCTTTGAAGAGTCTAAGGAAATGAGTCTTCATGGGTACATATAGTACACTCTCGGTTTTGTCATACCATTGCTTGTGAAGTACACATAGGACATACTCATAATGTGCTTATAGTGCATTGATCTTTCACTATGCAGTATTCCTTAACAGGGGGACCTGTTGGGCATTTATTAATCAACTGTTAGTACATAAATATCCTAGAATTAAAGAAGCTTAATAAATACATTAAACTAAGGACTTAATAAATTAAAAGCACCTTTCATGCCCATTGAATATGACAGAGTGGTTTGTGAACTAAAGACTCAATCAAGTGTAATTTTCTGGTCACTGCAACTACTACCCATAGTGAATCTGTTTAGCTCCATTCCATGTAGGTGGTGGTACCATCAGCCTAATGAACTAGTGGTGTAGATATCAGAATCAGAGAGAAGTGAATTTATACTCCAGCTCTTCTGCTTAACTATTGTGGCCTTGTGAAATTACCTCATCTGACTGGGACTTTTTCTCTTCTGTGTTTTGGGGATAATACTATCTATGTGATAGTTTTGTTGTGAGGGTGAAGAAGATCAGGTTTATAAAAAATGCTAAGCACAGAGAGTGTGGCATATAGTAAATGCTCAGGAAAGAGAAGCAAGTATTGCATAACTTTTATTACCAGAAACAGAGAAGTGTATTGTTCCTATTACAGAAGTGTGAGTAGACCAAAGAATAC
The DNA here is from genome assembly GCA_029783875.1 of Phataginus tricuspis. Classification (NCBI taxonomy): domain Eukaryota; kingdom Metazoa; phylum Chordata; class Mammalia; order Pholidota; family Manidae; genus Phataginus; species Phataginus tricuspis. The sequence continues at coordinate 5,479,472 of JAQQAC010003584.1, read as the reverse complement.
TGGAAAGTCAATGAAGTGAGGGTAGCAACAGTCTGTGAAGGTTGCTACCACTTGCATAAACAGAAGTAGAGTGTCCAGACTGATCAGGGGAAATTATGGAAGAGTCCCAGGGAAATGGACTGTCCAAACTTTAAAATTTTTTTTTAGCTATTATTAATGTACAGTTAAATGAGCAATATTATGGTTACTAGACTCCCCCTATTTTCAAGTCCCCACCACATACTCCATTACAGTCACTATCCACCAGCGTAGTAGGATGCTATAGAGTCACTACTTGTCTTCTCTGTGTTATACTGCCTTCCCCATATCCCCCCCCCCGCTACATTATGTGTGCTAATCGTAATACCCCTTTTTCCCCCTTATCCCTCCCTTCCCACCCATCTTCCCCAGATCCTTTCCTTTGGTAACTGTTAGTCCATTCTTGGGTTCTGTGAGTTTGCTGCTGTTTTGTTCCTTCAGTTTTTACTTTTTTCTCATACTCCACAGATAGGTGAAATCATTTGATACTTGTCTTTCTCCACCTGGCTTATTTTACTGAGCATAATACCTTCTAATCCATGTCGTTGCAAATGGTAGGATTTGTTTTCTTCTTATGGCCAAATAATATTCCATTGTGTATATGTACCACATCTTCTTTATCCATTCATCTACTGATGGACACTTAGGTTGCTTCCATTTCTTGGCTATTGTAAATAGTGCTGTGATAAACATGGGGGTGCATATGTCTTTTAAAAACTGGGCTCCTGCATTCTTAGGGTAAATTCCTAGGAGTGGAATTTCTGGGTCAAATGGTATTTCTATTTTGAGTTTTTTGAGGAACCTCCATACTGCTTTCCACAATGGTTGAACTAGTTTACATTCCCACCAGCAGTGTAGGAGGGTTCCCCTTTCTCCACATCCTCGCCAACATTTGTTCTTTGTCTTTTGGGCGGTGGCCATCCTAACTGGTCTGAGGTGATATTTCATTGTGGTTTTAATTTGCATTTCTCTGATGATTAGCGATGTAGAGCATCTTTTCATGTGCTTGTTGGCCATCTGAATTTCTTCACTTTGGAGAAGTGTCTGTTCAGCTCCTCTGCCCTTTTTTAAATTAGATTATTTGCTTTTTGTTTGTTGAGGTGCATGAGCTCTTTACATAATTTGGATATCAACCCCTTATCGGATATGTCATTTATGAATATATTCTCCCATACTAGGATGTCTTTTGTTCTATTGATGGTGTCCTTTGCTGTACAGAAGATTTTTAGTTTGATATAGTCCCACTTGTTCATTTTTGCTTTTGTTTTCCTTGCATGGGAGATATGTTCATGAAGAAGTTGCTCATATTTATGTCCAAGAGATTTTTGCCTATGTAGTCTTCTAAGAGTTTTACGGTTTCATGACTTACATTCAGGTCTTTGATCCATTTTGAGTTTACTTTTGTGTATGAAGGTTTGACAATTATCCAGTTTCATTCTCTTACATGTAGCTGTCCGTTTTGCCAACACCAGTTGTTGAAGAGGCTGTCATTTCTCCATTGTATATCCATGGCTCCTTTATTGTATATTAATTGACCATATATGCTTGGGTTTATATCTGGGCTCTCTTATCTGTTCCATTGGTCTATGGGTCTGTTCCTGTGCCAGTATCAAATTGTCTTGATTACTGTGGCTTTGTAGTAGAGCTTGAAGTCAGGGAGCATAATTACCCCTGCTTTATTCTTCCTTCTCAGGATTACTTTGCTATTTGGGGTCTTTTGTCATTCCATATGTATTTTATAACTATTTGCTCTAGTTCACTGAAGAATGCTGTAAGTATTTTGATAGGGATTTCATTGAATCTGTAGATTGATTTAGGCAGGATGGCCATTTTGACAATATTAATAATTCCTATCCTTGAGCAGGGATATGTTTCCATTTATTGGTATATTCTTTAATTTCTCTCATGAGTGTCTTGTAGTTTTCAGAGAATAAGTCTTTCACTTCCTTGGTTAGGTTTATTCCTAACCATTTTATTGTTTTGGATGCAGTGTGAGTGGAATTCTTTTCCTGATTTCTCTTTCTGCTAGTTCACTGTTAATGTATAGAAATGCAACAGATTTCTGTGTATTAATTTTGTATTCTGCTACATTACTGAATTCAGATATTAGATCTAGTAATTTTGGAGTGGATTCTTTAGGGCGATTTTATGTTCAATATCATGTCATCTGCAAACAGGGACAGTTTGACCTCTTCCTTACCAATCTGGATGCCTTTTATTTCTTTGTGTTATCTGATTGCCGTGGCTAGGACCTCTAGAGCTATGTTGAATAAAAGTGGGGAGAGTGAGCATCCTTGTCTTGTTCCCGATCTTAAAGGAAAAGCTTTCAGCTTCTAGCTGTTAAGTATAATGTTGGCTGTGGGTTTGTCCTATATGGCCTTTATTAATTTGAGATACTTGCCCTCTATACCCATTTTGTTGAGAGTTTTTATCGTGAATGGATGTCGAATTTTGTCAAATGCATCTATGGAGATGATCATGTGGTTTTTGTTCTTCTTTTTGTTGATGTAGTGGATGATGTTGATGGATTTTCGAATGTTGTACCATCCCTGCATCCCTGGGATGAATCCCACTTGATCATGATGGACGATCTTTTTGATGTATTTTTGAATTTGGTTTGCTAACATTTTATTGAGTATTTTTTCATCTATGTTCATCAAGGATATTGGTCTATGATTTTCTTTTTTTGTGGTGTCTTTGCCTGGTTTTGGTATTAGAGTGATGTTGGCCTTGTAGAATGAGTTTGGGAGTATTCCCTCTTCTATTTTTTGGAAAACTTTAAGGAAGATGAGGATGGGTTTTAGGTCTTCATTAAATGTTTGATAAAATTCAGCAGTGAAACCATCTGGTCCAGATGTTTTGTTCTTAGGTAGTTTTTTGATTACCAATTCAATTTGTTTGCTAGTAATTGGTCTATTTAGATTTTCTGTTTCTTCCTGGGTCAGCCTTGGTAGGTTGTGTTTTTCTAGAAAGTTGTCCATTTCTTCTAGGTTATTCAGTTTGTTAGCATATAATTTTTCATAGTATTCTCTCATAATTCTTTCTTTTTCTGTGGTGTCGGTAGTAATTTTTCCTTTCTCATTTCTGATTCTTTTTATGTGTGTAAACTCTTTTTTTCTGGATAAGTCTGGCTAGGGGTTTATCTATTTTCTTTATTTTCTTGAAGAACCAGCTTCTGCTTTCGTTGATTCTTTCTATTGTTTTATTCTTCTCAATTTTATTTATTTCTGGTTTAATCTTTATTATGTCCCTCCTTCTACTGACTTTGGGCCTCATTTGTTCTTCCTTTTCTAGTTTCATTAATTGTGAGTTTAGACAGTTCGTTTGGGGTTGTTTTCTTTCCTCAGGTAGGCCTGTATTGCAATATATTTCCCTCTTAGCATGGCCTTTGCTGCGTCCCACAGATTTTGTGGTGTTGAATTGTTGTTTTCATTTGTCTCCATACACTGCTTGATCTCTGTTTTTATTTGGTCATTGATCCATTGATTATTTAGGAGCATGTTATTAAGCCTCCATGTGTTTGTGGCCTTTTTCATTTTCTTTGAGTAATTTATTTCTAGTTTCATACCTTTGTGATCTCAGAAGCTAGTTGGTACAATTTCAATCATTTTGAATTTACTGAGGCTCTTTTTGTGGCCTAGTATATGATCTCTTCTTGAAAATGTTCCATGTGCACTTGAGGAGAATGTGTATCCTGTTGCTTTTGGATGGAGTGTTCTGTAGATGTCGGTTAGGTCCCTCTGTTCTAATACATTGTTCAGTGCCTCTTTTTATTTATTTATTTTCTGTCTGGTTGGTCTGTCCTTTGGAGGGAGTGGTGTGTTGAAGTCTCGTAAAATGAATGCATTGCATTCTATTTCCCCGTTTAATTCTGTTAGTATTTGTTTCACATATGTTGATGATCCTGTGTTGGGTGAATAGATATTTATAATAGTTATATCCTCTTTTGGACGGATCCCTTTATCATTATGTAATATCTTTGTCTCTTGTGACTTTCTTTGTTTTGAAGTCTATTTTGTCAGATACAAGTACTGCAACTCCTGCTTTTTTTCTCCCTATTAGTTGCATGAAATATCTTTTTCCATCCCTTTACTTTCAGTCTTTGTATGTCTTTTGGTTTGAAGTAAGTCTCTGGTAGGCAGCATATACATGGGTCTTGTTTTTTTATCCATTCAGTGACTCTATGTCTTTTGATTGGTGCATTCAGACCATTTATATTTAGGGTGATTATTGGTAGGTGTGTAATTATTGCCATTGCAGGCTTTAGATTCATAGTTACCAAAGGTTCAAGGGTAATTCCCTTACTATCTAACATTAATTTTACTCACTTCATATGCTATTACAAACACCACCTAAACATCCTTTTTTTCCTTTTCCTCCTTTTTCTTCCTCCTCCATTCTTTGTATGTTATGAATCATATTCTGTACTCTTTGTCTATCCCTTGGATGACATCTATTTAGTCTTAGGAATACTTCCATCTATAGGAGTCCCACCAAAATGCACTGTAGAGGTGGTTTGTAGGAGGTAAAATCTCTCAGCTTTTGCTTATCTGAAGATTGTTTAATCCCTCCTTCAAATTTAAATGATAACCTTGCCGGGTAGACTAGTCTTGGTTCGAGGCCCTTCTGCTTCATTGCATTAAATACATCATGCCACTCCTTTCTGGCCTGTAAAGTTCCTGTTGAGAAATCTGAAGATAGCCTGATGGGTTTTCCTTTGTATGTGATCTTTTTTCTCTCTCTAGATGCTTTTAAAAGTCTGTCTTTATCATTGATCTTTGCCATTTACATTATTTTATGTCTTGATTTTTGTCTTCCTTGCGTCCCTTGTGTTTGGAGATCTGTGCATCTCGATGGCTTGAGAGACTATCTCCTTCCCCAGATTGGGGAAGTTTTCAGCAATTACATCCTCAATGACACTTTCAGTCCCTTTTTCTCTCTCTTCTTCTTCTGGTACCCCATCATGTGAATATTGTTGTGTTTGGATTGGTCACACAGTTCTCTCAATATTCTTTCATTCTTAGTGATTCTTTTTCTCTCTGTGCCTCAGCTTCTTTGTATTCTCTTCTCTAATTTCTATTCCATTTACTGTCTCTTCTACTATTTCTAATCTGCTTTTAAATCCCTCCATTGTATGTTTCATTTCAGATATGGAATTTCTTAATGACTGAATCTCCATCTTAAATTCATTCCTGAGTTCTTAAATATTTTTGTGTACCTCCATAAGCATGTTTATAACTTTTATTTTGAACTCTCTTTCAGGAAGATTGGTGAATTCAGTTTCATTTGGCCCTTTTTCTGGGGTTTGTGATATTTTGGTCTGAACCATGTCTTTTGATGTTTTATATTTCTGTGTGGTAGCCTCTATTGCCTGCAAGCTCCATTCTCTGGAGCTGCTCAGTCCCTAGAATGAGGTTGGGGTTGAATGCAAGCGGAGCTGCTGCCTGGGGGAGGAAAGATCTGTTTCCTGATTCCCATCGGGCCTGCCTGTCTCCCGTATCAGAGACAGTGGGCCGAGTACACAGGTGTAAGCCTCTCTGCTTGGTGTCTCTAGCTATTGTAGGTGGGGCCTCCCTCTGGCTGGCCTGACTCCAGGGCAGTGACTGCCGGTTTGCAAGCCCATGCCAGCCGGTCAGGAGGAACTCTTGGCAGGCTGCGTATCACAGTGGGGGGCCTCAGAGCTGACCTGTCAGCCAGGGGGAGGGAGTTTCTGAAGCTCCCCAATGTTCCCAATCTGCTGGGCAGAGCATGTCCAGACAACCTTGTACCCCTGTCCCTTCTCCCGTGCAGCAAGCTCTGTGCAAACCCTGTGCCTTCAGCAGCGCTCTTACTGCTAGGAAGCCTCTCAGACCACCTGCCTTTCCCTTGTCTCAGAGTGGCCAGGTGTGGATCCCGTCCTCCACAAATGGCTAGAATATGTCTTTCAAGCACTCGGCCTGTCCCAGCTCCCCATCTGCCAGAGGACCACACAATAGGTTTCTGCTCACAAAGCAGATCTCCCGGGCTAGGTGTTCAGCAGTCTCAGGATTCCACCCCCTCCCATGCTCTGTTTCTCTTCCTCTTGCTGGTGAGCTGAGGAGGGGAAGGGTTTGGGCCCCTCCGGATCAAGTCTTTAGTATGTTATCCTGTTTTGTGATATCTGTTCTGTTCGTGAGGTCTCTATGCAGTCTGGTGCAGACTTCTTTCCTGTTGCTGTTTTAAAGTTAATTGTATTAACTATATTTTCACACTATCTGTGGTTTTGGGAGGAGTTCTCTGTTTCACCTCTCACACCGCTATCTTGAATCCCAAATCTTTTTCATCCTGCCAGAATGATTGCCATTATAGTCTATATCAATCTCAGCAACTTAGCAACTAACAGTGTAAGAAGCTGGCTAATCAAATAGCTATTGAATGGATGCTTTGACTGCCAAAATATATGATGCCAAACGTTTGGTTTGGCAGCCATTTTACTTAATTGACTGATTATTGTGGGTTGAATTAGCTGCCATTACATAGATGTGGCCATCAGCCTGGGTATATATTTATATAAGAAATATGTATTTAAACTTATAGTAGAAAGAACAATAAGGAATTGTAGCAAAATGAGTTATTAAGTTCGTGCCAAAAGCTTAGGAAATAACAGATGGGACACTGATATTGGGGGGAAAAAGAGAAGGAAATGCACTAATAAGTAAAGTAGGTTGCTACTGTTCCAACTATCAGTCTATTGGATTTATGTAGATCTTTGAATCCCATAAATCTATCTATTCACCAATTATTGTTACTGCTGTAAACAACTGAAAACGTTAACTGATTGGTATGACAATTTTCTATGCTTAAGATTTTCTTGGACAAAAGTGCAAATAAGTGCTAGATAACTTCTGTTAATTTTATTCAGAGTCCCATGCTTCTTCGTTGCCTTTATTCAGTATAGGAAAAAATGTGAAATAATTTTTTAAAATATAGCAGGCTTGGGTCTATGTACAAAATAACTTACTGCTTAAGGGGCCAGAGACAAGGTGATATTATGTGTTTAATTTGCTCACTTATGAAAGAACCTCTAGGGTATGGGGTTATGAAAAACAATGGTTATTTGGGGAGACAATGGAGCCAAATTGGGTGTATTTTAAACACTTTCCAACATGTTTAGTATTGGATGCAATTTCCAGGTTGAGTGGGAGTGAAAGGCTCTGTTCCATTGTTCTTTCTGCTTTGGGGGAAATGCTCCTTCCTGCAACTCTGTTCTGAACACGGGCATTTCTCTAGATTGCTTTCTTGGAAATGGCAATGGAAAATGGTAGCAATAATAGGTTTTAAGGTGCTTGACAGTGAATCATGCCATTTTATAAATTCATCTCCTTACACTTTATTTCCTTGCTGTGAGATAATTTAGATGAATGTCAGCAAGGGAAAAAGAAAGTGATTGGTGATTCCACCTCCCCCAATAAAGCAAATTCCTAATTTTCTGTCTTTTATCTTTTGCCATTCTTTTGTGCTCCTCTTTGGCCTTGTCAAAACATATCGTTCAGTTAGAGACTAAAAATATTTTCCCATCGATTGGGGTTATTGATTTTTTTTAATCTGTACTTTGGCTTGAAGAGCGTGGGTGAAGGGTGAAAGTTCACCAGCTTAGTCTGCCGTTTTATCTGGACAGCAGAAGAATGTATTGGCAGCAGATTTGATTTACCTTGTTGGGCAGTTGTAGACACTTCAGCCACTGAAGACTACCTTCCAGCATGCCCTGCTACTGCTGTATTTTCTTTTTTTTTGTACTTGGGAACTCTTGAAAGATCCACTTTCCTATTGATTTTATCATTCTGTTTCCAAGGTATTTTTTTTTTTCTTTTTAGGATTCCAAATGAGGTCTTTTGTAGATGTCATGATGCTTTCTGGACTCACGGTAAATAAAACAGGATTGCTTGCATCCCCTGGGGTTTGGGCACTGCCCACCTGGCTTATGGGCTTCGGACATGTCTGTCCATGTTGGCATGGCAGAATCTGATGTGACTGGATCAAATTTGCTGAGATGTCCATGTTTCCTGTCACAAGATGGTCGGACATACATGCTCAGGGCAATGTTTGACTCCTAATCTGAGTCTCAGATGGCATCTGAAGCTTTCTACTCAGTGCCAGGAGTGTGGATGTGGCGCCATAGCCACTGTCAGAAAGAACAGTGCTGTGACTGAGAGTATATGGCTTCTTTCTAGATTAGCATCCCAGCTTTGGCACTTGCCAGCTGTGTGACCCTGGACAAGTTGCCTGATTTCTTGGTGCTTTAGTTTTCTTATCTGCAAAATGGAGATAGAAATTGTACCTATTTCATTAAGAGGTTGCAGGTTCACATGAATAAATATGTATGAAAGTCCTGGAACAGGGCCTGGTACCCTGGAAGTTCTCAGTAAATTTCAGCTCTTGCTCTGTTTATAGACAAGGAAGCTGAGACTGGTGGTGGGAGGGTTGATGGGAGTGTTAAGAACACAGAGAAAGTCACCCAGAGGAAGAAAAGAAGGACTCTCAGGATCAGGGATTTGGGGTCCGGTGGCACACTGGCCTCCTGATTGCTCCCACCGTTCTACGTTATGGCCTCGAGCTCTTTGTATTGGGTGTGGAGGCCCTGGGGTGAAACCTGAGGTCACTGACAGGTGGGGCTGCTGGACTCACCATTCTCTATGGAGACTCAATCTGGAATTTTTGACTCCTGCCTTTGTGTAGCTGGGGCACTTCATCCTAACTGTAGGCTTAGCCCCACCCAGGACCTGGGACCATCATTCAACCCGAGGCAAATGTACCTAACGCCCAGAGCACAGGCCTCCCTCAGAGAGGAGGCACTGTGGTGGGTACAGTGGTTCTAGAACTTGAAGAATCACTTAGAAAACCTGAGTCAGGTGGGCCAGACCTACGTTTTTAATGAGCATCTCATGTGATGACTTGGAGGCAAGTGGTCTCAGTCCACTCTCAGGAATGTTGATACAGTCAAAAAAGTTTGGGCTCTGAACATGGACAGACTTGAGTTTGCAACGTACTTATTGGTTATGTTTATGTGAGCAAGTCGTTTAATCTCTCTGAATCTCAGCTGTAAAATGGACCAGTGAGCTAATAATATATTGAAAGTGTTTATTTTATCACAGTGCCCGACACCTAGATGTGCTCCATAAACGCTAAAGCTCCCATCCCCTTTCCTGAGTCCATTTGCTGTCTTGGACTCTAGAGATTTACCCTCTGTTGGAATTAATTTGCCTTAACATTTCCTTCCTCACTCATGCCTGTTGGTGATTTCCTGTCCGAACTGTACTTGCTCTTACCATTCCCTTGTAAACATTTTCCTGTTTAGTTAAGGTTAACCTTATTTCTATAAACCTTTGCTCTTTCTTTTAGTTATCTGCCCTCAGTGATGTGGTGGTGGCATTCCCACATCTGGGTTTTCTGGTCTGTGTGCAGCATTGTGGACTAGAGTTCCTCTCACCCTTCCTTGGCCAGCAGGACTTTGGGTCTAGTAATGCTGAATATCACCCCTCTGGCTATGGTGCAGCTAAGGCCTCTCTTTCCTCAGCATCTGTTTAGTTCTAAATGTTAGTGCCTCTTGCCTTGTCTATCCACCCTTAGGAACGTAGCCAGGTGCTCCCATAACCTGACCAACAGAGGACAAATCCACTAACCACCCTAAGTTAGCAGACACATCAGCCTGTAATGGGCCAACAGTATTTTTTTCTTTTTTTTACCTATATATCTAAACCTGGCTAGATGGTCAATGCTGTGTTTTATGTGGAATTGAAGACGTTGAATTAAACTGATGTCAAAAAAGTTGTTCAGCTTGATCTCTTCACTCAAATGCACCATCAGTCGTGAGCGTTGGGAAATGCTGTATCCTCTGTTTGGTCATCAGTCCAAATGGTAGTTTTCTATAAACAGGCTCTTTACTTTAAGAGACCAAAAGACCTATTGGCCAAAGAAAGGTAAGAGGAATGCTGGTCTTTTAAGCAGATACCCATGTGAGAATGTCACTAACACGTCAGCGTGGGAAAGAAAATAAAAGACACAAAGCACAGGCTTGTAGGAATAAGGTCAACACCGCAGGAATGAACTGTCAACTTGCAAAAACTTATTGGAGAACTAGAAAAACATTCTGGAAATACATTTACTGTAAGGCGTAGATAAAAAGATATGCTCTTACTTTATATTAGCAAAGGAGATAATCTCAATATGTCATTCGATTTAGGGACGATCTAAATCTAGGATGATTTCATCTCAAGATCTTTAACTAATCTTCAAAGACCCCATTTTCTAATAAGGCCACATTCTGATGTTCGGGGTAGACATGAATTTTGGAGGGACACTGCTAAACCCAATACAGCACAAAGAGCTAGTAGGCTTGCTACTACTCCGTATGATGAAACAGAATCTGGGCAATATGAGGCCTTCTCTCCCTCTGTGAGAACCTTAAGAACAAGGACTTATGTAGAGAGGCTTGCATGGCAGGTACTCAGTAAATATTTCTGAGTCAGCCAGGGATAGCAGATTAGGACCAACAAGGACGACTCCAAGGATGAAGCCATTCTCAGAAGTGTCCGTTTCCACTTCATCCATGGCCATTTTTATGTTCTATGGGTAGTCAAAAGTGTGAATCCACTTTTGTGGTTGGGTGGACCATTTGTATCACAAATATTTAATCCACTATAAAACGAATTCCCCTGTTGGAGGCAGATAAAAAGGCAGGCACATTGCATGTAGTATACTTGCATTCTGAGAATAGGATCATCCAGATATTCCTCAGTTAAAATATGCACTGAAACAGTATTAACACATTAAAGAGGAGGGGTTGTGTCATGAGCAGGGAGAAAACCGGTACGATTGGTCAAACTCATGACAGATTTGATCTACTGGCAGTAGTTGAGAAGGACACTCAGAATGAAAAATTTCATTTATTGGTTTTTAACCCTTTAGAAACAAAATAGATTCACCCCTCTTGAGTGGTTGGAGGCTATAGTCACAAAATGACAAACAGGTGCACAAAGGCAGAAGCATTCAGTCTATTTGGGTGTGGACCCTCTTACTAGTCCCAGGAAATTGACCTATTTTATTGCATCTTTTTACAACCAATTCCAGGTGGCTGAATTGAGTGTATTTTTCATTTTGACTTGTTGACTTCTGGCCCATTAAGGAAGCCAATCCAATTAGGCACGTTTTCTCTTGCTTTGCCTCCTGACAGAACATCTGATTGGCTCACAGTCCTTGCTAAGTGACAGCCCTTCCACGACTGTGGATTATCTTTCTTGAAGGGATCTTATCTCCTGTTCTCTCTTTAAAATGCCTGTATTTTTTCTGGTTATGCTTTGGCTTGGGTTTTAGGGTGTTTCTCTTTCAAGTACTGAAGTCTGCATGTTTGAGCCTAGGACCTAGGCTCCGTGATAAGTCAGCTGGGTTGCTAGGGTGCACATTTTGACACAGTCCTTCATTAATACCAACTGAATAATGGTCCCCCAAAAGATATCCACATCTTAATCTCTGGAACTTGTGTGTGCTATCTTATATGACAAAAAAGGACTTTAATGTGATGTGATTAATCTAAGGATCTTGAGATAGGGACAGTATCCTGGATTTTCCAGGTGGGCTGTAAATGCCACCACATGTATCTTTATAAGAGGGAAATTTGACATAGACACACAAAAGAAGAAAGCCACATAAAGGAAGCAGAGAGAAGAGTCACAGAAAGAAGAATGCTAGGCCACTGGCTTTGAAGATAGAGGAAGGGGTCTTGAGCCAAGGAATGCAGCTCTTGAAGCTGGAAAAGACAAGGAAACAGGTTCTTCCTGAGAGCCTGGTGATATCATGGCTCAGGCCCAGTGAGACTGATTTTGGACTTCTGGCCTCCACAACTGTGAGAGAATAAATTCTGTTGTACCAAATTTGAAGTGATTTATTGCAGCAGCCACAGGGAACATACTCATGGTCAAACAAGACCATCCCTGCCAAGACTAAATCCCTGGTTCTGAGAAATGTACTTTGAAGGTGGATTGACACCAGTTATGCTGTTCTTCATATATTTGTCTACACTTGTTTTCAAGTATAATTTTGAATGTGATTTTTGACCTTTAACCCATATCTGAGATATTATCTGAAAGTATTTGTTGATATTTATTGCATTAATATGAGAGCCTTTATGTAGAGACTCCCATGTAGCAATACGGTTTCCTTGGTCTGTTGAAACTTTTTATATCAGAGTCACCTAACTCAGAGGTTCCTCATGCCTTTCTGCTTTAGGTAGTCTTATTCAGTTGTTTGTACATATTTCCATTCCTTGGTTCATACTCTCCCCTCCATCTGGTGCAGTTGTTCCTGCCTGTCCAAGCTGATACATTTCAGTGCATCCTTACACATCCATTCATGTGTCTTCAACCTGGAAAAACAACCCAGAACCTACACAGTCTCATTTTCCCGCTCACATAACTAAGCTTTTGTCCCATAACTTGGTGCACATGACTCATTGTACTTATCATTTAGTTACTAGCCTGTCTTCCTGATGGGGTAAATTTAAAATGCTGACTTGTTGACGAGTGTGAGTTTGACAAGGACATGGGTGGCACCCTGCTCACCCCTGAATTGCATCTCCAGGTCTCCTCCTCTCCATTTGAGGACTAAGTCAATCATTTCTCCCTTTACTGGGGGTGTTTGTGATGGACAGCTCTCAGCTGAGTCCATCTTCTTGAATTGCCTCTAGCTGAAGAGCTCACATCCAGTGCTGGTCCATGTGGGGGTAAAAGGTCTGGTCCTTGCTTCAATAAGGGACAACTCTGAAGGCCATCCCAGTTGCAGAGCTCCCCATGGGACTGACAGTCTTGTTGTCACTGCATCGCTCTCCAACTTCCTCTTCTGTCCAGTTATGCTTCCTGCCTTTTTCCACAGGTGATAATCTTGAGAGAACATATAATATATATTCTGTACACAAATCTTCCCCTTAGCATTTGTTCCCAGGGAACCTGACCTGTGACAGGGAGGTCTTCACCTGGCTGGCTGCCAGCAGCATCTCAGTTAAGTGGCAGAAAGAGGCTGGATGTTTACCATTTAAGATGTGGGCTTTTTCTTATTCTTCTCTGTTTTCACTACAGTGCTCTTGCCTGCCTTTGCGTCACAAGTTTGATTTCTTTGGTTCAGTTTCTCCATAGAAAAAAACCTATCAGTGGGGTAAGAGAGGGTGGTTGTTTAGCAGCTTGGGAGAGACCCTGGGAATCTGAATGCTTTTTATGTGGACATTTTAGGGAAAATGAAAGTTCCCATGGCCAGGATCCTCACCTGACCCTAATTTACTTGATGATGTAATTGGCTTTGCTTTGCACACCTGTTGGCAATGAGTCATTATTGTCAGTGTTACTATATAAAGAGCTCCCCCCCATGCTCTGCCTGGAGGCAGAGATGGAGACAGATTGCAAACACTTCAGAGGTGGAGGTGATTCCAGCATGTGATTCTCATGACCTGCCACCATGAGAATAAAGCTTGGTGTAAACACTTTTACCCCTAATGTTTAGTTTTTACTTGGTCTCACCGAATCCAGACTTAACTTGCTCGGGGGCAGCCCTCCTCAGGTGAGACAGACATTCATCCACTTGTCCTGTTTTGAGTCCCACCTCTCCTTTCTTCCATGATACTGTGGGTATCTAGTTCTTGAGCCTTCCCAGGATGCTCTTGGGGGAACTGACTTATTTGTTATTCTCCTCTGCAGGTATTTATTTAGTTGTCAAATTTTCCACCTTTATTAATTCCTCCAACTACTTTATGATGTCCAAAAAATTCTCACTATTTCTCACTGGTTATTTTCTCATTTTCTTTATACTCGCAATTTTGTAATTTTACATTTTTTTTCACTTTCATTTTAGTGGACCTTATGGAAGAACCAGGGTTGAGCACAGGTGTAAAACATGCTTTGTTTAACCAGGAGTGTGAGAGGTTCATGGTTCATTGACAATTTTGGGGCATCTTGATTTTATATTAAAAGAAAGGCAATGGTTTCTCACAAGTAAGGCATTTTATTTGAAGATATATTTTTATTTATTAAGGGAGCAGTTTGAATCCTATGTAAAAACTAGCATATTATCATTCACTAGACTAACGGGCAGCATATGGAGGATGAGGGCTCCTGGCTAAGCTGAGATCTCCCTTCAGTATACCTGAGCCTACAGAGAACAACCGAACCTTTCATCAGTCATCCAGATGTTCTGTCTGCATGTCAGGAATCATCTGGAGGCATCTAAGTATCTGTAGACAACATATCTATGACTGCCTGAATTTCTTGCATCTAATTTTGATGTTTGGCCTCATGGAAATGCAGCCAAAGGCTGACCAACTGCATCACTGGATGTGCCAAATACAGTGGGATGTGAAGGTTGTAAATTAAAGAACATGCTTTTTTTTCAGGCTCTATTTGATGCTCACAGTCACTTTTTAGTTCATGTTTAGTCCATGTTTTGCAAACATGAGAGTGTTTTTGAAAAGATAAGGTCTAATTTCTGGAGTGAGCATATGTACTGGAGGTGGTCTGCCATGCTACAGCCTGCCAATCAAAATCTGCCAGCAATGTCATTCAAGGTCAGAGACCCAATGAACCGCCAATCCAAGTTGGCAGGGCTGTTCATGTTCACTTGTCAGTGTTGGAAAGAGGTCACTCTCTCTGTGGTGTGGCTGTGGTGTGACTGGTGTGTGAACAATGAGAGTATTTCAGTGGCAGCAAGCACATTCTGTCGCCTGCCTCCTGGCAATTTCAGGGTGCTTTCCAAGGTTTTTTCCTATCCTACAGGGACATTAGGCAGGATAGTAGAGAAAGCCAAGAGTATTTTAAAAACTGAGTTACAGATTCTGAATTCTAAAACGAAACATGGTAGCATATTTAGTACATAGCTTTGTTTAATATTATTTGCTTAAAATCTCTATCAGAATAGAAAATAAAAAGAAAAAAGCATAAATATAACTTCAAATATCTGACAAAAGAGGTATCTCCCTTAAACATTTTGTACTTGATAAATTAATTGTTTTCTTGCCTGAACTCAGCTAATTATTATCTTGTTCATTTTCACCACGCAAAGATAAGCTTTGCATTTATGGGAGAAGATGGCAATGTTAAGGATGCACTAACATCACAGAATAAAGCTTGGATAATTTCAGTTTCAGGGTCTGGAAGACAGAAATGACGAAAATTTGAAGTCTTATATTTCTTTAGGCTCTTGATAGTTTTTCAAAATTGAGCCCCTTCTGAGGGCAAAAGGACAATTCAACAGAAGCAAGAATTCCTGCCATTCCAAAGTTATTTCAGCAGCGTCCAGTACTGTGTCGGGCAGATGTTCAAAGTTCAGTTAGGGTGTCCCCCTGATGGCCAAACCCCCAAAGGAGTCATTCTCTAAATGTTTTGCTTTGCCATGGGAATATATCCAGATATTTATGTAGATCCATATGCCCAGCCTGAGAGACACAGACTATTTGGCTAAAATGTTCAGAGCTCGTTTGGATATCACATAGATGCAAGTGTAAGCAACTGCTTTAGTCATATTCTTATTTAATTACACACATATTAACCATAGAATTTAAAAATGTCACAGATATAAAACACTAAAATGAGGCAAAATGTGTGCGTACTAGGTTGGAGCACTAGAACTCTTATAGGTATACTCACAGGAAATTAGGTAGAGATTTTTCACATTTGTAGAATAGTCCATGGTAAATACATATTCTGAGTCGGACCATAGAACTTGAGACTTAGGGCTGGGGTTCCAGCTTTTCCCGCAGGGCTTGTGGAAGAGGCAGAGACGGTTGGTGGCCGAGACGACCCCTGAGCCTCCTCCTGTCCCGGGCTTGTGGGAGCCCAGCCCCTTCTCTAATCCACCGGGGAAGGCTTGTGGTGGAGGTGAGTTTTCTGAAGCTGATGTTGAGGTGAAAGAGAGAGGAGCTGGAAGGAGAGCGGATGCAGTGAGGAAGTGCTCAGCGGAGGTGTGGGCCATTCAGGGGAAGGGAGCACCGGGTAGTTCACATGAGAGACCCAGGGTCCTGGGGTTGCAGAAAGAAGGGGTATGAAAAGAGGGGGTGCCCAGAATTACCCAGTGAAGCAAAACATTCTCTTTAAAATGGACTGAACCTGCTCTCAATTTTGGATTCGAAATATTCTTGACTGTCAATAGCACAACATTTTACAAGCCAGTCAACATTTTGAGGGTGACGGTCTCTAGATATAGAAAATACCTGATTCCAGCTTTCAGCCTTGGTCGACTTGTTTGATAGTAGAATATGGAAGTGCAGTGTATGAGCCAGGGCATACAGATCATATTTTCCTTCCCTTTCTCTGATACCCTGATAAATACCCCTAGGCTTGGAGGAAAGATTAAAATCCATGAAGACAAAAGAGGAGTGATTCAAGCGTGACTGGTTTCTTTCAGAGATGTGAAGGGGGCTGGCCAAGAGGCACAAGGCAGCCAATTTTCAGCTCTGACAGCTGCCGAGGTCATCAGCTTCCTAACGGCACCCCTTAATTCCTCAGAGGCCAGGGTGTCCTTTGAACTCAGTGGTTGTTATACTTCCAAAGCTAAGCTGTGAAGGAGAGAAACCTGCAAATTTTGCTGGGCAATTACCAGGCAATTAAGACCTTAGGCTAAGGACTTAGGGTTCTCTTGTCTTCCCTGACCTACAAAACCAGCAGTTGCTCCCAGAGGCCTTATATATGCATACACAGACAGTGTGTGTGTGCATGTGTGTATGTGTATTCATGAGATAGAAAAAGGGAATGGTATTTGTATGCTAAGAGATTCTAGGGTGGCAGCAGGACTTTTCTGAGAAAGCCTAATGCCCTAGTTCAAAGGATGCTTACACTGGGAATAAGGACCACTGAGCTGGGAAGGGTTTTCTGTGAGGGACTTCTCTTACGGATGTATCTAAGGACTTGGTGAGAGCATGGAGCCTGAGAGATTCAGGTAGTCTTGAAATCTGCTTTTACAGGGGGTCTCAGTTCCTAGGGACTCACTAGTCCAGCCTTTGTGGAGTTTCAGCATCAGTGTGTGAGAGAGGAAGGGTGTAGTCCTCACTGCTCTATACCCAAGCCTCTTGGTGTGAGGTGATGATGGGGGGATTCAGGCCTGGGAAGTCTGTGTCAGTCAGAAGCAACACAGTGGATAAGGGAGTTACTTGGATAACTTCAGTGTAATAGGATGGGGCATGGTGCATTGTTTGTATATAGAAAACTATATTATATCAGCAATGAACTATGACTAGTGAGCAACATGTGAATGGTGTTTAGGATTGTCTGCAGATAAAGCCTGAAACATTTAAACTAACATGACTTAGAACTTTCAAAATCCTTAATCTGCAGAGAGTACTTTATCTTAAGGGGTAGGCAGCTCCTATAAGACATATGAAATAATATTGTTCAATTGAACTTTTAATTTTTTCTTCTTTTCGTTGTTATTTCATTGTTATCTAGACTTGGCTGTGATACCAGATGCAATTTAATGGTTATCTTATATACAATTTATACAGTATACAATATACACCCTGGTCTTAGGGCAAGAAGAGGCAGGAAGTCTCACCTGGACCACAGCAGCTGGACTTCTTTTACCTTTGGCCTCATGGTCCAGGAACGCTGAGCTCCCTTCCATTCTCTGTCCCTTATGTGACTGTTCAGGGATCAAACAGGGACTACGGCATATCACAGAAGCCGCCTCTGTCCCCCTCTGCCTTATGTGGCACAGGGTGACCTTTGTAGGGAGGTTGCTGTGCCCTTGTTCACATGTTCTCTTGTTCGTTCTGAGGCTGTGGTCCTCAGGCAGCCAGGGGCCTGGTGGGAGACTTGCTAGGAACTGGCTCTTGTATCAGTGAGTAGCAGGAGATATGGCAGGTGTTAGCGGTCATGTCAGGCAGAACCTGAGGCAGGTAGCTAACTGGCAGCTGGTGAGCTTAAACCAGTTAAGTCAGGGCAGTAAACTGCAGAATGGCCATGCCAGGACAGTCAAAGGAGCAGAGGCAGCTGGTGCAGGGTCAGGGGTTACTGTCAGAGGCCAAAGCTCAAGTCAGACGGAGGCAACAGACCAGATATGGCCTGGGCAGAGCGCTGTTCTGAGTTTGGGACAGAGACAGACTAGCCAGCCCAGTACCCTGGACAGCTCCTGGATGCAGGGCTCCTGACCATTCCTCTGCAGCTCCACCCTCCTCCTGATTGTTAAAGAGACTTCCTGTCTATACAAGACAAGGGTTTGTCTTTAGGGGATTTCTCTCTTTATTCTCGCGCTCCACCCCAGAATACAGAGGCCACAATTTCTGGCCTGACAGGGAGCTATCCCGTTTGTTTGCTCATTCATTCATTTGTTCATTCATTCATATTCAGCAATATTATTAAATCCTATTGTGTGCCAGGCCCTCTCCTGGCTGCAAAAGATATAACAATGAACAAGAAGCAGCCTTTGAACAGGGGTTGGCAGTTATTGGTGAAGGTAGACACCTAAAAAAAATTAATGAAAATCCATATAATGAGGGCAGTGATAGAGATGTACATAATAAATTATGGGAGCACATGGCAGTCACACGTAATCCTGAAAGATAGTTATGGATGGTCTTCCAGAGGGAGTGATGTCTGAGCGGTTGGTCTTAAAGAATGAAAGGAGTTATCCGGAGAAAGGAAGGGGAAGTAGGGAGAGAAAGCAAGGCCATTTCAAACAGGGAAGCCAGCATAAGCAATGGTCAAAAGGCAAAAGCAGCATGGGGCAAACCTAAGTGTTTTTGGAACAAGACTTACGAGATGTAGAGGGTTAAGTGAGCTCATCTTGGCAGCAGGGAAGATCTGTTTTTATCATTAATGGCATGTTCATCTTCTCTTTTGGATCGTACTCTCCTCAGACCAGGACAGCAACGTCTCATTACAGACAAGTGAAAGCTTTTTAAAGTTCAGATTAGTTGGTGAGACAGTCTAAGCCAGCATGGGTGGCCTTCATTTGTCCCAACCTCAAAAATTAACAGAAACCATTCATGTAAACCTGGTAGCAATTCCTGCCAGAGGTCTTTACTGACTGCTGTGACCACTGCCAGGCCCACGGCTCTGTTTTGCTGTGGCAGGGCAGGAACAGAATCTCAGTATACTTTGGAGGGTGGCTAGGAGTTTTGACTGGGACAAGGAAAGACAAATTCTTTAGGGTTAATATATGAACAGAGCAAAAATGCAGACAAAAATACAATATAAGGATAGCTAGTTTTTTTTTTTTTTTGGATGGAGTGGAGGAAAAACTCATCCACTGCTTCAGGGACAGAGAAAACCAGAAAGGTGTGGGATCTCATTACTGTGGGCACAAGTGCTGGACGGTGTTGAGCTTCCTGCCTGCCTCTTCTTGCCCTTAACAAACACCAGTTGCTTCGCCCTTCTACGATAACACAGCCACCTAATCTGTGGTCACATTTTTGCTACTTGTGATGTTTCTTTCCTATACCTCTCAACCCCTCATTTGTCATCCATTCATTCACTCGTCATTCATTTACTTAGGGTTTTGTGAAGCACTCTTTCATGTTCATCAGAGGAGACTCTTGAAAGGGACATAACTTGAATTGTTATCCTGTCCACCTATTTTCTTTTAAAAAATAGCATATATCTTCTTCTTATAATTTATTTTTATACAAAGGTTGTGGGAGGCTTTGACTTGTTTGTATTCCTCTGCATTAGGGCAGGTCCAATTGGGAGCATGGACCAGGCAGAGCTGCAGGTCTTTTACTGCTTGTAGTTTCTTGCTGGGTCTCACCCCAGCTGCCATTTGCTGGTCAGCTGTCCAGACAGGCGATGCCACAGAGTGTTTAAGTACAAGGGCTCTGAACGTAGACAGTTCTGGGTCTGAATTCTCTCTTTGACCCTTACTTAGCGCAGTCCTCTAAATGGAAGAGTAAGTACGGGTGAAAGGGAACATTATAAAGATCCAAAAATGACATAACCCTCCATACGCTCTCACTGTAAAGCTTCCAAACCAGTGACACCACAGTTGTCACAGCAGGGCTGGAAGAACACTTGAAACGTCATTGCTTCTCAGTCAGAGAAGATATGGGATACTTTCCAGTGTTTTCTTACATGGCTTCTCTCTCTCTCATCATCTCTATTATCTACCTTTAGTACCCAGCTGGTCAGCTGTGTGACTATGGAATGACTGTATGCCCTCCACATACTTTTCACTTTTCTTCTATTTGAAATTTATTTCAAGGTTAACTGATCTGGGCCACAGCCATTTGGATTTCTCAGCTATATTTCTGGTTGTTTTTCAGATGGTCTCAGTCCCTGGTCTTGAACCAGGGCCACAAATCCTGAAGCTGAGGCTATCCTAGCTTTGAGAAGTGAGGTGTCATCATTGATATAAATGACTACTCCTTTCCCTGATCCTTGAACTCAAGTCTCTGTCTGTCACTTAACACTGACTGGCCAGCCTGGTAGATTCCCCTTAAGATATTAATATCTTCACAGCTAGATTCCAAGCTCTTGAAGAGCACAGACCCTGCCTTTTTGATCTCACCAGCATGGCCTAGCCCAGTGTCCTTCTACTGGAGGTTAAGCTTAGATAAGGGCATTTGGTCATTTGTGCCAAGGGACACAGGTCCAAGTCACCTCAAGGCAGAACTGTGAGTGTTGCACTGCAGCTTTGCTCACTCCCCACCCCTGGAGGAACTGTTGTTACTGGAACGGAAGGGTTTATTCCATCTCTGCAAGGAGGAGCACTTCTGTCTAGTGAGGAATGTGCTCTTGCAACCTCCGTTCTATCCACCTCTGCTTGTCCTAAGAAACAAGCAGATATAGTATTTCTAATAATGTACAATGGTAGATAAAATTCTTTATGTTCCCTTCCCTTCTTTAGGATATTCACATTTAAATTTTTTTCCCAGTTTTATTGAGAAATAATTGAAATATCTCACTCTGTAAGTTTAAGGTGTATAGCATGATGGTTTCATTTACATATATTGTGAAATAATTACCACAACCACAATAGGTTTTGTTAACATTCATCATCTCATATAGATACAATAAAAAGACGAAAAAATTACTCCTTGTGATGAGAGATCTTAGGATCTATTCTCTTAGCAACTTTCCTACGTATTGTACAACAGTGTTAACTATAGTTGTCACTTTGTGCATTACATCCCTAGTACTTAATCATATAACTAGAAGTTTGTGCCTTTTGACCACCTTCCTCCAATTCCCCCTCCCCCAGGATGTTCACATTTTAACTAGTGAAAAGGCCTGTTGAATTCAGGCAAATGGAATGGAGTGAGAACTAGGGGAGTTGCAGGTATCAGCCATGCTTTTCTTTTGGGGGTGTGTGTAGATGTGATGGGGGGGAGACTGCTGCACAGAGTGGTCAGGGAGGGGGGTCTTCCTGTGATTTCTGGATTGCACCTGTAGGCGGCCACTTTCTCCGGCAGGATACCCACAGGGTTTCCTTTCTGTATTGTGCTTTGGCTCTCCTCATCTCTTGCAATTAACATTTCCTGACCTCTTGCTGGCTAGGTAAGGGACTGAAGGGAAATATAAGGAGAGATCTTATTTTAGAGTCTGTGATTACTCTTCTTTCCTGGAATACTAAAGAAAGACCCCACTCTTTGTTTCCCATTCAGTCCCTTCCTTGCCAGCCATCTTCGGCTTTTAGCTGCCTTGTCCTTTGAGGAGCATGATGGTTCCTGTGGCAGGTCAAAGGGCACTTGATTAGGTCTAAGAGAGCAGCTGGCAAAGTACCCTGAGCATAGTCAGTTTATTTTAGAGTTTGAGTTATTTTGTTACCTACTCTTAAGCTCTGTCTTCTTCTGGAGGCAGTTCACGATCTCTGTTCACTGACTTGACATTTCCCTGCCCTTTCCTTCATTCCCAGCTCTTCTTTCTGTCATTCATAACTCAGATTCCAGAGTGACCTACTTGTGTTTGGGTTTTTATTCTTGCATGCTTTACAGTGACATCTTTTATTTTGATATATAGAATAATATATCTTTCAAGAATTTCTCTAGTGTCCCTGCCTCTTTTCTGGAATGTAGTTTTTCAGGCCACTGCCTTCCCTCCCTCTATTGAGCCTTCTCAAGAAGAGTCTCTCATGACCCTGTCATGAACCCTTTGCATTTCTCTGACTGCTGACTGCATTTCCACCTTATTACTCGATCCTGTTCTTCCCTCCTCTTTTAAATGGAACCATGCTACTGCCATTCTGAATTACTTGAGGTTCCCTGCAAATGCCTTACGTTTGCATTAACTCTGAATGGGTTGCCTGTCTGCACAGAACTTCTTCTAGGCCCCCCTTCTTCCTTTCTTCTGCATACATAACTTCCCTCTTCACCTGATCCCACTGGGGCATTGCCCGTCTGTGTGAGTTCCCGTGCAACCTGCCAAGTCTTAGATGGTTGTCTCTCCTGGTTTTTTTTTTTTGGACTCTCTCCTTATGTCATACTATTTCCTTCAAACCCTTAGTCCCTGACAGAATGTATCTCTACTAGCATTTACCCCAGGATATTTTAATGCTGCATGTGCTTCTCTGCAGAGACAGCAAGGACCCTGCCTTCTTCAACTCTGCACCTAGAAGGCTGGTCCATTCAAGTTCCTTGAATGGATAAATGAATCAATTAAGGTGGCACACCGGCTAAATCTGACTATCTTGATGAGAATTGTAAGGGAGAAGGAAGCCTTGGGTCCTGGACCAACTCCCATTAATTCCATGTGAATTTTTCTCTAGGGCTAGAATTAAAAGACTGGCTCTCCAGAAGCAGACAATTTGGTAAAAAGTGGATTAGTTGACAACACATTGAACAAAGTAGTGACTGGTTAAAACCGACTATGTGGACAAAAAAAAAAAAAAAATTGAAAATTTCAGTTCATGGGAGTGCATAATATTGATCAATTTGTGTACCATGTAGAAAATATTTTAATACTTTTAATACTGTATATACTTTTAAGCATTATTATACATATTTAAGAATTTTCTAGAGTTGTGGGTCAATTTTATGAACTTTGATGAATTCTTACAGCTTTGTTTCTTGGGTGCAATAAAATCATCCATATATGATCCAGTAGTTGGAGACACTGGAGCCATTATTTTGCCCTGTTTCTGTTGAGAAATTAAGTTTGAGCCATGGACAAGTTACATAATTAAAAACTTTCTAGACCAGTAGAGATCTATTTGATTGAAAATGAGTCAGGAAATTTCAAATGTCCAAATTGGAAAAAAATGATCAAAATGCCAAAAATGGGAGAGACAGAAAAGGGCCCTAACTGGGCCTGCTGCCTTTTACTGCTGAGGTGGACCTTGTGGCATTCCTGTGTAAACCAAAGTCTCTGGGCAAACTAGTTTGCAAACCAGTGAGCAAGCCTCTCTCTCTCATTTTATAGATGTAGAAACTAGGGTCCAAAGAAAGCGAGCCACAACTCCAGCTCAGGTTTTCTATTTCTAGGTCAGTTATGGAAGGAGGAAATCTGACTTGACTCCATCACTTTTGCTGAGAAGGGAAATGTGCTATCTTTACTTCATTGGATGTGAATAGGGTGGAGCTGTCTGCCCAGAGACTGTTCCTCAGGCCCATTTAAAACTTTCCGAGTCAGTGGTCATTCTGTATTGGATGCATGCCATCTTGGAGGCAGGGAAATGCCCTGTTGATAAAGTCTATCCTTGGGAATCCACACACATCACTTTTTTTTTTTCCAAACATCTTCTTAGCATAACTAAGTGAAGCCACGTGAATCAGTCACGCTGGCATTCTGCGATGTTGGGAGGACCTGAGACTCTCCTGTAGCTGAGTACTCTCTTTATAAAGCATCCTGTTCCATCTCCCTAGCCCTGAAGGATGTGTGACCAATCTTCTCTGTTCTAGACTGTCACACATGGAGAGGTGAGCATTCATTTTGTTATAAAGAAAATTTAAGAGAAGCTGACGTTTGTAAAGGAAGTCTGGGTTCCATCATTTCGTGTCAGGTTCACTATGGGGCCCTCTGGGACTTGAATGATGCTTTCATTCATTCAATACATCTTGAGTGAATAATTGTACTAGAGGGACTGGTGGTTGCCAGATGCTGGTGGGGAGGTAGAAATGGGAGAGATTAGTCAAAGGTATAAAGTGTCAGTTATACTAGATGAAAAAGTTCTAGAGATTTACTGTGTAGGCCTCTGGTTAATAATACTGTATTGGACACTTAAAATCTTGCTAAGAGAGTAGATCCTGTGTTAAGTGTTCTTATCACACATACACACACACACAAAATAAAGAGGACAAGAGGACACGTTTGGAGGTGATGGGTATGTTTATGCCGTAGATTGTGGTGATGGTTTCATAGATGTATACTTATCTCCTAACTCATCAAGTTGATACATTAAATATATACAATTATCTTGCATGTCAATCATACCCCAATAAAATGGTTTAAAGAGAGACTAGGTACCTAATTTACAAACAGCCCATCTATAGACTTGACCAGTGGCCAGTGTGGTAGTCTGGCATGAAAGCCATGACCAGCGGGGGTTGTGGGACAGTTAGATCTTTTGACATAAGGCATTTGAATTTGAGAAATAGAGAAAGAGTTAAATAGTCAGGTGCCAGAAGGAAAGTTGAGAGGACGTAGAGTGAAGCAGAACAGTTGCGTGGTGGAATAGCAGTGCTGTGATCAGTAAACTTGTGATGGAAAGATGTATTGGTCACAAGAGGAGTATTGGATCCTGAATGGACTTCCAGTCTCCCAAGCAAGTTGATCCCTTTGAATCTTGCTGTGTGGCCAAATGCACAGTCAAGATTCTTACGTCTTTTATTCCTACAAGTTATCCCCCAGGTCCTCTTTACCTGCCGTAAACCAAATTATATTCTGTTCCTTGCAACCAAAACAGATCATCTAAAATTGGGGCTGAGAGTAGGAACCAAGTTTTGGGAAATATTCCTGAGGAAAAAAGCTGATGGGATTTGATGATCAATTTTTATCATTATTAATTATTTTCAAAAAGAACTATTAGATGAGCGAAGGCCACCGCCTTTTACAGAAAACCGCACAGAAACAAATCTGATGTATGTGGTTTCAAACCGTTCGGAGTCTGAATTTCCATCAAAATTAAGGAGGCAATAGACTCAATATATATCAAGATATAATAACCAGAAACACCATAAAATGGAAAATGCATTACAAGAAATTAAAAGAACTGGTAGGGTTTGGAGCAACCCCAGTTGAACTGCAGGGGCTGCCTTTGTTTCTCTGCTGTATCATGTATTGGTTACAGCAGATTAATAGCCTTCATTCAGGGAAGAAATGGCCCTGGATCATTGTTGCATTTTAGGAACCATGGGTGTTGTTGTACACATTCTGTTTATAACCTTAGGGGTGAGTGAAAAACGAAACCTAAGCAAAAATAAAAAGCGACCATGGACCAGAGTGAGCTTTGCCAACATTTCCTTTCTAATCATTCCTACACAATCAGAAACATAATGGCATGATAACGAGTGTGAAGTTCCACTGTGTATGTGGAATGCCAATTTTAAATAAGAGTGAGGCTACGAGTGGGTGTGTGCATGTGTATGTGAAAGAGAAAAAAATTTAATGTGACTAATCTACTCATGTCTTGCCTATTAAATAACCTCCAGAATTCACCTCATTGAAGGGGCCACTAGTTTTGAAGACTGTAGATTAATAAGCCTCCTTGCTTAAAACATGAGCTTCAATATTTGTGCAAATCAGAGTCAAAAGAAAAAAATCGATGGGCTATCGACTACCGGGGATGATCACATTCATTTTTCCCTTTGTGGTTGGTGAAATCCATGCTGCACTTAGAGAGACAGGCTGGCAGCAGAGAGCCTCAGTCGGGCTTTCAGCTCCACATTAATCCAAAACTCCCCATTTTAATGCAGATATAGATTGCCACAAGTCAATAGCTGACTACTTGAATTGTGAGGTAGCCCCTCCACGTGGCTCTGGCAGGCCTGAGCTTACAGTAGTTGGGAATTTCAGAGCTTTGCTGTGTGAACCAGTGTACCTAAGGCTCGAAGGGATGCGCAGCTGTGCTGATACCACTGAAAAGATCTGTCAGTGGGATCGACAACACAGATTATAACAAATTCAAGGGGGGTGGGTCATAGCATCATAGGATCGTAGAGCTGGAAAGGACCTCAGAGGTCACCCAGTCCAGCTCTTCCCTTAAAGATGAGGAAATTGAGGTTCTTAGAGGTTAACTAACTTGCATGTGGTTACACAGTCAGTCAGTGGAGGGCCCGGTCCTAGAAAGAGAGATGTATCCTCCTGGGCTTTCCACTACTCTACATAGGCTATGAAAAATCAAAATGTGCTTTGTTTGATAGCTCACACGTGTGTGCATGCAATAGGTGCCTCACTGAATAGATTTCGTTTAATCCATTTTCAATGATCCATGAAATGGGATAGTGAGGAAATCCTTCTCATCACTGGGAGTATATATTCAGCTATGCCAATATAAAAAATAATCTGTGACATGTTGCAACTGAGGAACAGGTTAGATACTGTGTCTGAGGCATTAAATGAGACAAAGTTAAAAAAATGCTTTGTAAGTGGTAAGGCACTATATGCATGTTAGAGTTAAGGGCTATTTGAAGGCACACTTTTTTTGGAGCATATTTTTCTATTTCATGCAGTATTTTTACTTATATCAAACTAGAATGCACTGAGAATGAGAAATAGTATCTTTCAATTATCATCAGGAAATAGCATCGTGCTTGGCATGGAGTATATGCTCAGTAAATATTTGCTGAATGTTGACTGTTGTATATGTAAATCCATGTAATAAATCCTTGCACTCAAAAGTGTGGACTGTGGCCCAGCAATCTTAATATCACCTGCAGGTTTATTAGAAATGCAGAGTCTTAGGCCCTGTGCCAGACATGCTGAAGCAAAACCTGCATTTTAACAAGATCCACAGGTACGTAGCAGGCTTATGAAAGTTTGAGACCTAACAGTAAGTTATGCTGAACCAAGTTTCTAATGGCTCAAACCCTCTTACAATGAGTTTAGTTTTCTTATGAGGTGATGATTATCCATGGTCAAAAATTATCTATAAATGAATGGCCCTAAAATCAACCTCACACCATGAGAGGATGTTCGGGTGTGGCTGTGTGGGTGTGTTATCCCTCAGTCAACTGGGAACAGTGGGTTAACATCTCCCATCTCACTCCTAATAGGAGCATGTTTTCAAGAAGAAGGACACCATTTAAATAATGATTTCTCTCTTTACTGAAGTCATATGATATAATTTGAGTAAATTCACTTATGAGGAGACTCCAATGCCCGTGGGAAATGTTTCTTTTCAGTGATGTGTTTCTTAGTATTATGACCTGAACTCATTTGCCTGGTTAACCAAGTTTAGTTATAATAACTAGTCACATGGAAATCCAGGGTTGTCACCCAGTTATGCTGCACTTAAGTGGAGAATTACAGCAATAAACATCTTTCAACTGGAATTTTGAAACAGGGTGATGGGGGCCTGAATCATCAGTCTCACTCTCACAACACCCTTCCTGCCAGTGGGTTTTGTGGGTTATTTACCGCCTGAGTAGCTCCCTGGATGCCACACATAGCTGAGAGTGGTCCGGCCCAGAGAGCTCTGACTTTGAATTGTATGCTCCTTTACTAAGCATCTGTAGGACTTGAGCCGATGCCTGAATAACCAGACGTGGACTCCAGCAAAGTGCTTTATCAACGGGTTTTTCTATCTTCTTTCATCACCTCCCAACAGAAAATCCATTTTGAGCCAAGGCTGAGCCCAGATCCACCTAGACGAGAGTGTCCCCTGCCCTGTTCCTGCCCTGGGTCATCTTCCAATTAGTTGGTACTGGCTTCATGGTCTCTACCAAAATACTCTGGGAAGGAGGGGGTGGTCAGAATTCAGCTGCTTAAAAGGGACATCCCAGCAGCAATTAGCTTACTGCTACTAGCTTTAAAATGAACTCCAGGACTCTGGGCTTCCAGAGAGAAGTGAGTTTGCCTGCAGAGAAGGCACTGGAAGGATTGATCAGGAATACAAGGGGTTCTCCAAGGGCAT
This sequence comes from Phataginus tricuspis, assembly GCA_029783875.1. NCBI lineage: Eukaryota > Metazoa > Chordata > Mammalia > Pholidota > Manidae > Phataginus > Phataginus tricuspis. The sequence continues at coordinate 5,451,467 of JAQQAC010003584.1, read as the reverse complement.
GTCTGATCTCTGTGGCTGCTGCCCTGTGGTTCATCGTGTCCTCGTCCTCCATCTCTGCCCACTCTCCGCGGTGCCTCCTTCTTTTTCAGGCTCAGTCACTTTGTAAAGTCTCCCTCTTGTCTTCTCTTCTCATGCCTGTCTCTTTAATTCTTTCATGAAAGATTTATGCGCCCGCACTGAGCATGCTCAGTGGCTGCAAGCAGGTTGTACTAGTAAAGGGGTGGCTACAGCAGTATCTCTCTCTATGGTGTTTCTGTTGTTTACATGAGAGTAATTCACCCGATCAGCAAACAGAGCAGCTGGAAACCTCCTGCCTTATGACAGAACAGATCAGTTCAAACTGAGAAGTTTACCGGATGGCCTTGCTGGGCTTCAAAGAAAGCCACTTCTGTTCCCACTGGTACTGACCAGTTCTTCTCAATGGCTTGCTTTTAGACACAGCATAGATCCTGAAAAGACTGTAAAGATTGGAGTTGGCCTAGGCTGTGCTGGCTTTTAACTAATCATGACTGTGAGTGGATAGCCTGCTTTAGGGAAATGATTTCCCCAAATAGAATTTGAACATTTTTTGACTGAAGCCAAAGCGATGTTACATAATGACACAGCCACAGCCCACTGTTTTAGCTGCAGTTCCCTATAAACAGGATCAATAGCAATGCTGTTATTCATTTTTTTCCCCACATACCAGTCTTGTAAAATTATGTTTAAGGTGGAGATATGAATCTGTTGTTTAACTCCTCCAATCCCAAATTTCCATGGAAATGGCTGAAGGAATCCGAAAATGGCGGTGTGTGTATCAACACCAGCCCTGGAAATAAGGGAAAGGCTAGAAACTTTGAGGAGTTTCTTCAAGCCAAGCTGGCATCACTAGATTGAGGGAAAAGATAATTATTCTGCAACTAGCCTGAAAAACAACTAGAAAGAACCCTTCAGTAGATGCCACTGGAACATGCGTCTCAGAATGGCAAGGGCTGCAGGTGAAGCAGTTGTTAGGGGTCTTGATGTTAAGAGCATCTTGGGGAAAGGCATAAAGTCCTGGGGTCCAAACAGACTGGAGATAGCTGTGGACTGGCCTATGTACATTCAGTTTAATTTGGCCCTGCTGGGGTGGTAAGGAAGCAGTAGCATTTCTTGAGGGCCCCAGGGAGGGATGACATGACAGTGGACAGTGGAGACCCTGTATTAACAACCTTCAACCTGCCTCAGCAAACACAAAGAGTCTTTGACCTTGTGGTGGAATATAGCTCTCTCTGCTTTCTACTAACAATGGGACTGCTGATCTAGCAAAGTAAAAATTGTAAGATTTCTAAAAGTTTCCCTTGTTCCTGCATCTGGGTCTGAAACATGCAAATAGAAGCCAGCAGCATCTCTGCCAGACTCCACTTCAACTCCCAAAACAACCATTTATTCTCATGTCTTAAGGGCAAAGTGAGGAAATTATTATACACATGAAGAGATCCAGTAATGGAAGCTAACATTTATTGAGCACTAACTGTGTGCCAAGTCCTTGATATAAATTGCCTCTTTTAATCCTTACAACAACCCTAAAATCTGGGAATTATACATACATCACATTTAAGTAAACAGAGCTCTTTCTGAGGTTAAAGGACTTATTCAAGTAAGTAGCAGAACAGAGAGTTGAGCCCAGTTTTAACTCTAAAGCCAGTAATGCTTGGGAGCAGAGTAATTATCCTCTCAATAAACAGAGCTATGGAAAAAAGCAAGGGAAAACTTTAGAAAATCTCTATTTTGTATTATCAGTGAAATTTAACAATGATACTTTCAAAAGGGACTAACAGGGAGGGTTGCTTTAAGATAATAAAAAACATAAATGACCAAATGAAAATACAGTGGAGAGGTGAATTGCAGTTTAGTTACAATAAACACAAAATGCAAAATTAGTGAAGAGGAAGACAAGCCTAAAGAATTTCCCAAGAATTTGGTGAAGGGATATAATTCAATAAGAATAGAGAATAGACAAATATATGAAGACTGAGTCCTGGAGTTTCTACATACAAGTAATGGAGATTCTAGAAAAACAGAACAGAACTGATGGAGAGAACGCAATGAAAAATAGTAAAAGAAAATTTATCTGTGTTGTAAAAAGACAGACATGGATGTTTGGATTAAGGGTGCTTCCCAATTACCAGGCAAAATTCATGAAAAGAACTCCTGTGAGATATATCCTGGTGAAGTTTTTTTAATTTTAAGGAAATAAAATATTTCTATAAGCACCAGCAATTAAAAACAGGCTATCTAATCAGCAAAGTCTGGCATCAGATTTTCCCAAAGAAATGGAGCATTATCTACTAAGTTTTGAGTTAAAAAGCCATACATCCCAGAATTCTATATCCAGCCATGCTCTCATTCACTTGTGAAGGCAATGGAAAGACATTTAAGATACTCAAGTACTCAGAGATATGGGGACTTTGCAATGTTTTTGAAATCTCTTGAAGAACCACTTGAACTACATGAGAACAAAAATTTCAAAAAAATGAAGGTCTGAGGACATGTAATATACAAAAAAATATCTTAATCAGTGAAACCAATAAAATTTGGCAATGTTCACATAACTTTTATTCAGGACAATAAAAATTTGTGAAATCATCAGAAGGAATTCTCCAAAGCAGCTCCATCCAATAGAACATTTCTGAGTCAAATGTTCTCTACACTGTCCTACGGGGTAGGCTCTATCTGCATGTGACTTTTGAGCACTTCAAATGTGGCTCATGTGATTTAGAATCTGACTTTTTAGTTGTATTTAACTTTAGTCAGTTTAAATTCAAATGCCCACATGTGGCTAGTGGCTACCCTACTAGCAAGCACAGCCTTACAAGCAGATATAGAACATAAAAAATGAGGGTGGCAAGTTATGAGGGGTGTGGACAGATCTGCTAACCAAAAGTAGCAACAAGAGCTATCTATTGTTGGAAGCTACTTATAGAGTTCTTGACTCTGTGTTGGGGCTTTTGCTAAGCATTTTCTATATATTCTGCTGCAGCAAGTACTCTCTCAGAGATTACATTGGTGTGTGTGAGAGTCTGCATGTTTAATTTTGATTGAGAGACTTTTCCGGATTGTTGGAATATGCAGGAGCAAAAATTGCATTAAAGCATCTCTTCTCTGTTCTGAGAAGACTATAGGGCAGGTAAGGCCTCATTGTCATGGAAGAAGGGCATATAGAATTTTGCTTGTTTGGTCGCCTTAAAAATAATCTGTTTTACCCCTATCCCTATTGAAGAGCAGATTTCTAAGATTTATATAGAAATGCAAAACACCAAGAATAACCAAATCAAATTTGAAAAAGACGGATAAATTAGCTTTCAACTTCCAATTTTAAAACTTACTATAAAACTATAGTTGTCAAGATAATGGGGCACTAGGATAAGGATAGGTATGGACCAATGGAACAGACTGAGTCTAGAAATAAATCTTTGTATTTACAGTCAAAATTTTTTCTTTACAAAGGTGCCAAGGTAACCTATTGGAGAAAGAGTAGTCAGTTCAACAAATAGTGCTGGGGCAATGGGTTATCTATAGATAAAAAGATGAACTTAGACCCTCAGTTCATACCATACACAAAAATTAACTCAAAATGGATCAGAGACTTAAAAGTAAAAATTGAAACAATAAAATTTTTATAAGAAAACAATAAAATCTTTGAGACTTTGAGGTAGGCAAAGATTTCTTAAGTATGACACCAGAACTATTTTCCACGAAAGAAAATATTGATAAAGTGGGCTTCATTAAATTAAAATATTTGCTCTTCAAAAGACACCATTAAGGAAATGAAAAGACAAACAATAAACTGGAAGAAAGTATTTGCAAACCACATTTCTAATATAGGACTTGTATCCAGAATTTACAAAGAACTCTTAGAATTCAATAATAAGACAAACAACCCAAACAAAAATGGACAAAAAATAGGAACAGACATTTCACTAAAGAAGTTATATCAATGCCTAATAAACACATGAGAAGATGTGGAATCTTGGGGAAATGATTCACACTCACTAGAGTGACTGTAAGAAAAGAATAACCAATGTTGGTGAGGTGGAGAAAGAGGAATCCTCATATATTGTTAATGGGATTGTGAAATAGTGCATAAAAAACATTTTGTTAGTCTCTTAAAAAATTGACATAAAACTACCTTATGGCCCAGCAATTCCACTCCTAAGTATATACTCAAGAAAAATGAAAAGATACATCCACACAGAGACATGCACATGAATGTTCATAGAAGCATTACTGGACAAGAACCCAACACTGAAGACAAATATCCAACAACTGGTGAACGAATAAACAAAATGTGGAATACCCATGCAGTGGAATACTACTCAACAATACAAAAGAACAAACTACTGACAAATGTTACATTTTAGATAAAAACCAAAACTATTATGCTAAGTGAAAGAATCCAGACACAAGAGACTACATATCATAAGTTTCTATTTACATGAAATGACCAGAAAAGGTAAATTTATAGAGACAGAAAGTAGATTAGTGGTTGCTTAGGAGTGAGAATTAGCTGTAAATGGGCATGAGGGATTATACTGGGGAGACGGAAATGTTCTAAAACTGATTTATGTTGATAATTGCATCACTTAAGAGTTACTAAACATCATTGAATTATACAGCTGAAGTGGATGAATTTTATGATATGTAAAATAAACCTCAATGAAAAATTTTAAACTGCTTTACTATGAGTATATGGTGAGAGAAGGGGGCATATGGTTCTAGGTCTGGGAGGTGGGAGATGTTGGAACCACCCTCGGAAGAGGCTGCATCTGTGAGAGCAAGGAACGGTGGAAGAAACCCAACATCCACAGACTCTTTGATTTAAAAATAACCCTATTTTTTAATAAAATACCATCAAATAAATATATACAAGACCTCAGAAGTGACAAAATGAGGGCAAAACTCAGAAGTGAGTTTTGGATCCACTTAACATTTAGAACCATGATTAATACAAAAATTATGATGTCTGAACAGGATGTCAATGCTATAAACTATGGACAATGTGAAGTTATAACTAGCACAAATCAGAGAGTTGGGCAGATGGAGAGAGGAAGAAAATGTAGATGAAATTATTTCTTCACCTTTCATAGCAAAAATTCAGCAATTACCATGTAAAGTAAAACACACACAAAAATGTAAAAACATGAAAAACAAACTATGATGGCTTCAAACCCTTAAAACTGTAGAAAGATCTTTGTAAGGAGATGAGGAAACATTTATCTAAAGTCCAGCAATTTTCTAAATTTCGTTTCAGGTTCTTTTTTTTTTTGATTAAGGTCAAGTTCAATTTACCCATATATTTATCTGTCTATCTGTGTGTCTATATATTAATGGCTGTAATGATATTCATTCAAGATTAATGATAGATATTTATTGGTGGTGAGACTTTAGATGATTTTTAATATGGCTTGATTTAAAAAAAAATAATGAGCAGGCATCATTTAAAAATATTATTACATTTAAAGAATACAAATGAACCATTATCAAAAGAACTTTTAAGAATTAGAAGATGTTCTTAGAAAGGAATGTGATCCTTTCTTATTTAATCCTTATGGGATTTAGTTGTGTCCATTATAAGATTCTCTCATGTTGCTTTGTAACACACTTAGTCTTTACAAACCTGTCTAATTTTCTACTGGTAGATCTTGAGCTCTTTGAGAAGGAGCTGAGCTTTGTCTTATTCATAGGACATAGGAGGCCCTAATTCATACTCATGGTAGGTACCCTTCATGTGCTGTGCTTTGAGGATTACAGACAATACATTAGGCATCACGTTTAACTGATAACCTTTTTTGGAAATTAACGCTGATTTTTTGATAACCCTCAAGGTCAGCAATCTTGTCAGCATTGCCCAGCTGTATATAACTCTTTATTATAGAACTCAACTTATTTTTAGACTATACAAGCAATATTTATTTTAGTTCTGGCATCAGTTTTATAACTCTGGGTAAATGACTCAACCAAATCCTCAGTTTCTCCATTTGTAAAATGGGGACGGTAAAGACCCTAACTCATTATTGTTGTGTAGATTAAAAGAGCGAATCTCTGGTTTGGAGTAATTGTTGGCACATTGTATGTCCTCAATAAATATTTGTTGTTTTTTCTTCGCAGAAGAGGACCCAGAGTGTAGCACAAAGAGAATGAGTCTGGAGATCTCGGTTTGAGACCAGCTCTGCCAATTAGTAGCTGGGCAACACTTCTCCTTCCTGGGTTGTAGTAGTAAAATGAAAGGACAGAGAAAATGTTCCCAAACGGTCCTCCTGAATGAGCCACTCTGAATCAGTCATCAGGAAAGTTACTCCAGTTTGTTTATTAGAAGAAATTCAGGTTTAAAAAAAAATGACTGATTAAAATGATCTTGATTGTGTTTGTTACCCACAATAATGGGGTAACCCAGAAAAATAGTTTTCCTGTATTTATTTTGACAGCATAAAAACTGTCTTGACCTAAAAACATGCAGTATTCTTTTTCTCTGCTTCTTTTATCCTTCCTTAACCCCCATCAGATTTTTCTGACCTGTTCATTTCATGTTCTGATCTTCTAAATTAGGATGAAATTTTGTTACTCTAAACCTGTCTCTTTCCAATATGATTTACAACAGAATCTACCACTTTGAACAATCCCCAACTGGAATAAGAAGATCCTCATAAACCCTGCCTTCTTACAGTGTGTACAGGGGACCTCATTCTGTAGATTTTCATTACTCCTTGTTGTGTTTTTTTTATTATTAGTTTTTAACAAAACAGAAGGAGGAAGAGAAAATTGTTATCATCCCCTTAGGCATTTCTTAGTTATAGAAATAGAAGTTTAACTATTGGTGGACACTCCATGAGAATTTGAAATAGTTTTATTATTTACCCAAACTACCTCCTATTGAAAAAGATAACCTTTGCCACTGATTTAATAACAGTTGTTCAACTCAATTATGTAAACACTTGGCACTTGTGATTCTTCTGGAGTATTATTGAATTTTTAAAATGCCCTTTAGCATACTAAGGATAAAATTTATCTTGTCTGCCTGTCTAGAAGCATAATGTAAAATGAAGATAACAGATGTTGAAAAAATACTTTTCTTTGAGATATTTAGACAATCTATTTTTTTAATCTCGGTTATAAATTTCATATAATTGTGTAAAATAATGAATTTAGCTGAAGTCAAGTCTGCTAAGCTATTGCTTACTTTGGCTTTAGTACCTGGTATTTGTAAAACTTGCTACGTGTTGTTTTAATGGATGGTGGTCTTACTCCAAAGGAGTGAATTAAACAACCACTGTGGTTACCTGCCACCAGGTAAACCGCTATTGAGTTAAAAGATACTGACTCCTTTATTGCAGATGAGGAGAGCTAAAGCACATGTTCTACTCATCTGCATTTTTTCCTACAAAATATTAATTTTTAAATAGAAAGACATACACTTATATACTTAGAATCACTGTACAAACCAGGGTTCCAAAATGCAAACTCCTTTGTATAAACTTATTTTGATCATTTGTTCACTATAAAGAACCAATATCTGTCAAAATGGCTGTCCTGCCCAAAACAATTTACAGATTCAATGCAATCCTTATCGAAATACCAAAAGCAATTTTCAGTGAACTAGAGAAAATAATCTTAAAATTTACATGGAACCACAAAAGACCCCAAATGGCCAAAGCAATCCTCAGAAAGAAGAACAAAGATGAGGGTGTCACCCTCCCAGACTTTAAACTATACTACAAAGCTACAGTGATTAAAACAGTATGGTAGGGTTACAGGAACAGACGCATAGATAAATGGAACAGAATAGAGAGTACAGAAATAAACCCATGCAAGAATATGCAATGAAAAAAGGCAGTCTGTTCAATAAATATTGTTGGGAAAACTGGACAGCTACATGCAAGAGAGTTAAACTGGATTACTGTCTAACACCATACACAAAAACAAACTCAAAATGGATTAAAACCCTAAATATAAGACATAAAACTATAAAACTCTTAGAAGAAAACAGACAAAAATCATTTTAACATAAGCATGTGTATTTTTTTTCTGGATACATCTCCCTTGTCAAGGGAAATAAAAGCAAAAGTTAAGTGGGACTATATCAAACTAAAAACCTGTACAGCAAAGGAAACCAATGACAAAATGGAAAGGCAACCTATGGTATGGGGGAATATACTCATAAATGATATGTCTGATAAGGGGCTAACATCCCAAATATATAAAGAACTCATATACCTCAACAACAAAGAAAAAATAACCCAATTAAAAAATGGGCAGAGGACCTGAATAAACATTTTTAAAAAGAAGAAATACAGATGGCCAACAAGCACATGAAAAGATGTACCACATTCTAATCATCAGAGAAATGCAAGTCGAAACCACAACGAGATATCACCTCCACCAGTCAGAATGGCCTGTATCCAAAAGACAGAAAATAACAAGTGTTGGTGAGGATTACACTGTTGTTAGGAATGTAAATTAGTGCAGCCACTATGGAAAGCAGTATGGAGGTTCCTCAAAAACTAAAAGTAGAAATACTATACAGCCCAGTAATTCCACTTCTAGGAATTTACCCAAAGAAAACAAAATCTCTGATTTGAAAAGATATATGCACTCCTATGTTTATTGCCACATTATTTACAATAGTCAAGGTATGGAAGGAACCAAAGTGTCTATCAATAGATGTATGGATAAAGAAGATGTGCTTTTTAAAATGTATTTTAAATTATTTTAAATATACATGACAGAATATTACTCAGCCATAAAAAGGAAGGAAATCCTGCCATTTTTTGACAACATGGATGGGCCTAGAGGGTATTATGCTAAGTGAAATAAGCCAGGCAGAGAAAGACAAATACCATGTGATTTCACTTACAAGTGGAATCTAAAAACAAAACAAAACAAAATAGCAATAGAGTCTTAGACATTGAGAAGTGACTGGTGGTCGCCATGGGGAGGGGTTGAGGTGGGTGGGTATAATAGGTGAAGGGAATAAAGAAGCACAGAATCTCAAGCATAATATAAATTAGTCATGGGAATGAGAGTACAGCATACAGAATATAGTCACTATTTCTGTAACATCTTTCTTTGTTGACAGCAACCACACTAGTTGGGGTGAGGATTTAGTAATGTAGATAACTGTTGAGTCATTATGTTGCGTACTTGAAACCAATATAATATTGTATATCAATTCTACTTCAATAAGACAAAGCAAAACAAAAACAAAAAACCAAAAAACCAAAAAAATAAAACTAAAAAATGAGCCAATAGTCTTGGCTAGTTTTCCTCCATTTCTGAAGGAAAGCTCTTACAGTTTGTTCCCAGTGACCAGGAATGTCTTCCATTTCTCCTCGTTCTTGAGGATTCAAAATGTCTTGATTCTTCTTCCATAAGTTTTGGCATTAGGGCAGCCTTGTGGAAGAGAAATTAAGAGCAGTTTGATTTATCTTTCGTTTTCAATGACTGAATTGCCTTCTCAAAACACACCAGGCTTATTATCCCTTTGCTGCTTGAGTCTGAATTTACTCACTCATGTCTCTTGATATCTGATTTCTCTCTTTTGTAATCTGGATTCTTGAAGCGGCTTGCATATTACTATTACTATTGTTGGAATTTATAAAATCACAATGTAGATTTGCAACCTGGCTATATGTTTTTTTTTTTAAAGAAGAAACATTGAAGATATTCTAAGAAATACTCTTGGATTTAACTTTTATTTTCTTTCTTGTGACTTTTAAGGTAGTAGTTCCCAACAGGGATGCATAATAGATTCACATATGCAAATTTTCCAAATTACAAATAGTAAGAACTTCCCATAAATGTACTGAATTAGAAACTGGGGTAAGGCTGTATCTTGGGGATACATCTCCAACATGACAAATGAGCTGGACTAATAAAATTCTTGCTCTTGGGAACATGGTCTAGAAAATATGGACATTGAGGCAGAGCCATCATAAATATTATTGAAATAAGGGATTTTTCATAGGCACAATTTTTCCCCTTACACAAGTGTGAGAGGAACTGGGAAAGCGAAATCTGGAAGGGGAAGCTGGAGAGTCAGGGCAACAATTTTAAGCAGTCCATCTGCAACCCAAGTGAAGACAAATCAGGGCTTGCAGGGATATTAGAAGAAAAGGATCTGCACCAATAGAGAGAGGAGGAATGCATCATACTTATGAAGAATTGGAGGACCATGTACCCAAGGAGATATGGGAAGAATGACTGGTCCACAGAGCTACCTTGGTTCTCAATGACTTCTTAGTTTCAGACCCTGTATATCCTTAGAGTTAATCTTCCATTTTCTGAAGAGCTGAGTGTATTATCTTGCAAACAAAAGAGTCTATTTATCTAACATTTGTCCTCGAAATAAAATTGGATAAGCAGTAAAGGGCATCCAATTAGCTGTTCAAAGATTTGTCCTAATTGGCTAGAAAATGTACAGTCAGGGTCTAGCACAGCATATTTGGCATATTGCTAGTAATCAAAAAGTACTTGTAGAATGAATGAACAAATGAATGAATACAAGCCATGGGCTATTCTGCCAAATTTTGTACACAAATCAGTAAAACTCTATGCTTTAGACTCTCCATCAAACTAAGCAGGTGCTGTGAGTCAATTTGTCACGAACAGTAATTAGTTTTGTTGAGTCTTTTTTAATATTCCTTGGTGTCCAGAGTCACGCTTTAGTTAAGAAGCCTTGTTGGAGTTAGGTGAGCTGTGCTGGGCCCCAGAATTGACTGTGGGCAGATATTGTAGTTAAATCTAAGGCATTAATTCCATTATCATATTAGAATAGTTGAGCTACTTGGTCTAGAATATTATTAGGTTTGAAATGCTTTATCAAAGTCTTTTATTGAGATGCCCTTTAACTCTAGATTGATCGGTTTTTCTTTAGTTAAACTGTCATTAATATACAATGTTATGTTGGTTTCAAATGTACATTACAGTGGTTCAGCAGTCCCCATGATCAACATATATTATGATTGCAAATTATTGTGCCCCTTTATACCCCTCCCTCTCCCACCCTGCACCAATTCAAACCTCTCCCCCTTGGCACCTATTAGTCACTTCTCAGTGTCTGTGAGTCTAGTTCTGTCTTGTTCCTTCTGCTGTCTGTTTTGCTCTGTTTTTATGCTCCACAAATAAGTGAAAACATACGGTATTTGTCTTTCTCTGCCTTGCTTAATTCACTGAGCATAATAACCATCCATGTTGTTGCAAATGGCAGTATTTCTTTTCTTTTTATGGCTGAATAATATTCCATTGTGTATATATACCACTTCTTCTTTATCCACTCATCTATTGATGGACACAGGTTGCTTCCATATCTTGACTATTGCAAATAGTGTGGTGATAAACCTAGGGGTTCACATATCTTTTGAATCAGAGATTTTGTTTTCTTCAGTTAAATTGCTAGGAGTGGAATTACTGGGTCAAATTGTATTTCTATTTTTAGCTTTTTGAGGAACCTCCATACTGCTTATCAGAGTGGCTGCACCAATTTACCTTCCCACCAACAGTGTAGGAGGGTTCCTCTTTCTCCACATCCTGGCCAACATTTGTTGTTTCTTATCTTTTGGATAGTAGCCATTCTAACCAGTGTAAGGTGATATCTCACTGTGGTTTTAATTTGCATTTCCCTAATGATTAGTAATGTGGAGCTTCTTTCCATATGCCTATAGGCCATTTTTATTTCTTCTTTGGAGGAGTGTCTATTCAGGTCCTCTGCCCATTTCTTAATTGCTTTATTTGTTTTTTGGGTGTTGAAGCATATGAGTTCTTTATATATTTTAGATGTTAACCCCTTATCAAATGAGTCATTTGTAAATATATTCTCCCATACTGTAGGGTGCCTTTTTGTTCTACTGATGGTGTCCTTTGTTGTACAGAAGCTTTTTAGTTTGATGTAGTCCCACTTGTTCATTTTTGATTTTGTTACTCTTGGTTGAGGAGGTGTGCCCAGGAAAAAATTGCTTATGCTTATATTCAAGAGATTTTTGCCTATGTTTTCTTCTAAGAGTTTTATGGTTTTATGACTTACATTCAGGTCTTTGATCCATTTTGAGTTTACTTTTGTATATGGACTTAGACAATAACCCAATTTCATTCTCTTACATGTAGCTGTCCATTTTTCCAAACACCAGTTATTGAAGAGAGTGTCTTTTCCCCATTATATATTCATGGCTCCTTTACCATGTATTAATTGACCATTTTTGTGTGGATTTATATCTGAGCTCTCTATTATGTTCCATTGATCTATGGGTCTGTTCTTGTGCCATTACTAAATTGTTTTGATTACTGTGGCTTTGTAATAGAGCTTAAAGTTAGGGAGCGAAATCCTCCCAACTTTGTCCTTTCTCAGGATTGCTTTGATTATTCAAGGTCATTTTATGGTTCCATATGAATTTTTGAACTATTTGTTCTAGTTTATTGAAGAATGCCTTTGGTATTTTGATAGGGATTGCATTGAATCTGTAAATTGCTTTGGGCAGGATGACCATTTCAACAGTATTAATTCTTCCTATTCATAAGCATGGTGTAGATTTCCGTTTATTGGTTTCTCTAATTTTTCTCATGAGCATCTTGTAGTTTTCAGAGTATAGGTCTTTTACCTTCTTGGTTAGGTTGACTCCTATGTCTTTTATTATTTTTGATGCAATTTTAAATGGAGTTGTTTTCCTGATTTCTCTTTCTGCTAGTTCATTGTTAGTATATAGGAATGCGATGGATTTCTGTGTATTAATTTTGTATCCTGCAATTATGCTGAGTTCAGTTATTAGTTCCAATAGTTTTTTGGTGGATTGTTTAGGGTTTTCTATGTATAATATCATGTCATCTGCAAATTGTGACAGTTTAACTTCTTCCTTACCAATTGGGATGCCTTTTATCTCTTTGTGTTGTCTGATTGCTGTGGCTAGGATTTCCAGTACTATATTGAATAAAAGTGGTAAGAGTGAGATTCAAGGTGGCAGCATGAGAGGTGACATGGAGAACTCCTCCCAAAACCACAAATAGTACACAAATATAGTTAACTAATACAACTAACCCTAAAAAAGCAAGAAGAAAAAAGGCTGAATCAGACTGCATACACACCTCATGAACAGAGCAGACCTCATGAAAAAGGGTATGTATGAAAGTCTTAATCTGGTGGGATCCAGGGTCTTCCCCAACCCCAGCTCACTGGTGGAAGGAAGAGAAACAGAGCAGGAGGGGGTGGAAGCTTGGGACTGCTGAGTACCTAGTCCTGGAGGTCTGCTTTGTGAGTGGAAGCCTATACTGTGCGGTTCTCTGGATGTTAAGAAGCTCGGACTGGCAGAGGGCCTGGGAGAATGACAATCCAGCCTTAGTGGAGGAAGGGATCTGCCCCCGGCCGCTCTGTGTCAGAGGAAAGGCAGGCAATCTGAGAGACTGCTGAAGGGCCGGGGTTTTCACAGAGCTTGCTGCGCGGGAGAAGGGAGAGCTGGACAAGGTTGTCTGGGTGTGCTCTGCCCAGCTGGTTGGGAACTTGAGGTGCTTCAGGTGCTCCATCCCCCTGGCTGCCTACTCACCTCCGAGGCCCCCACTGTGATACACAGCCTGCCAAGCCTTCCTACTGGCCTGCAGGCACCTGCTGGCAAACTGGCAGTCATTGCACAGGTGTCAGGTCAGCCAGAGGGAGGCCCCGCCTACAGCAGATAGAGACGCAAAGCACAGAGGCTTACACGTGTGTGCTTGGTCCTCTGGCTCTGACACTGAAGACAGGCACTGCAGTCGGGAATCAGGAAGCAGCTCTTTCCTCTACCCAGGCACCAACTCCGCTCCCCTATGAAACCCAATCTCACTCTTGGGGCTCAGCAGCTCCAGAGACTGGAGTTTCTGAGCACTAGTGGGCACCACACAGAAATATTGAATGTCAAAAGAACATGGTTCAGACCAAAATCTCACAAACCCCAGAAAAATGGCCAAATGAAACTGAACTCACCAATCTTCCTGAAAAAGAGTTCAAAGTAAAAATTATAAACATGCTTATGGAGGTACAGAAAAATACTCAAGAACTCAGGAACGAATTTAACTTGGAGATTCAATCATTAAGAAATTCCATATCTGAAATGAAACATACAATGGAGGGATTTAAAAGCACATTAGATGTAGTAGAAGAGACAGTAAATGGAATAGAAATTAGAGAAGAGGAATACAAAGAACCTGAGTCACAGAGAGAAAAAAGAATCTCTAAGAATGAAAGAATATTGAGAGAACTGTGTGACCAATCCAAACGGAGCAATATTCACATTATAAGGGTACCAGAAGAAGAAGAGAGAGAAAAAGGGATAGAAAGTGTTACTGAGGAGGTAATTGCTGAAAACTTTCCCAGTCTGGGGAAGGAGATAGTCTATCAAGCCATGGAGATGCACAGATCTCCCAAAACAAGGGATCCAAGGAAGACAGCATCAAGACATATAATAATAATTAAAATGGCAAAGATCAAGGATAAAGACAGATTTTTAAAAGCATCTAGAGAGAGAAAAAAGATCACATACAGAGGAAAACCCAACAGGCTATCATCATATTTCTCAACAGAAACTTACAGGCCAGAAGGGAGTGGCATGATATATTTAATGCAATGAAGCAGAAGGGCCTTGAACGAAGAATACTCTACCTGGCAAGGTTATCATTTAAATTTGAAGGAGGGATTAAACAATTTTCAGATAAGCAAAAGCTGAGAGAATTTACCTCCCACAAACCACCTCTACAGTGCATTTTGGAGGGACTCCTATAGATGGAAGTATTCCTAAGGCTAAATAGAGGTCACCCAAGGGATATAAAAAGAGTACAGAATATGACTCAAAACATGCAAAAAATGAAGGAGGAAGAAAAAAGAGGAAAAAAAAAGAATGTTTAGGTTGTGTTTGTAATAGCATACGAAGTGAGTTAAATTAGACTGTTATGTAGTAAGGGAATTACCCTTGAACTTTTGGTAACCACGAATATAAAGCCTGGAGGGGCAGTAAGTACATAACTATCAATAATAACCCTAAATGTAAATGGTCTGAATGCACCAATCAAAAGACATAGAGTTACTGAATTGGTAAAAAAAACAAGACCCATCTATATGGTGCCTACAAGGTTCTCACTTCAAACCCAAAGACATACACAGACTGAAAGTAAAGGGATGGAAAAAGATATTTCATGCAACTAATAGGGAGAAAAAAAGCAGGAGTTGCAGTACTTGTATCAGACAAAATAGACTTCAAAACAAAGAAAGTCACAGAGATAAAGAAGGACATTACATAATGATAAAAGGGTCAGTCCAACAAGAGGATATAACTATTATAAATATCTATGCACCCAACACAGGAGCACCTACATATGTGAAACAAATACTAACAGAACTAAAGGGGGAAATAGAAAGCAATGCATTCATTTTGGGAGACTTCAACACACCACTCACTCTAAAGGACAGACCAACCAGACAGAAAATAAATAAAGAGACAGAGGCACTAAACAACATATTAGAACAGATGGACCTAACAGACATCTACAGAACACTCCATACAAAAGCAACGGGATACATATTTTTCTCAAGTGCACATGGAACATTTTCAAGAATAGATCATATACTAGGCCACAAAAAGAACCTCAGTAAATTCAAAAAGATTGAAATTATACCAACCAGCTTCTCAGATCACAAAGGTATGAAACTAGAAATAAATTATACAAAGAAAATGAAGAAGTCCACAAACACATGGAGGCTTAATTACTTGCTCCTAAATAATCACTGGATCCAGGACCAAATAAAAACAGATCAAGCAATATATGGAGACAAATGACAACAATAATTCAATACCACAAAATCTGTGGGATGCACGAAGGCCGTGCTAAGAGGGAAATATGTTGCAATACAGGCCTACCTCAGGAAAGAACAATCCCAAATGAACAGTCTAAACTCACAATTAATGAAAATAGAAAATGAAGAACAAGTAAGGTCCAAAGTCAGTAGAAGGAGGGACATAATAAAGATTAAATCAGAAATAAAATGAAATTGAGAGGAATAAAACAATAGAAAGAATCAATGAGAGCATGAGCTGTTCTTCAAGAAAATAAACAAAATAGATAAACCCTTAAACAGACTTATCAAGAGAAAAATAGAGACTACACACATAAACAGAATCAGAAATGAGAAAGGAAAAATTACTATGGACACCACAGAAATACAAAGAATTATGAGAGAATACTATGAAAAATTATATGCTAACAAGCTGAATAACCTAGAGGAAATGGACAACTTTTAGATAATTACAACACTCCAAGGCTGACCCAAGGAGAATCAGAAAATCTGAATACACTAATTACCAGCAAAGAAATTGAATCAGTAATCAAAAAACTACCTAAGAACAAATCCCTGGACAATATGGTTTCACAGCTGAATTTTATCAAACATTTAGTAAAGACCTAATACCCATCCTCCTTAAATTTTTCCAAAAAGTAGAGAGGAAAGAATACTCCCAAACTCATTCTACGAGACCAACATCACTCAAATACCAAAAACAGGCAAAGACACCACAAAAAAAGAAAATTACAGACCAATCTCCCTGATGAACATAGATGCAAAAATACTCAACAAAATATTAGCAAACCAAATTCAAAAATACATCAAGAGGACCATACACCATGACCAAGTGGGATTCATCCTAGGGATGCAAGGAGGGTACAACATTCGAAAATCCATCAACATCATCCACTACAACAACAAAAAGAAGGACAAAAACCACATGATCATCTCCATAGATGCTGTAAAAGCATTTGACAAAATTCAGCATCCATTCATGATTAAAACTCTCAAGAAAATGGGTATAGAGGGCAAGTACCTCAACATAATAAAGGGCATATATGAAAAACCCAGAGCCAACATTATACTTAACAGTGAGAAGCTGAAAACTTTTCACCTAAGATCGGGAAAAATACAAGGATGATCCTCTCCCCACTTTTATTCAACATAGTTCTGGAGGTCCTAGCCATGGCAATCATACCACAAAAATAAATAAAAGGCATACAGATTGGTAAGGAAGGAGTCAAACTGTCCCTGGTTGCAGATGACATGATAGTGTACATAAAGAACCCTAAGGAATCCACTCCAAAAGTACTAGATCTAATACCTGAATTCAGCAAAGTTGCTGGATACAAAATTAATACACAGAAATCTGTTGCATTCCTATACACTAACAGTGAACTAGCAGAAAGAGAAATCAGGAAAACAATTCCATTCACAATTGCATCAAAAAGATTAAAATACCTAGGAATAAACCTAACCAAGGAAGTGAAAGACCTATACCCTGAAAACTACAAGATTCTTAAGACAAATTAAAGAGGACACTAAGAAGTGGAACTTCATCCAATGCGCTTGGTTAGGAAGAATTAATATTGTCAAAATGGCCATCCTGCCTAAAGCAATCTACAGATTCAATGCAATCCCTATCAAAATACCTGCAGCATTCTTCAATGAACTAGAGCAAATAGTTCTAAAATTCATATGGAACAACCAAAGACCCCGAATAGCCAAAGCAATCCTGAGAAAGAAGCATAAAGCAGGGGGATTACGCTCCCTGACTTCAAGCTCTATTGCAAAGCCACAGTAATCAACACAATTTGGTACTGGCACAAGAACAGACCCATAGACCAGTGGAACAGAATAGAGAACCCAGATATAAGCCCAAGCCTAAATGGTCAATTAGTATACAGTAAAGGAACCATGTATATACAATGAGGAAATGACAGCCTCTTCAACAGCTGGTGTTGGCAAAACTGGACAGCTACATGTAAGAGAATGAAACTGGATTACTGTGTAACTCTATACACAAAAGTAAACTCAAAATGGATCAAAGACCTGAATGTAAGTCATGAAACCATAAAACTCTTAGAAAAAAAATAGGCAAAAATCTCTTGCACATAAACATGAGCAACTTCTTCATAAACATATCTCCCCAGGCAAGGGAACAAAAGCAAAAATGAACAAGTGGGACTGTATCAAACTAAAAAGCTTCTGTACAGTGAAGGACACCATCAGTAGAACAAAAAGACATCCTACAGTATGGGAGAATATATTCATAAATGACGTATCCGATAGGGGGTTGACATCCAAATTATGTAAAGAGCTCATGCACCTCAACAAACAAAAAGCAAAAAAGCCAATTAAAAAATGGGCAGAAGAGCTAAACAGAAACTTCTCCAAAGAAGAAATTCGGATGGCCAACAGGCACATGAAAAGATGCTCCACATCACTAATCATCAGAGAAATGCAAATTAAAACCACAATGAGATATCACCTCACACCAGTTAGGATGGCTGCCATCCAAAAGACAAACAACAACAAATATTGGCGAGGATGTGGAGAAAGGGGAACCCTCCTACACTGCTGGTGGGAATGTAAATTAGTACAACCATTGTGGGAAGCAGTATGGAGGTTCCTCAAAAAACTCAAAATAGAAATACCATTTGACCCAGGAATTCCACTCCTAGGAATTTACCCTAAGAATGCAGCAGTGCAGTTTGAAAACGACATATGCACCCCTATGTTTATCACAGCATTATTTACAATAGCCAAGAAATGGAAGCAACCTAAGTGTCCATCAGTAGATGAATGGATAAAGAAGAGGTGGTACATATACACAATGGAATATTATTCAGCCATAAGAAGAAAACAAATCCTACCATTGGCAACAACATGGATGGAGCTAGAGGGTATTATGCTCAGTGAAATAAGCCAGGTGGAGAAAGACAAGTATCAGATATTTCACTCATCTGTGGAGTATAAGAAGAAAGGGAAAACTGATGGAACAAAACAACAGCAGACTGACAGAACCGAAAAATGGACCAACAGTTACCAATGGGAAAGGGACTGGGGAGAATGTGTGGGAAGGGAGGGATAAGGGTGTAAAAGGGGCATTATTATTAGCACATGTAATGCAGTGGCAGGGGACCCGGAAAGGCAGTATTTACAGAGAAGACAAGTAATGATTTTATAGTACCTTACTACGCTGATGGACAGTGACTGTAATGGGGTATGTGGGGGGGGGACTTGATAATATGGGGTCTAGTAAGCATAATGTTGTTCAAGTGATTGTACTTTAATGATACCAAAATGAATGAATGAATGAATAAATAAATGAAAAAAAGCCCACAATAAGAAAACTTTTCACACCCACGTAATTGGTAAAAATAAGAAATTGGACAATATCAACTGTTGGCAAGTATGTGGTGCAAATGTGCCTCTGTGTCCACTGCTTGTAGAAAATAAAATTACTGTAGATACTGGTTAAGAGTTTGGCATCTCCTGACTGAATTAGCATATTCACACCCTGCTGCCCAGACGTTCCTCTCCCAGGACTATATCCTAAGTAACCCTTACAGATACGCACCTGAAGGTTGTTCATAGCAGCAACACTGTTTATGGCAGAGGTCAGCAAACTTCCTCTATAATGGACCAAGTGGTAAATACTTTATTCTTTGCAGTTACCCAGCAGCTATGCAACTCTGCCAGTGTAACAGGAGAGCAGGCATTAGACAACACACCAAAATGAACGTGGCTGTGTCCCAGCACAACATTCCTGTGGATGCTGAAATTTTTATTTCATATATCCATGTGCCATGAAAAATTATACTTCTTTCAATTTTTTGTTTACTATTTAAAAATGTAAAACCTCTATCATGTCAAGGGCCATACAGAATGAGGTGGATTTGACCCACAGGACATTGTTTTCCAGCCTGTGGTTTAGAACATTAAAAAAAAAAGAAAAAGAAACAATACAGTTGTTCATCAACAAATAGCTAAATAAATCACGACATTAAAAACAACAGGTACTACGCAGTGGAGAACATGAGTGAAAGTCACCCATCAGCACGGATGGAACTCAAAAGAAAATGTGCAGCAGAACAGGCCAAAAGAGACCACGTCTTCCAAGGTGCAGACACCGGGATGGAATTAAGTGGGTAAGCATTTTATTGGGGGAACTGCCTGCAGGAAAGAATGTTGAGTGGGAGCTGGAGGAAGCGTGGGAGAGCCATCAGGCTGCTGTGAGCAAGCTGGGAGAAGGTTGGTGCAAACGGCCCAGTTGGCCACACAGAGGGAGCCGGGCTGCAGGGAGTCTTTGAGCCTTTGTTGTCCCACTTAGAGCCTTGCCTCCCAGAACAGGTCTGTCTGAGGATCCCCACCCCAGGGAGCCATTGCCAGGGGGCAGCACGTGGGAGGCGACCTTGGCACCAACACGCTCGAATTTCAGAGGTCAGTAGCTAACCCCTTGATCATTCGTGTTTCCTGTGGAAGAGCGTGTGAGGCACATTCTCATGGCTGCCTCTGTCACACGAATGTGCACCCCATTCCTGGAAAGACCTAAACATGCAGAACAAGCACTGTTTGCTGCGTGGGCTCTCACGTAGGGACTGAAACACAAAGATATGCAAATGCATGATAAACACAAACTCAGGGTGGTGGCTTACCCTGTGGGGCGGACAGGGGAATAATTGAGGAATTTCACTGGAAATACCTTCTTAAGCAGACAGAGAGCAGAAGGGTGAACCTTCTATTATTATTCAATGAGCACATAGACAGTTTATGTATTCTTTTGTATGTGTGACATATTGCCCAATTATTTTTCTGGAAAAATATCTTCTGCATCTCTAAAGAGCAGCGTGTGCAAATATTCAACCCTGCCCCAAGTACAAAAGCTCTGTGCTTGCATGTTGTAAACTTCAGAGATTATGTATGTAGAGCCACCTGGTTGAAGTTCAATAAATAATAGATCTTTTCCCCTCCTGCAGAAAAAAAAAGTGGTAAGAGTGGGCATCCTTGTCTTGTTCCCAGTCTTAGAGGAAAAGCTTTCAGCTTTTCACCATTAGTTATAATGTTGGCTGTGTTTTTGTTGTATATGGCCTTTATTATGTTGAGGTATGTACCCTCTATAGGCATTTTGTTGAGAATTTTTATCATGAATGGATGTTGAATTTTGTCAAATGTTTTTTCAGCATCTATTGAGATGATCATGTGGTTTTATCTTTTTTTAATATGGTGTATGATATTGATTGATTTACAAATATTGTACCATCCTTGCATCCCTTGAATAAATCACGCTGCTCATGATGGATGATCTTTTTGATATATTTTTGAATTCTGTTTGCTAATATTTTGTTGAGAATTTTTGTGTATATGTTCAAGAGGGATTCTGGTCTATAATCTTCTGTTTTTGTAGTGTCTTTATCTGGTTTTGGTATTAGAGATGCTGGCGTCATAGAATGAGTTTGGAAATATTCCCTCCTTCTCTACTTTCTGGAATACTTTAAGAAAGATGGGTATTAGCTCTTCTTTAAGTGTTTGGTTGAATTTGGCTATGAAGTCATCTGGACCTGAAGTTTTGTTTGTTGGGAGTTTTTTGATTACTGATTCGATTTCATTGTTGGTCATTGGTGTGTTCAGATTTTCTCTTTCTTCCTGGGTTATTCTTGGAAGATTGTATTTTTCTAGGAAAGTATCCATTTCTTCTAGGTTGTCCAATTTATTGGCATATAATTTTTCATAGTTTTCTCCAATATTGCTTTGTATTTCTGTGGTGTCCATAGTGATTAGTCCTTTGTTTCTGATTATGTTTATGTGTGTACACTCTCTTTTTCTTGGTAAGTCTGGCTAGAGGTTTATCTATTTTGTTTATTTTCTTGAAGAACCAGCTCCTAGTTTCATTGATATTTTTTTATTTTTTTATTCTTCTCTATTTTATTTATTTCTGCTCTGATCTTTATTATGTCCCTCCTCCTACTGACTTCGGGATTCATTTGTTCTTATTTTTCTAGTTTCTTTAACTGTGATTTTAGACCATTTATTTGGGATTGTTCTTGTTTTTTAAGGTAAGCCTGTATTGCTGTGTACTTTCCTCTTAGAACTGCTTTGCCGCCTCCCACAGATTTTGAGCTGTTGTTTTTCTTTACATTTGTCTCCATGTATTGCTTGATTTCTTTTTTAATTTGTTCATTGATCCATTGATAATTTAGAAACATATTTCTTAGCTTCTATGTGTTCGAAGGTTTTTTTGTTTTCTTTGTGTAATTTATTTCTAGTTTCATACCACTGTGTTCTGAGAAGCTGCTTGATGCAATTTCAATCTTTCTGAATTTATTGAGGATCTTCCTGTGGCCTAGTATGTGATTTATTCTGGAAAACATCCCAGGTACACTTGAAAAATACATATCCTGATGCTTTCGGGTGGAGGGTTCTGTAGATGTTTGTTTAGTCCATGTGATCTAATGTATTGTTCAGTGCCTCTGTTTCCTTGTTTATTTTCTGTCTGGTTGCTCTGTCTATTGATGTGAGTGGTGTGTTAAAGTGTTCTAAAATGAATATGTTGTAATTTATTTCCCCCTTTAATTGTGTTAGTATTTGTTTTACATATTTAGGTGCTCCTGTGTTGGGTTCATAGATATTTATAATGGTTATCCTCTTGTTGGATTGATACCTTTATCATTACATAATGTCTTTGTTTCTTGTTACTTTCTTTGTTTTGAAATCTATTTTGTTTGATACAAGTACTGCTACTACTGCTTTTTTCCCCCTATTATTTACATGGAATACCTTTTTCCATCCCTTCACTTTTAGTCTGTGTGTATCTTTGGTCCTGAAATGCATCTCTTTCTGGAAGCATATAGATGAGTCTCATTTCTTTATCCATTCTGCCACTCTATGTCTTTTGATTGGTGCATTCAGTTCATTTACATTTAAGATGATTATTGATAGATATGTACTTATTACCATTTTATTGTTTTCTGGCTTTTTTTTACAGCTCCTCTCTGTTCCTTTCTTCCTCTCATATACACTTGTAATTGATGGTTTTCTTTAGTATTGTAATTGGATTTCTCTTTGTCAATAATTTGTGTGTGTGTGTGTGTGTGTGTGTTCTTATTGCAGACTTTAGTTTTGTGGTTACCAAAGGTTCAAGGCTGGCTTTTGTACTATATAATAGTCTATCTTAAATTGCTGATTACTCTATTTCAAACACAATCTAAAGGTAAACTTTTTTTCATATTAGATTCCATAATCTGCACTTTTTGTGTATTCCTTCACTGATTTTGTGTATAGTTGATTTTGTTTTGTTTTGTTGTAATTTCATACTTGCTTTTAATTAGTTGGTCTACTTCCTTCACTGTGGGTTTATATTCACTAGTGAAAGCATCTTAGTCTTAGGGACATTTCCATCTACAGCAGTCCCTTTAACATATCCTGTAAGGCTGGCTTAGTGGTGCTGAATTCCTTCAACTTTAGTTTGTCTGGAAATTGTTTAATACCTGCTTCAAATTTAAATGATAATCTTGCTGGGTAGAGGATTCTTGGTTGGAGGCCCTTCTGTTTCAGTACATTAAATATATCATGTCACTCCCTTCTGGCCTGTAGAGTTTCTGCAGAGAAGTCTGCTTTTAGACTGATGGGATTTCCTTCATAAGTAATCTTTTTTCTCTGTCTGGCTGCTTTCAACACTCTCTGCTTATCCTTGATCTTTGCCATTTTAATGATTATATGTCTTGGTGTCGTCTTGCAGGAGTTCCTTTTGTTAGGGGATCTCTGTACTTCTGTGACCTGAGTGTTTATTTCTTTCTGCAGATTGGGGAAGTTTTCAAGTTTTTCCTTAAAGAGACTTTCTATCCCTTTGTCTTTCTCTTCTCCTTCTGGTACCCCTATTATGTGGATATTGTTTCATTTGGATTGATCACATAGCTCTTTTATCATTATTTCATTCCTAGAGATCCTTTTTTCTCTGTTCCTCAGCTTTTTTGTTTCCTTGTTCTCTAATTTCCATTTCATTTACCATGTCCTCAACATGTTCTAATCTACTCTTGCATTCCTCCACTGTATGTTTCATTTCATATACTGTATTATTCAGCTCTGAGTGGCTCTTTTTCAGGTCTTCTATCTCTTTGTAGATCTTGAATACTTTTCTGTAAACCTGTGAGCATGTTTATAACTTTTATTTTGAAATCTTTATCAAGAAGATTGGTGATCTCCATTTTATTTAGCCCTATTTCTGGGATTCTGTCCTGTAGCTTTGTTTGGATCATTTTCTTCTTCCTACTCATTTTTTCTGGGTTTCTGTGTTTTTTCCTTTGTATTAGATAGCTCTGCTATGCTTCCTGTTCTATAGAGTAGTAATTTTATGAAGTAGGCATCCTATGGTGCCCAGAAGCTCAAGATTCTTTACTCTCTAGTGCCTGGTTCAATTTTGTGGGGGCTCCAGCTGTTGGCATGCAGTCAGAAGAATGTTTTCCTGTCTGTGTTGGCAGTTTGCTTCAACCACCATATTTGTGATCAGCTCAGGAGACTCTGTTGCACTTGCTGTTGTCCAGGCTGCCCTCTGCCTGGCCTGCAGTAATGATGGGTCTTCAGGGATAATGGGGTGGGCAGGCCAATGTGCAGCCAGTCCTCAGCACCAGGCCTGGACATCCACATGGAGGAAGAAGCACCTGAGGTTGGCTCCCGTGGGCACCTCCTGGGTTGGGCTGAAATTGAGCCAAGGAAGATGGGAGAGTCTCCTGCTGCCTTCCAGGTGGCAAAGTCCCAGGATGCCACTGGGCCTGGCAATGTGTGTAGGGAGGAGCCTCAGGGCTGCACTGCCAGCAAGAGGAATGGAGTGCTTGGGGCCCCTGAGAGTTCCCAATCTATTAGACTCAGGAAGGGCTGCCATTTCTCCTGAAGAGAAAGTTGCATCCAACCCTTGCCCCTCTGGCTCACCTCCTACTGCTGGCAAGTCTCTCAAATGGCCACCTATTCTCTGGGTCTCAGGACTGGTGCAATGCACCCATTATCCACAATGGCTGGAGTCCCAGCCTCCCAGAATGTTCAACCTGTCTCCCATGTCCAGCCCCACCCATCACCAGAACCCAATGTAATATGGGCCTGTGATCCCAGGGTAGATCGCCAGGGCCAGGTGGGCAGCACTTCTGGGCTCCTGTCCCCTCCCTGTTCTGTTTCTTTTTCTTCTGCCTGTAAGAGATGGGGTGGGAGGAGGGCTTAGGTCCCACTTTCAATATCACTTTACCTTTTTTGTGTAATCATCTCTTTTTACTCAGGTTTAGGTGGTCTGTTTTGCAGTCTTCAGGTCATTTTCAGGTTTAGTTATATTTGCTGTGTTTTCTTCTTTTATGTGTTTTTGAGAGGAAGTTTCTGCCTTGCCTTCCTACTCCACCATATTTTCCCAGACTGATGGAGTCATAAGTTTCTTTTTAATGTGACATTTTACTGCTTAATTGGAGAGACAGAGTGGAGCAAGACCAACTTTTCTCTTATTACTTACCTCTTGGTCTGGGGGCGTAATAGCACACGGTTTATAAAGAGTCATACTGGACTACATGTGCTGGGGCTGGTGAAGGGACTTTACCAAAAAAAAAAAAAAATCAGGTTCTACTCTGCATGGTGTATATTCTTTCCAGAGAAAGTTCTTAAAATGCCTTCTTGAATTTTTTCTTGCATTTGGTTGCATCTTCATATAAATAAATGTGCTTTAAGATTGCTTTCATAAATTTTATCTCATTTGGATTTACAGTATTAAATTATAAAGGATGTTTAATTAAAATTAGTGTTTTCCTAAATCAAACACAAATTTTTAAAAACATTCAATTTCAGAATTTTCTTATGAGTATAATTAATTCACTCAATCACTTAATACCCTTTTCATTTATCTCTGATATTAAGGGTTTGTACCTTATGTCATGGTTGTGTTTTCCCAGAATAATGGAGGAAGGCTGGAGGGACAAGGGTTAGACATAAGGATACTAGAGGTAATGTGTCTGCAAAGGTTCTTGTCTGGTGGAGCAAGACTTAGGCTCCATGGAGTGAAGTTGGAATTAGAGAGATAGATATCCTGGGTTTCTCAATTTCTTATTTTAGTTCTCCAGTTTGCACATTATTCTGGAAGTCCTTTCTCCTTCAGATTCACCATAGCTTGGTGATAATTTTCCTAGGGTGAGGTGGTCCATATGGGACACAATACTCTAGATGTGTCTTGAGACAGCAGAGGGACTATTAGCAACTTTGATATATCTCCCACAATCCTAAATGTGCATTAGGGACTTTAAAAATGCTCCATACCAGAGTCGTGGCCCACTTTGCATTTACAGTTATCTTGGCTCTTAGAAAAGATTTTTTTCAAGCAGAGGAAAGACTGTGCAAAGGCTTATGGTTGAGAGTCCATGACATGTGCAAGGAACACTGTAGTGACTAAATTGACACTTCTTTTCAGTCTGTTATAGATGTGTTGAGCTTACCTAATATAAATATTTGTTGAATATGTCTAAAATGTCTTCATACATATCACTGACAAAAATATTGTTTGCCAAGGACGTGGTCCTAGACCCCATGGTATATCATTAAAGATTCTGATTCTGATCAACACTTTGAGAAAACATGTGTGTTCTTATAAGTTTTCCTGACTGTACTGTCAAAATCCCTAAATTCTTTGTCTTTATTACAGAATATATAAATATCCATTATGTATCATACTAAAGTCAAGATGATAATACCCTATACCTACCCTATGGCCTAGCAATTCCACTCCCAGTTATTTATCCAACAGAAAATTTAAAAAGTCTATTAAAAGACGTGTACAAGAATTTTCATAGAAAAATAGCCCCGAACTGGAAAAAAAAATGTGTCCATTAATTAGAGAATGGATTTACAAAATGTGGTATATGCATATCAGTGAAACATTACTCAGCAATAAAAGGAACAAACTACTAATATGTGCAACATGGTTGAATCTTGAAAACATACTGAATGAAAGAAGCCTTACACGAAAGAGTACCTAATTACTTCTTATTTTAGTTCTCCAATTTCCTCTGTATTCCAGAAGTCCTTTCTTGAAATATATGAAGTGTATTATTTCATTCACTGGAATTCTAGAACAGTTGAAACTAATCTATGGTGCAAAAAAATAAGAATAGTGATTGCCTCTGGGAGTGGTAGGATTAGGGATTGACTAGAAAGGGGCACAAGGAACTTTCTGGGATGATGGCCATGTTCTCTATCTTGACAGTGGTTTGGGTAGACAGGTGTAACCAGAACCCTAATCAGGAAATAGAGCATCAGGGGTACCTGAAGCATCTTCTTGTGCTTGCTTTCAGTCACTACCTCCCCAGGGAAACACTGTTCTGATTTTTAACACCATGAATAATAAGACTTGCCTGTTTTTTAATTGAATAGTGCTGAACAAGTAATGAATGTTGATACATTAGATCTTTTCTCCTAACTCTTTCTTCTTCCTACTCACAACAACTGAGGAAATACTGCACACTACTTAATGTATCAAGTGATTTAACGAAGCAAGTTTTGTCTGCATGACCTCCAAGACTAGTGAACAATCCAGCTTACTGACCAACTGGTCTTCCTTATATCTGGGTGTTGAGCTGTAGCTGAAATAGCTATTTGCCTGATTGAAATGCCCACTCTCCATTCAAAAATTTATAGTTGGTTAGACCCCACTAAATGAGGCATGTATGTGCAAAAGAATTCCAAACTGAGCAGGTACAAAGAAATATTATCCTTTAGAACCCATATGATCCCTTCTTTTTAAACCCAAGAAAACATAAATGCAACAATAGATCAATTTGACTGTAAATATTTTCTAAGTATGTCCTTTAAAAGCCAGAGGAATGTCAGATACAATTTATTTTCCACCAGTGCAAGCTGAGACATTAAGTGGCAATTCTACTTCCATTAGCTAAATCTGGCAAATATGCAACTGTTTAAAGGCATTGTCGATAGCCATTGCACAATTAAGTATTTGTACTGATGCCTTATTAAATTACCCTTTTCAAGTAGGCATAATAAACTAGGAGTTCACTGTACAGATTTTCATGGGAAAAGTCAGATCAGTATGGGATTTATTTAGAGGGAATTTAGTGCACTGAGTAATGAAGTAAATGTCATGTTTTGACCAAATAAATCTTATTTTCCTTAAAACACTTCTTAGGGTTGAGAAACAGTAAAAGAAAAATCCCTGCAAATATAATTGTCATGACTTACAATGTTATCCAAGCAACTTTAAAATTGTGATTGTCTTTTTAATAACAAAATCTATTTTGTGTTTAAATGAGATCATTGCCCTATACTGGGATTTCAAATCTCCCTATAAAAAATTTGATATTTCTCCCAAACTTTAAAGTTCCTACAAGACTGAATGATAAATGGGTAAATGGGGAGGATAATGACGGAGGAAGGTGATAGAGGAAGAATTAGAAGGGAGGCTGTGGAGGAGACTGTTACGCAACCAACGAAAGTAAGCTTTATCTACTGGGACATCCTAATGTTCTGGATGGACCCTTGTGTGTCTTATCTGCAGAACAATGTTAACTAGAAAGTTTTCATTTAAATGCATTGATCTCTCTTTTTCATTGTATATAGTTCTTGTCATGTAATTCCTAAGCAATGATTATGTCTTTCTTGGTTTCTATATAAAACTATATATTAGTTTTATGTTAAAATATATAATTTTTATACATATTATATAAATTATATAATATGTAAGTTACATATGTTATATATATTTATATATATTATTTTAATAATATAATATATAAACTCATTCACATTAGTCTCTATAGAAAAATAATTCGACTCCCATTTTCCTCCTTTCCCATTCACTCACCAAACTTAAAATGTTTATTTCCTGGTTGGTCCTTAAATGCTGAGTCTGCCAAGTACTAGATTTCTATCATTATGGTTTATTCATATGAAACACTTTGTTATAATTTTTAATTCAGTCTGAATAAAATAAGTGAATTTTTGAATACTCTTATAATAGTAGATGATGATATAGTGTCTATCAACTATTTGGATACATGGCTGAATTTTTGTAGCTTTCATCTGGCGATTTGATGTTATATAAGGACAGACTCTGAATTTCTTGTTGCTAAAATTGCCAAGAAAAATACTTTTGCTTTCCAGTTTGCTCTACTGTGAAACATAATGTTGGGAATAGTTGCCCTACAGGAACATTTCTGTAAGATAAGTCACATTTAGGATATTTTAGGGGAAGTTCTTCAAGGAATTGTGGTAAATCTTTCTATAAAGCAGAGAATCACTTCAGTTTATGTCTCCTGAACACCATTCATTTTCATTTGTTGAAGGTGAGAGTATATATATGTATTTTCAATGTTTGAATGTGAATTATAATCTGCTTTTACCATGTTCTTCTGAGTTGATGACAGAGAAGGAAATGGAGACACAGATGGATTTTTCTTTTTTCAGTGACCTACACAGGCAAAACGAGGACTCGATACCAAGATGGCTACTTTAAATGCACCAAATAGAAACCTTTATTAATTCTGCATTATATTTCTAAAAATGCTGTGATTCTTTGAATCATGTAAAAATCTGCCCAGCCATGTGTAGAATTCTATTTTTAGTAAATGATATATTTTTACATACAAATATACAGGTGTTATTCCTACCACCTATTGTCTTATTCAAACTACTTTAGAGAAGGAAGGTGGTATATAGTAGAGGGAAGAACTAGCAGATGGGAGACTTATGTTCTGGTCTAAGATCCACCACCAGCTTTGGAAATGGGAGCAAACCACTTGCTTCCTGTGGCACTGAAGTAGATAATGTGTTAAGAAAAAGCAAGAGTTAAAAATTTTTTTTGTTTTGTTGCCTTTTCAATTTGTTCTGGGCCCAGGGATACAGACTTGTTAATCAGGGGCAAGTGTTGGAACAGAAACCAGGAAAAACCATAGAGCAGTCTTTCTGGAAGTACAGTCTGTTGGCTCTTCTAAACAATACAAATACCTGGGCCCTATCATTTTGAGGGAGAATTTTCTAGAAGGAGATAGAGGTGAGGTGGGTCTATAATTCTAGCAAGTGCCCCCAATGATTCCAGTGCTCATTGAAATTTAAGAAACACTTCTATGAGATAAACATTGTTTCCTTGATGACAATCTTTTAAGAACCACATTAAAAAATTAGGCTTTCTTACAGAAAACATGGACATAATCCCTAGCCCTTTTTACAGTGATAATGGTCAGGGGGTGTCCAGTACAGGTCATGGGGCCAGACTTGCCAATGTGACCAGGGACATGAAGGACTTCTGAGACTTCTCAGAAGGTTCTTGGAGGATTCTCATCAAATAATCAAGAGGGTAGAGATTGCTGAGAAGGTAATGGGCCTGAGACCTGGCTCTGGGAAATGATCTTTGAAGAGATAGTGCGCTGTCTTAATACAGAGTTAACAGGGAGCATTAAGACAGGGACCAGAATCAAGGGGAAGACAGAGAGAAGACAGATCCTAGGTCAGGGTCACGGGAAACAGACGGCAGAGCAATCCAGTGGCACCTCAGGTCTTTCCTGCAATTAGAACTGGCAACTTGTGTCCTGTAAGTAAGTGCTGGCGGCCACAGGGACCTTGCAGCCCGCCACCAAGATGAGATCTGCCTGCAGCTTCCATGGCTGTAGCATGCCAGAGTTCAGCAAGGAGCCAGTGGCACGAGATCTCCTGTGTCGGCATTATATGCAGGTTGATCTCTCCTTTTCCCGCCTTTATATGTATAGAGTTGCCCCTGAGTATTTTTTTAGATTTTCCCAACTAATTCTTTTTATGGCTTTTATGATGTTCAGAGCGAGAGATATCCTTCAGGTAGTGTAAATCAATAATCTCTGAACTAGGTGGTCCTTAAAAAAAAAAAAGTCATTACAGGAGTGCCCAAATCAGTACAACTTCACAGTTGGCTTCCTGTTAGAAATGTCCACGCGCATCAACCTAGAGCCCCTTATGCTGTAAGTCTGTAAGAGGCGGCTGCCCAGTGGTGGTTGAGAGTTTAGGCTTGGGAGCCAGACTGCTTGAGGTTCACAATCCCACTCAAAACTTCTGAGCTGTGGAACCCCAAGTCGTTTCTCCACCTGTAAAATGGAGATAAAAACAGGGCCTAACTTGCAAAGTTATTATGAAGATTAGAAGAGTAATACAGTGCTTAGAATACAGCCCGGCTCTGTTAGCGAACATTGTTATGGTTAAGCCTGCTCCACCCGTAGAGAAAGAGGCAACTGCCTCTGATGTAGGACTTGAAGGATCCCCAGCCTTCAAATTTACGGAGTAACAATGGGGACCAAATTAATGCTCTTAGTTAAGATAGCAGCGATTCTAGAATTGTTGAATGTGATTCAGACAGAGAACTTGTGAAGGCATTTTACCATGATACACTGAACTTTGCCAGATGAGATAGCCAGGCCCGGGGTGGGAGAACTGCGTTTGGATTAGCACAAGTGTGAGCAATTCAAGAAAGTTGCAGCAGGACACACAAGGTGAGGACCTCGCTGGGCAACCTGACGATGCCTAAGTCAAGAGGCGAGGAGGGCAGGATGCTTCCATTTCGTGCCAGGCTTGCCTATGAGGGAAATCAAAGAACAATGACAGAAATATTCTGACACTTAACCAGAATCTAGATGGGTATGTGTGCCTGTTGAATAATCATGGTTTGTCTTCCTTGGTTAAGGAAGTCTGCATCCCTCTGTCTTTATTAGTAGCTCCGTGAAGCACGAGGCTGAAGTCCTCTATTGATCTCTGGATAGCACCTCCAGGCTCCCAGCTGTCCTGACAGTCGCCTCTGCTCAGCGGTCAGGAGTCAGGCGGGCAGTGCTGCCTTGGTATTCACCGGGAAGGCCTCTTGCTCGCACAGACCCTGTCCAATCCTGTGCAGTGTGGAGTGGAAAAAAAAAAGGCTCCCGAGCAAGAGCTTAGAATTGGAGGAGGAATGTATGGAGGGAGGAGCAGCGGCCATCTTCTTATGCAAGGGTACATGAGTTTAGGATTTATTCGAACCACTTAGCCCACCTCTTGTCTACACAATCTTCTGTCATGTTGAAAGAAACCGCTGCTTATTAGTTCCAATAATCAGCAGCATCTTTACTTTAAAACAGAGATTCCACAAGACTTCTTTTTATTTATTTAGTGTCTTTATTATTTCAGACAACATAGTCGTGCCTATTATAAGATCCATGTTCTTAACTTGTTTATTTGTATATTTAAAATGATGACTTGGTAGATTTAACTGGTTTATTTTACATGCAGCATTTCAGTGGAATGCATTTCATGGCCATACTATAATGCCCCCCTAATATTCTCGTTATTGATTCTGGTATTTCAGAAGTATTATTCACGGTGACACCTACTGGAAAGCAAATTTCAGTTATATCAATAGATATTATTATAATATAGAAAACATTAATATTTGATGGCGACATAAGTGTGACACAAAGGCAATAAAGTCATTAATGAGCACATACATGTCATTAATAAAACATTCCAAAATGGTCCCTGAATTTTCAGCCTGGTCCCTAAAGTTCACTGTTCATTTGAACTATTGCATTTTGCAGTTACTGCAACATGCTGCACTACTGCATGCTGCCCACTGCTCAGAAGACTTCTCGATTAATGAGGCTGACTCCTCTTTTCAGCAGCATAGAGATGGAAACATTCATAATGATAATACTGGTATGAAATCCACAAATTTTCTTTAAAAAAAGAGATTTATCAAAACATAACAATACTTCCCTCCCTTTTTCTTTTCTTTCCTCTTCTTTTTTTCTTGTGTGTTGCTTGGCAACCAACATTGATCTGTTTTAAAAAAAAATCCCATGACTTAGGAATTGCTAGTGGCAATATTACTCTGTCATTTTTCTTTCTCCTACCAAGCTGCTAACTGGAAGAGCTATTAATTGTTCTTTCCCTCTTTGAACTTTAATTTTGCATGAATTTGCCACGCATTGAGAGTGGTTCTGCTGGAGACTGGCCTAGAAGAGATGACCTGAGAGAGAGCTGGACGGGAGAGACTTCTCTGAGATAAAACAGCAGAGTATCCCACTCAGTGTTTTATTGTTAATTCATCAGGTCAGTCCTGCCTTCCGCAAAATACCAACTGTGGCAAAAATCCAGTCAGGCAGCCTCTGTTTCCCCTCACTTGAATGTGGAAACTATTACAAGAAACCTGCTAACTGCGTCCAGCAGGCTGATAGGTATGTGTGTTCATTAGAACTGTCTTCCCAATCTGTTCCGGCAAAGTGCACCCAACCTGGCGGTCCCATTCTGGCCTATGCAGTTTAGTCCCCTGCTTCATGGCTTCATGTTGCCCTGTCTTGAAAGGCAAAGATTGATTGAAAAAGAGAGAAAAATCTTGAAAGATTTCTTCTATGATGTAATCTTTGATCTGCAGCCTTTTTTTTTTTTTACTGAAAGTTGCTGCTGACAAAGCAGCCAATATTTTGGGGTCGTCCTTCCATTGCTGTCAGTGATTTTTGTCAAAATTAAAGACTCAGAGTATAGACAATGGGAATTTCACTAAACACCACAATTTTTTTTTTATAAAGTAGTTTTCCTTAAAAGAACCAGCCTGGAAAAATTCTGTGCTTTGCCTGCAGGTAAGGGGAAGTAGCCACACCGACACAACAATCAGGTCAAAACCGTGTCACAAGTGAATAGAAGATATTTTCCTTTCCAAATCCTCTGCCGTTTATCTACAGTTTCTTGTTTATTTTGAAAGGCTTTGAAACATATTCCTCATGTGAAGTATATCCAGTTTCACATTCCCTCTGTGTTACATCTTTCCCATCTACGAGAACCGAAGCTGTTTCCCCTTATTGCTTTTGTGGCTTCCCCAACCCTACCCCGTGTAAGAGTCTAACAGGGCAGAGGCTTCAGAGACTTTTTACTGGCTAATACCTGACCCCTTTCTCTCGAATTACAGCTCTGAGTGACCATTTTCAAGGCAAAAGGTCATCCTCATCCCCATCCCTTTGGAACCACTGTGCATCAACCTTCTAACCTCTGCTTCAGAGAGACGATGGCTGTTTGGGCTGCGATCCCTTCATTACAGATGGTCCATATTTTATATTTAGTGTAGGAGGTCAGATTTAGGAAAGCAATTTCTCTTAAAGCTAAGAGTTCCAAGAATCCAACATCTTCTATTGGCTTATGGGTGAGTGGGCAGTAATGGGTTTATGGGAAGCGCCCACTGGTCTGTCTTTTCCAGGGAGGGGATTATTTCTGTCAATCTAAATTTTTAGAATTGGTAGACTCCCATTGTTTATTATGCAGCAAGCTTTTATTAGATTGTCTCTAAGCACAATGCAGCAAGCGGGGCATCCTTCTGAGCAGGCTAGCAGGCTGGATCAATATCTCTAGGCCTTTAAAATCTTGGATAAAATAATGCTACATTTTCATCTCAGCTCCAGAAGAGAGTCCTGCATGTAGTTTTGTTGCAGAGAGAACATACAGAAAGATTCATGATGACATTAGCACAGACAATAATTGTCTAATGATTATAGACTCTATGGGTACGATGCTGAATTTTTCAGGTGAATGTATGTTTAATTTATTTACTATTTTGTGACATTTTAGCCTAAATCTACAAAAAATGTAGTATGACTGGGTTACTGGGTTAGACATTTGTTGTGCAAACTTCAAATGAAATTCCAGAGAAAGATGGCATTCGTTTAAATTTAACAGTGTAAATAAACTTTTATCTATTACTATACATGTACGGAGTGAGACAGAGACAAGATGAACTCACTGTGTGTAGCAGATGAATCTCATCGAGCATAGTGACTTGGGACCTATCAGAAGCCACATGACCCCAGAAGTGCAGGCCCCAGAAGGCCAAACTATCCTAAGGAAATGTGGGCTGGGGAGGTGGGTCGTAACCTCCGTGTCTAGATCAAGTGTTTTTGTCCTTAATGAACTCCAGAAGCAGAGCAAAGAAAACAATCTAGGTTTTTGGGTTCATACATCAGGCTTAAAAATTCCTTATCTTGATTTTCTAATTTACCTGATTGGAAATTAGGCTGGAAGTGGACCAGACTCTAGAAAGGAAAGTCTCCTGAGACTTGAAGTGACGTTAAGATAACTATGGTCCCTCACCTGCCTGCACTGTACTGGCATAAAGACATGTGGGGACACACGTGTGTCACAGACAGAATTGAATCAGGTTATCAGGTTGTTCTGCCTTGAAGACATTTTAATAACAACAATAATAGGTAATGATGGTGATGATAGCTGGCTAGTATTTGTCATTGTTGAATATTTATATGCTTTAGATACTCCTGCAGCATTTTCTCAAAAGTTCCTTTGAGACACATCTCTTGTGTGTCAGACAATGAAATTGGAATTTTCATATATATTATTTAATTTTATTCTTGAAACTCTTTTAGGTTCCTATTAACTGTAATTATGTAGGGGAGTAATCAGACTCAGAAAATTTAAGTAATTTTCTCAAGATCATGGAACTAGCAGGTAGTGGAGTTGGGTTAAAAGTAACCAAGTAACCAGGTTTGCTTTTTCCTAAGTGCATGCTGTTTTCACTGTGTTACCTGTGAGAAAGAGCAAATGCCATCCGCATTTAGCTCCTCTGTCCTACCCTTCAGAGGCGTTTTTGCCACTACCTTATGTGCACTCAGAGTATTGGGCAGACACTGATATGAGGGCCCATGAGATGAAGCCCAGGCTATTGCTCTCTGGCTAATAGTGAGTCACGATATCTGGAAGTCTCCAAATAATAGTAAGTGGAACAAAGATGCTGGAATCAGGAGAGAGAAATAAGTAGAGCTCAAGGAGGCGGTCTAATCCCCCAAATATGTAGATTAAGTCACTCTTTAAAGTCTGTACTATTAACTCATATATTCAAAGCTCTTATTCAACAATGAGTTAAATTCATTTTGTTTCTGTAGTCCATTTCAAAAAGTTTGTATCCAAGTTTTGACTAATCTTTTAATGGGGTTCAGGCAGTCGGAAAAATCTGCCTAAGAGTTGAAAATGAGACTCCACCTTGAGGACGCAGCAGAGGCAGATCTGACATCACTGGGGATATTTGATTCCCCACCCCGCATGCTTGAATAGCCTGAGAAATCTTCACTGCCATGAGCCCTCTGGGGCCCTCTGCCTCAGTTCCTTACACGCGAAACAGAATTACGACATGGCAGTCCCACAACCTTGTTAATTAAAGAATAACCTGCAGACAAAGCAGTGGGGGAAATGCCCAGGTGTCTGAAGAGAAATAAGGCCCTCTTTGTTCAGATGTTCTTTAAAATGTCCAGGAAAAAAACAAACAGATGTTAGCAAAAGCAGGGGGTAAATGCTGGGCCCATGGCACATGGACAACTACTGAACATGAGCCTGTACTAAGTACAAGTGCTTACCTGTCTGGATGGAGAGGGGAGAAACCCAGGCTGGGAGAGTGCAGTAGAGGGTCTGACCTCAGGAACACACCACTTTGTCTCTGCAACTTTTCTCCTCCTCTTTGCTGTCCCCAAGAGAGAATGTAGGAGACACGAAGCTAAAACTGGTGACTAAATTCCAGGTTGTCTTTCTTTGAAAGAGCATGAATGAAGCCCCTCTCTGATCCTGACGTGTTTGAGAGAGTCCCTGAGAACAGCAAAAGACAGTGATTCAGAGGGAAGTGGAGAATTAATTAACCAGTTAGCACCTGTCCCTCTCGTTAGCTCTAAGTGGGTAGTCAAAGAAGGAATCAGAACCTAATCTCTTGGAGGGGGCTTTGTTTGGCAAAATGTTTACAGGAACACAGAGGCAAGCAGCCCATACAGCTAGAGTCGCTGCGATGAGGTGCCCCCCAGTGGCTGTGGCGTGGACCCTGGGGCTTGGAAACCTGGCCTGGAACCTTGGCTCTGCTGCTTACCTGTGAGTTACTAAGTTCTCTAAGTCTTTGTTTTCTTAATAATGATTCCCACCTTGTAAGGTTTGAGGATATAATGAAGAACTGCATTTAGCACAGCCTTTAGAGCATATCGGACAACTCCCTACAGAGTAGCTATCATAATAATTATTATTCATTCTAAGAAAAGATTTAGGGAGAAAGTTAGGTTAAGATTGATGAAAAAAAGTTGATGGTGGTCAGATAATTTTTTGCAGGGATTAGGAGTGTGTTTCTTTTTAAGATATTAAAGAGTTTGTTCTGTCAACGTTTGTAATGAGAGATTATGTTTTATGATATATTTATAGAAAAAACATTAAAAGGTCATTGGCATCACTCACTCTTGCTTTCTCCATCACTGGTAATTGGTAGTTTAGAAGGAAAGGCCTGGACAGTCAGATTATAAGGCAGCATTTCCCAAAGTGTATGTTCAGAACATAAGTCCGGGAAATCCTGTGAGATTCACAGTGCAGACTATCACATTAAAGACTCTGCGAAGTTCCCGAGTAATTTGTTTCTGTTAAGCTCAGTATTTCTCCAAACTTCCTTGACCATAGGATCAGCCTTCCACACATCACTTGGGAAAAGTTGGTCTAAAGCAACACTTTCCTTCCGGGGTGTATCTACTAGTACTGTAGGCTCAGGAGGAGATACTGAGTTTTTATAGACCTGGAACTAAAACCCCAGCCTTAAATTGCCGTGAAATTTTTGCTAATAACCCTGATGGAATGCTATGTCAGTTTTTGTATTGAGCAGAAATGAGCGCTATCAGGACATCATTGAGTGAGTGTCTACATATTTATTAAATGTTCAGTTTTGATGGACATTTCTCAGTGTACAGAATCAAAATATGACAGTGCCATAGAACTTCTTGCTAAATATGGGTGACTCATTTTGCTGAAAGTTGGGGTTCTGCAAGAAGGAGGTGAAAGAGCAATGCAGTCTGGTCTAGTGGGGGATGAACTGCAAAGAGCCTAACCCAGTAGCCTGCTGTATTTACCCTCTGCATTGACATAAGACATGCTTATGTAGAACAAAGAATCTGGTTATTTTGTCATTGAAAGAAAGCAGGAAAGGCCTTACTTTTCTTTAGGAGTCTAGAATGTGAACCTACCAGAAGCAATTTGAACTCAGTGTGTTTTTATTAATCCTAATTCATACACAAGTGGTTTGTAGATCAGTTTTTTTCTTCCATGAAATGATGTTTTTAAAAAGTGATTTGTTCCTAAGCTAGACTGCAAAAGATTATTTCTGCTATATTTTACCCAAACAATCAGGATCCCTTTTTATTAACCCTGGTAAACTGACGAATTCCATTTATCCAGTCAACAAACAGTTTATGTCTTGTAAGGTGCTGGGATGCCAAGATGAAAAATATCTAGTCTGCCCCCCAAGCTGCTTATCTGGTAAGTGATTATGATGCGAAAAAATAATTAGTAGGCAAAGGAGTTATTGATAAGTGAAACAGAAATAAAGTGCACTGGAAGGATTTCTGGTCGGGATGATTGAGACTCTGTGAGGTAACATTTAAGCTTAGCCTCAGAATGGGTAGGAATTTAACAGGCAGAGAAAAAGGGGTAGGCATTTAAGACAGAATGCTTTGAAATCACCTCTTAAAAATGATCCAGCAAGTGCTTGGCAAATGCTATTATTTTTCATGCTCCATTGCTTCATGACATGGTCTCATGTCAAGATCTGCAGAGACAAGAACTTCTGAGAGTCTGACATAGCAGCTCTCTCCCTCACTAGGGTGTGCATAGTAGAACTGCAGTTAACAAGCCTTTGTGGTCCCCGAGAGAAATTGATATTTGCTGATGGCAGTGTGCTGAAGTAAAATTACAGGAGTGCATTAAAATCCTTTGCAAAGAAGGTTGAAGTCATTACAAAAATGCTTGGGCATCTTGGGCATTAATATTTGATTTAACATCTTGTAGTCGCATATGGCATATTTTGATGGAAGAGGCATTTGTAGATATAAATACAAATTGGAGAACCATCAGGGCTAGTGCTAGCTGTCAGTCTAAGACTCCTGGCTAGTGGGGTCCACTCGACCTCACCCCAAACACAAACTTTTTGAGGCCATATCCTGAAGTAAAAAGAATCCAGGGAAGCTTTTTTCTGACTACTCCATTGTCCAAGAAAGAAGGAACCGGGAGTTTCTTGGATTGCTAGAGCTAAATCCAAAACACTGTGCTCAGAAACAGTCATGGGTGGCAAAAAGCTAAACACAGTTTCTGTTCTTAAGGACCTAAGAGTCTAGTGGAGGGATGGACCACATAAACAGCCAGTGAACAGAAAAGCATAAAAACAGCTTGAGGAGGAGAGGAGGGAGAGCTCCTTTAAGGGCCCATCATATGGCAAA
Source organism: Phataginus tricuspis (assembly GCA_029783875.1). Taxonomy (NCBI): domain Eukaryota; kingdom Metazoa; phylum Chordata; class Mammalia; order Pholidota; family Manidae; genus Phataginus; species Phataginus tricuspis. The sequence goes on along the minus strand of JAQQAC010003584.1, from coordinate 5,412,416 downwards.
CTACTGCATTTCATTGAAAATGTTTTTCTCTATTCCCACTCACACTTGGAACTCTGTGGGTCATTATGGACACATTTTATTTTTCTGTTTTTCTTGCCTAGGTCAGCCCTGCTAGAGTAGCTTCTTTTGCTGGTGTGGAAGAGGCTTTCCTCACTGCCCATCTATCAGCTAGGGTTCAATTTTAGTCCACAAAGCCCACTCATGTTAGGTTCAACAGAAGAGGATTTATTACAGGTTATCAGACAGCTTACAGGTTTTGGGGGGCAATCAGAGAACCGAGCTTGGATGCCACACAGCAGAAATGAGCAGGCAGGAGGGTTGCTCGATCCCTGCATGGGATAGTGTGGTGGAAAATCCATATGGATTGCTGCTACCACCTGTCATTCAACACTCATAAAACTACCACCTGAAGAGGTGAACCTCTGCTGCGCTACTGCAGATGAACTCAACACCTTCATGACCATGCATGCCAGAAGGGACCTGCAGCCTTGTGGAATTACCTTGTTCTTTCCAGTCTCACAGCATCAGTCTGCTTGGTTGAAGTTAGTCCCATGCAAAGATACTTGAAATGGATGTTTTTAATTCTCTTTGGGAAAAATGTAATCCATAATGCAGAAAATTACCAAAATGGGAAGACAGATTAACAAAATCATTGGCAGCCACAAATGAGAGAGATCTATTGCATCACCCTGTAGACTTTCTGCCCTTATAACGTTTGATTACAGGTTTAAAAATTTAATGATACTCATGCACTGGCTTGGTGTAGAATAACATTTCAATATTTTACCACAGATAACAGTGCAGCCTGGACTCTCTTGAAACATGCTGAAGAGAAGCAAAGAGGGCCAGGAGCTGAACTCTTTGTTCTTAGTTTCTTTGTCTCTTGTGTCCTGAATTCAGAAGCCCATGGCAGACATTATATTCCTAAGTGACTTATAATTGTGTGAATTTCTTCCCTACAGGCATGTGATGGGGTAGTCTCTACTGTGTTCAGAGAGTGCATTACTCTTCTGTGGATGAACCAGGTAGAACTAAAGAGAGGCTAAAATGAAACATTTTGGGAATTGTATCTTGATATAGATGTTTTAATCAGAATTTGGTGTCAAGGAGCACAAATCCTATGCAACCTGCCCAAACTTAAAGGAAGTTTGATTATGATGATATTGAGTGGCTTCATTGAATGCCCGGGCCTCCAAGAGTATGAGACAAGGGCAGCAGAAGTCTGTGGGTTTACCAGCAATGATAAAAGTCCACTGCATATTTGTTTGCTTTTGTTCCGCCACTACTTGCTTCCAGGACAGGAATCTAATTGGCCAGCTGGCTCTTTTGTTTCAAGCCACAGGTTGCTAACCAGCCTTAGGAAGCCTCCTCTTCAGATCAGGTGGTCACCCTCGGTCAACTCAACTCTATCGTGGCTTGGGAAGGGGCTGTGTGATCTACTACCTGCTTAACCAAGGCTGTGGGTGGCATGAGATTCCCTCAGAGGGCAATCAGGACAGCTCACAAGGGCCTGTCTGATACAGAGCAAAACCCTCCAAGGCTCTAGGACTGGCCCTTGCACATGTGTGGCAGGCAAGGGTGCCTAAGGGTCTGTTTGCATGAGGACCTGGAGGGCCACCAAAGAGGGATGAGAGGGATCTTATCTTAAAGTAAGAGAGCTAAGCATGTGGCCCTGACAGGTCGCCAGAACAAACCATGTGGTGCCCTGTCATGCAGTCCTTCAGCCTGGCTTCTATCAGCAGGCTGGGCCCTATTGGAGAAGAAGACAGATGGGAAATTTGGAAGGCCTGTCTGGAACTCAAACAGCCATGTTCTGAATTCTGTCCAAGAGAACATGGAACATAGAGGAGAGATAGATCTCCTCTCCCCCTTGGCCTCAGAACACAGTGGCTCTTTGGTCCTCTGGCACATCAGCTCTTGCCAGCGGAAGCGCCCTGATTAGGATACAGGTCAGCTGATGGCACCTATTCTTGGGAGAAACCCTGGGATGCCAGTCAAATGTGGGCATTACATTAATGTGATCTCCTTTGTATCTGTAGGCTCACAGGCTAGTGAAATATGGAGAGATACCTAGTGCCAATTTAGTTAAATTAGATCATAGTTTTTTATGGACAATTTAAACCAAATTGTTTTTTCAAAGAGGACACCTTATTTCATAATTTCTGCCTGTTTGCCATCAGATAATATGCCTCATTGAATGAATGCTCTTAAATATCTTAGGCTGCAGCTCACCTTTATTAATGCCTAAGAATGAAGTTTTCATAAAAACCAAACGCATGTTGCTAATCAGTGAACTTTGTGAAGCTGTGGATAGACAGTTGGTTTCCTTAGCATCTGTCTGCGCTTGTCTAAACTCCTTGAGGGACTCGCTGAAACTGTCTTGCTCTCCACGTCCCAATACCATTCACACCAGCTCCCTGACCCCAGTCTTCCATCCTAAACTCAGTTAAGAACAATGGACTAACTTCCAAATTCTTTGTCCACAGCGCTGAATATTAAAATAATGATTGGAAAACAAGCAACGCTAAGTGGACCCACGGAAGACAGACGGTTGATTCAGATGAGCAAAACCCTCTTCACTTCCACGTTCTCCCAGCAATCGCTGGGCAGCTCTATGGAGTGAATATTTTCAGGGGCATTGATTGATTTCAGAGCCATGAACCCATCAGAATCTGATTCATGTTTTCTCTCTCCAAAGCCCTTATATGTGTATTGTCAACTCCAGGCTTTTTTTTTGGAGGAGGAAGACAGGCTTCAAGGGTTTTGCCATAGAAGTTTCACCTTTGAAATTAGAATTAGGCCTAGAGAAAGGTAGACAAATACATTTCATACTTGGGCTCAAGATCTAAATTTCTCCTAACCGTCTCCCCTCTTGTTCTTTTTTTTCTTTTCTCATACTTTCTTCCTTCATATTTACCTCTCTCCTCCCTGTTTCCTTACCTACTTGCTTTCCCCTTTCCGCCTCCATCTCTCCCTCCTTTTTTTTTCTTTACCCCTTTCTTTTTTCATCCTTACTAGTTCTTCTGGGGAGTGCGGGTGGTGGGGGAGGGAGGATGGTCTTTTACATGAGTGGTTCTCAACCAGAGGCGATTTTGCCTCTTAGGAGGCATTTGGCAACATTTGGATACATTTTGGGTTATCACAACTAGGGGTGGGCATTGTGAGGCATGGTGCTTCGGGCATCCCCCAGTAGAAGACACTGGGGAGAGGCCAGTGATTCTGCCAAATATCCTGAAAGGCACAGGGCAACCCCCCACAACAAAAATTGTCCAGCCTCAAATATCAGTAGTGCTGAGGTTGAGAAGCCCTGCTTCACGTGAAGATGCCTCTCTGTTCATGAAGAACATGGGTCGGGGGAGTGGAGAGGACACCTTGGAGGGTCCTTCCTGTCTGCAGTTGCTGGCTTGGCCTCTAATTTAACTCTTCATACTCCACAGTGAGAATGACGTTTCTGTGCATAGACCCACCTCTGCTGGCTGCAGTGATTACAGTTTCAAACAGGGAGACAGAGAAACCCATTAAAGCTCTGCGTGTAGGAAATATGAAAGACAAAATTTTCTCTTGATTTAGTTTTTCAAAATGTGTGTGTGGCAGAGGACACGCTAGGAGAAGTAGATGTGAATGAATATAATTATGGTGAAAATTTTCATCTATGCATTTTTATGGGGTGGGGAGATGACATGTTCTCTAGGTCATGATGACAATTGTGACAGATGGGTTTAAAAGATTAGAGACCAAATTAATAAAGAGAACAAGGAAGTCTATAAATATCTGGTCTTATGGTAATTGAGATGGTTAACCATAAAGCAATGAGAGAAAACCCATAGAAAACATTTAGTTCACAAGTGGCAAAAATAGTTAAAACTTACATCAGTATAGGCAGGGAAATTAAGATGATAAATACTTGTAGTACCAGTTCTAGTAACTCTATTTAATTGTGGATCAAATACCCAGATGCCATTGCACAGAAGATGTGTATATTAGCAGCCCAGTTCATCAAGGTCATTTGACCATAAGCAGACATTGGAAGAAAGGAAATTGGCATCTAAAATTTATTTCCTTCCCAGAATATGAAACAGAAGAACGACTAGCCAGGTTGTAACCTAACTAAATTGGTCAGTAAAACCAATCACAGTTTTATAGAGTCTACACTAAAGTGAGGAAAGATAAACTACAGCTCAGCAGGAAATGTACCAACATGCCAGAGTTAAATAAGAAAAAAAAGTTGCATGATACTCACTGGTAACAGCTAACCTTAGTAAAACTGGGCGTAGCAGTTGAGATGCCCAGGCTTCTGGGCCAGATATTACCAGGGGCCCTTGTATAATTTCTGTACGAGCCTAGAGTGGGGAGCTGCTGCATGACTGGGTCCCACAACCCTCTGGCCTTTGGCTTTTTCTGGACCCTATCAGCTTACCCAGAAACTGGGAAACTTGAGTCCAGTTAATTCAATCCAAGTCCAAGGCCTTGAACATCATAGATATACTGACTATTACTAATCTTCCCTCAATCTTTTGCCTCCGTTCTCCTGGGGTGTTCTCTCCCTTGGCCCCTATCCACACCCCAGATCTTCCCCTTCACCTCCTCCACTGTTTCTGGTACTTGTGCCTCTTCTCACAACACTCCCACCATCTGGCCATGACCATGACCTCTTTCTCATCTGGAGACACCACTTGTCTTGTGACTCTCTAGATAAGTCTTCACTTCTCCCCATCCATGGCATCTCGCACTCCTCGCAGCTTCTTGGATACCATTTCTCTTGATTCATCAAACAGTCTTCCTGTTTTAAAGCTCACACCAAACTTGCTATGTCGCTTTCCTGCTCTGTTGCCATCTCCTCTCCTGATATTCCCCTTGTGACATGCAGACTTTCCTCCTCTGCAAATTCTATCAACACTCGAATGAATTCTTACATCATGTGGGCAATGCATTTGGCACCCTCTTTCCAATTCCTTGATCTCCTCAATGCCAGTGTCTTTCATCTCTACTCCCATCAGTGATTCTCATCTACAACAACACCTTGCCATCACGCAACCTGAACTTTCAAGCTTTGTGGTCCTCCTCTATGATGGCACATTCCCATCCCTCCTGCTCCCTGTGTCCCTCTGGAAGTAACTACTCCTCAAGCTCCTCAGTCTGTCCGTCTGCTTTCTTTTCTGCACCAGCCTTAAATTGATGCCCTTCATCATAACTACTCTCTTGCCAATACCTTTATACCTCTCTCCTGCTTTTAACAAGTGTCCTAGATGTGCAGCCAGACTCTTGAATACTTTTGGAGAAAGTCACAGATTGTGCATATTCATGTCAGCACAAATGCATGGCTTCTGGTATCTTTAGGTTTCAACATCCCATACCACTTACCTTCCTTTCTTTTCTGGTCAGTTATTCCATCTCCCTCAGCAGCCCCGTCTCTTCTCCAATGCCTGTTCCCATCCCTCTCAGTGGATGGACCACCTCATTTGGTTACTTTAAGTCATGTATGGAATATAATGGTGGAGTTTAAATATAAATAAATAGCTTTGGTTTGTTCTCATTAGAGGTTTGGGACTAATTGAGAACTCTTTAATTTCTTGTCTCCTCCTTGTCTGCAAACTTATTTATCTCTACATCCATTCTGTAGACCCAAAGGAGGCATTATCCTCTCTGTTATGTTCCTCCTGTCTCATCTGGAATCTTGCTGTACCCATGATCTACCATTTCTACTGTGTCTTCAGTTTCTCCAGCTCCTTCTCTTCAACTAACCTGTGATCAGGTTCTCCCATTCTGTGCAAAACCAGAACAAAGCCTTCCTTTTAGTCCATGATGGTTTTGAGCTTTTAGACAATCTCTTTTTTTCCCATATCATAGGTCATTCTCTTTTTTATTTTTTTAATTTTGCTATTATTAATGTACAATTACATGAGCAATATTACAGTTACTAGACCCCCCTATTATCAAGTCCCCCCCACAAACCCCATTACAGTCACTGTCCATCAGCGTAGTAAGATGCTATAGAATCACTACTTGTCTTCTCTGTGTTATACTGCCTTCCCGGTATCCCCACCCAGCTACATTATGTGTGCTAATCATAATACCCCTTTTTCCCCCTTATCCCTCCCTTCCCACCCATCTTCCCCAGTTCCTTTCCCTTTGGCAACTGTTAGTCCATTCTTGGGCTCTGTGAGTCTGCTGCTGTTTTGTTCCTTCAGTTTTTTCTTTGTTCTTATACTCCACATATGAGTGAAATCATTTGATACATGTCTTTCTCTGCCTGGCTTATTTCACTGAGCATAATACCCTCTAGCTCCATCCATGTCGTTGCAAATGGTAGGATTTGTTTTCTTCTTATGGCTGAATAATATTCCATTGTGTATATGTACCACCTCTTCTTTATCCATTCATCTACTGATGGACACTTAGGTTGCTTCCATTTCTTGGCTATTGTAAATAGTGCTGTGATAAACATAGGGGTGCATATGTCTTTTTCAAACTGGGCTGCTGCATTCTTAGGGTAAATTCCTAGGAGTGCAATTCCTAGGTCAAATGGTATTTCTATTTTGAGTTTTTTGAGGAACCTCCATACTGCTTTCCACAATGGTTGAGCTAATTTACATTCCCACCAGCAGTGTAGGAGGGTTCCCCTTTCTTCACATCCTCACCAACATTTGTTGTTGTTTGTCTTTTGGATGTTGGCCATCCTAACTGGTGTGAGGTGATATCTCATTGTGGTTTTAATTTGCATTTCTCTGATGATTAGTGATGTGGAGCATCTTTTCATGTGCCTGTTGGCCATCTGAATTTCTTCTTTGGAGAAGTTTCTGTTGAGCTCCTCTGCTCATTTTTTAATTGGCTTATTTGCTTTTTGGGTGTTGAGGTGTGTGAGCTCTTTATATAATTTGGATGTCAACCCATTGTCGGATATGTCATTTATGAATATATTCTCCCATACTGTAGCATGTCTTTTTGTTCTACTGATGGTATCCCTTGCTGTACAGCAGCTTTTTAGTTTGATATAGTCCTATTCGTTCATTTTTCCTTTTGTTTCCCTTGCCCGGGGAGACATGTTCATGAAGAATTTGCTCATGAGTATATCCAAGAGATTTTTGCCTATGTTTTTTTCTAAGAGTTTTATGGTTTCATGACTTATATTCAGGTCTTTGATTCATGTTGAGTTTACTTTTGTGTATAGGGGTTTTTGACAATAATCCAGTTTCATTCTCTTACATGTAGCTGTCCAGTTTTGCCAATACCAGCTGTTGAAGAGGCTGTCATTTCCCCATTGTATATCCATGGTCCTTTATCATATATTAATTGACCATATATGCTTGGGTTTACTTCTGGGCTCTCTAGTCTGTTCCATTGGTCTATGGGTATGTTCTTGTGCCAGTACCAAATTGTCTTGATTACTGTGGCTTTGTAGTAGAGCTTGAAGTCAGGGAGCATAATTCCCCCCACCTTATTCTTCCTTCTCATGATTGCTTTGGCTCTTCGGAGTCTTTTGTGTTTCCATATGAATTTTAGAACTATTTGCTCTAGTTCAGTGAAAAACGCTGTAGGTACTTTGATAGGAATTGCATTGAATCTGTAGATTTATTTAGGCAGGATGGCCATTTTGACAATATTAATAATTCCTATCCATGAGCAGGGATGTGTTTCCATTTATTGGTATCTTCTTTAATTTCTCTCATGAGTGTTTTGTAGTTTTCAGTGTATAAGTCTTTCACTTCCTTGGTTAGGTTTATTCCTAGGTATTATATTCTTTTGGATGCAATTGTGAATGGAATTGTTTTCCTGGTTTCTCTTTCTGCTAGTTCACCATTAGTGTTTAGAAATGCAACAGATTTCTGTATATTAATTTTGTATCCCACAACTTTACTGAATTCAGATATTAGATCTAGTCATTTCAGAGTGGATTCTTTAGGGTTTTTTATGTACAGTATCCGGTCATCTGCAAACAGGGATACTTTACTTCTTCCTTACCAATTTGGATGCCTTTTATTTCTTTGTGTTGTCTGATGCTTGTGGCTAGGACCCCTAAACCTATGTTGAACAAAAGTGGGGAGAGTGGGCATTCTTGTCTTGTTTCCAATCTCAAAGGAAAAGCTTTTAGCTTCTCACTGTTAAGTATAATGTTGGCTTTGGGTTTGTCATATATGGCCTTTATTATGTTGAGGTATTTGCCCTCTATACCCATTTTTTTGAGAGTTTTTATCATGAATGGATGTTGAATTTTGTTGAATGCTTTGTCAGCATTTATGGAGATGATCATGTGGTTTTTGTCTTTCTTTCAGTTGATGTAGTGGATGATGTTGATGGATTTTTGAATGTTGTAGCATCCTTGCATCCCTGGGATGAATCCAACTTGATAATGATGGATGATCTTTTTTTTGTATTTTTTAATTCACTTTGCTAATATTTTGTTGAATATTTTTGCATCTATGTTCATCAGGGAGATTGGTCTGCAATTTTCTTTTTTTGTGGTGTCTTTGCCTGGTTTTGGAATTAGAATGATGTTGGCCTCCTAGAATGAGTTTGGGAGTATTCCCTCCTCTTCTACTTTTTGGAAAACTTTAAGGAGGATGGGTATTAGGTCTTCACTAAATGTTTGATAAAATTCAGCAGTGAAACCATCTGGTCCAGGTGTTTTGCTCTTTGGTAGTTTTTTGATTGCCAATTCAATTTCTTTGTAGGTAATTGGTCTATTCACATTTTCAGTTTCTTCCTGGATCAGCCTTGGTAGGTTGTATTTTTCTAGAAAGTTGTCCATTTCTTGTAGGTTATCCAGTTTGTAACCATATAATTTTTCATAGTATTCTCTCATAATTCTTTTTATTTCTGTGGTATCTGTAGTGATTTTTCCTTTCTCATTTCTGATTCTGTTTATGTGTGTAGACTCTCTTTTTTTCTTCATAAGTCTGGCTAGGGGTTTATCTATTTTGTTTATTTTCTTGAAAAACCAGCTCCTGCTTTCATTGATTCTTTCTATTGTTTTACTCTCAATTTTGTTTATTTCTGGTTTAATCTTTATTATGTCCCTCCTTCTACTGACTTTGGGCCACATTTTTCTTCCTTTTCTATTTCATTAATTGTGAGTTTAGACTGTTCATTTGGGATTGTTCTTCTTTCCTGAGGTAGGCCTGTATTGCAGTATACTTCCCTCTTAGCATGACCTTTGCTGCATCCCACAGATTTTGTGGTGTTGAATTATTGTTGTCATTTGTCTCCATATATTGCTTGATCTCTGTTTTTATTTGGTCACTGATCCATTGATTATTTAGGAGCATGGTATTAAGCCCCCATGTGTTTGTGGGCTTTTTCATTTTCTTTAAGAAATTTATTTCTAGTTTCATACCTTTGTGATATGAGAAGCTGGTTGGTACAATTTCAATCTTTTTTAATTTACTGAGGTTCTTTTTGTGGCCTAGTATATGATCTATTTTTGAAAACATTCCATGTGCACTTGAGAGGAATGTGTATCCTGTAGCTTTTGAATGGAGTGTTCTGTAGATGGCCATTAGGTCCATCTGTTCTAATACCTTGTTCAGTTCCTCTGTCTCTTTATTTATTTTCTGTCTGGTTGATCCATTCTTTTGCACAAGTTGTGTGTTGAAGTCTCCCAAAATGAATCCATTGCTGTCTATTTCCCCTTTAATTCTGTTAGTATTTGTTTCACATATGTAGGTGATCCTGTGTTAGGTGCATAGGTATTTATAATAGTTATATCCTCTTGTTGGACTGAACCTTTTATCATTGTGTTATGTCCTTCTTTGTCTCTTGTGACTTCCTTTGTTTTGAAGTCTATGTTGTCTGATATAAGTACTGCAACTCCTACTTTTTTCTCCCTATTAGTTGCATGAAATATCTTTTTCCATCCCTTTACTTTCAGTCTGTGTATGTCCTTGGGTTTGAAGTGAGTCTCTTATAGGTAGCATATAGATGGATCTTGTTTTTTTATCCGTTCAGTGAGTCTACGTCTTTCAATTGGTCATTCAGACCATTTACATTTAGGGTTATTATTGATAGGTATGTACTTATTGCCATTGCGGGCTTTAGATGTGTGACTACCAAAGGCTCAAGGGTAATTCCCTTACTATCTAACAGTCTAATATAACTCACTTTGTATGCTATTACAAACACAACCTAAAGATTCTTTTTTTCCCCTCTTTTTTCTTCCTCCTTCATTCTTTGTATGTTGTGAATCATATTCTGTGCTCTTTGTCTATCCCTTGGGTGACATCTATTTAGTCTTATGAATACTTCCATCTATAGGAGTCCCTCCAAAATGCACTGTAGACGTGGTTTGTGGGAGGTAAATTCTCTTAGCTTTTGCTTATCTGAACATTATTAGTCCCTCCTTCAAATTTAAATGATGTCCTTGATGAGTAGAGTATTCTTGGTTTGAGGTCCTTCTGCTTCATTGCATTAAATATATCATGTCACTCCCTTCTGGCCTTTAAGGTTTCTGTTAAGAAATCTGATAATAGCCTGATGTGTTTTCCTTTGTATGTGATCTTTTTTCTCTCTCTAGCTGCTTTTAAAGGTAGTCTGTCTTTATCCTTGATCTTTGCCATTTTAATTATTATATGTCTTGATGTTGTCTTCCTTTGGTCCCTTGTGTTGGGAGATCTGTGCACCTCCATTGCTTGAGAGACTATCTCCTTCCCCAGATTGGGGAAGTTTTCTGCAATTACCTCCTCAATGATACTTTCTGTCTCTTTTTCTCTCTCTTCTTCTTTTGGTACCCCTATTATGCAAATATTGTTCCATTTCAATTGGTCACACAGTTCTCTCAATATTCTTTCATTCTTAGAGATTCTTTTTTTCTCTCTATGCCTCAGCTTATTTGTATTCCTCTTCTCTAATTTCTATTCCATTTACCGTCTCTTCTACTACATCTAATCTGCTTTTAAATCCCTCCATTATATGTTTCATTTCAGATGTGGAATTTCTTAATGATTGAATCTCCATCTTAAATTCATTCTTGAGTTCTTGAATATTTTTCTGTACCTTCATAAGCATGCTTATGATTTTTATTTTGAACTCTCTTTCAGGAAGATTGGTGAGTTCAGTTTCATTTGGTACTTTTTCTGGGGTTTGTAAGATTTTGGTGTGAACCATATTCTTTTGTTGTTTCATATTTCTGTGTGGTGTCCTCTATTGTCCAGAAGCTCCAGTCTCTGGAGCTGCTCCACACATAGAGTGAGGTTGGGAGTCATAGGGGAGTGAGCGTAGTTGATGCCTTGGGGAAGGAAAGATCTGTTTCCTGATTCCCATCTGCCCTGCCTGTCTCCAGAATCAGAGCCAGTGGGCCAAGTACACAGGTGTAAGCCTCTGTGCTTGGTGTCTCTAGCTGTTGTAGGTGGAGCCTCCTTCTGGCTGGCCTGATGCCAGAGAATTGACTTCCAGTTTGCAAGGCAGTGCTGGCAGGCAAGGAGGAAAGCTCGGCAGGCTGCATGTCACTGTGGGGGTCCTTGGAGCTTAGTAGCCAGCCAGGGGGATGGAGCGCCTGAAGCTCCCCACAGTTCCCAATCTGCTGGGCTGAGCGTGCCCAGAGAACTTCTTCCCCCTATCCCTTCTCCCGTGCAGGAATCTTCATGTAAACCCCACCCCTTCAGCAGCCCCTGCTGCTAGGAAGCCTCTCAGACCTCCTGCCTTTCCTTTGTCCCAGAGTGACCGGGTGCGGAACCCGTCCGTGTCAGTCTCTCAAGCACTCCGCCTGTCCCAGCTTCCCATCCTCCAGAGCACCACACAATGTAGGTTTCTGCTTGGAAAGCGGATCTCCAGGGCTAGGCGCTCAGTAGTCCCAGGTTTCCACTCCCTCCACCGCTCTGTTTCTGTTCCTCTCGCCAGTGAGGAAGGGCTTGCGTCTGGCCGAATTAAGGCTTTCGTACGTTACCCTGTTTCGTCAGGTCTTCTCTGTTCGTGCGGTCTGTATGCAGTCTGGTGCAGCCTTCTTTCATTGTTGCTATTTTAGGGTTAGTTGTATTAACTACATTTTCACACTGTCTGTGGTTTTGGGAGGAGTTCTCTGTCTCACCTCTCATGCCGCCATCTTGAATCTCTGTCCATAGGTTATTCTTTTTATGCCTTATCACCCTGTATACTAAACTCATGGCAACCTAACTTTGGCTGCTGTTCCACTCAGACTAAAGTGGCTGGTGATTTCCATATCACCAAGCACTCTGGTGAATATTCTGTCCTTGTCTTATGTCAGCTTCTCTGCAGTTCTTGGCATCTCAGGGCCCAGTACTATTGTTAAGGCTCCCAAATCCCTTTCTTCACATAGTGACATGGTGCAGTGGTGGGAATACACCAAGAGATTATATGCCTCTTCCTTGAACATGCCATTTCCTCATATTGGGATATCTTTGTATCTATCCCCCTCTGTCTTCTCTGCCTGGAGAAAATCTGATTCATCCTTCAGATTCCAGCTTAGACATCACTTCCTCTGTGCTGTCTTGGTAGACTTAATTTCTCAGCATGGACCTCTTCTTACTAAATGTGACTTAGCTGAAAACCTCTTTCTCCAGATTGGGTTTACAAAATAAAATTTCAGTCACAGTGTCTTTTATTTTAATCCAGAAGAAAAGAAGAAGAAAACTTCCATCTTCTCCACTGCTAATAAAGCATGCGTATTTTCATATTTGAATGTTGTGGCAGTGCTGGCATAGTATAGCTAGTCATTCCTTTCTACCTCTCTATTTTCTATATGTGGTCCCTCCATTTTAAAGCATGTTTAATTAGCATTGATTCTGGTTAATTAGCATTGGCTTCTAGCAGTAAGGCTGGCCTAGTAAAAGTATTTACAATGTTCATTTCAAAACTCAAACTAAATTCTTAATCTTTCTTTAACCTGGGTTATGAGAAGGCCTTTGTTTTTTTCTTTAACAAATAGAATGATTTTTAAAAGACAGTTTTCCATATAGTAAGGTACATACCGGTGTTTTGTAGGAGAAGCATAGGAAGTGGGTTTAGTTTCAAATATAAACATGTAATTATATAGGAAAAAAGAAAGAGGAATGTCATTTTGAAGGCTGACGACTCAAATACAAATTCCTGTTCAATGTAACTGAATAACATTTCATGAAACACCTTACATTAGGTTTTAGCATATAACTTTTCGGGGAAAAATATTAAGTAAGAAAGTGAACTTTGGTGATATTGAAGTCCTATCTATGATTAGGCTGGAAAGATCACTGCAGCTGTGCTCTGCCCTGGCCTGTGTCTCTTCTGCTGCTTATGTGTTAATGGCACTGGTGTCACTGATGCTTCTGGGTCCTATTGCCATGCAGATTGATGACAAAATCAGTTCTGGCTAGTATGGCTTTTAGATGTCTCCTGTCTAGACACAGTCAGGATTACTGGAAACCTGTCTCTTTTCTTTATTTCATGGATACTTTACCCTTTTGCACTTAAACCTCAGTCTCTAAGGGGACAGACATATCTTTTCAGCTTTGATATTTCACAGGGATGATGGGTTTTATTTTATGTTTTAAGAGTTAGCCACATTCTGCCCTTCTATTTCTCCTTCCCATAGCCTCACAAGTTAGTGGAATAGGTTTACCCAGAAGGACACTCTGAATATTTTGCTCATTACCACATGTAATACTTTTGAAGTAACTCCTTTTATGCTCTTTTCTCAGATCTCTTTCTCCCTGCACTCCACCACTATTATGATAGGGGCGAGGATATGTAATTTAAATGCTTTTTGAAGGAGGAGAGTAGGACACGAGGGAGTTCTGTCCCACAGGAAGAGTTAGAGGAAAGCCCACACTCCTCTTGGCTCCAGAGGGATGATGGGGAGAATGAGTGGGTTAGAGGGTTAAGTGACAGGTGGAGTTAGCATGTTCTCGAGGGGCCCTGGTCAGTGACCCAACCACCAGCTGGCATGGTACCATGTCAGTAGCCACAGGGTCAAACCTCAATAGATGGCCTGGCTTTCAGTGCAGGCAATGACTGGGGAAGGCTCCTGGCTGATCACAACCCACATTGCCAGCAACTCTGCCCATTGACTGCTTTTTTCCTCACCATCATCCACCCATATTGTCTCAGTCTTAGGATGGAAAGCTATGAACCTCCATTTTGGGGGCTGCCCACAGCTGGAGCCATCTATGAACCATGCATCTTCAGGTTTAGGGGCTCTCCCCTACTGATAAGGACTCTCTGCTATAAATGGCACTCTAGCAAACTCTTCCTGCCTTTCACTGGTATATGTCACTAGCCACAATAAGTGTTGGGAGTTCTTCACTCAAGGGGCTACGCTGCTGTAAGTATGTGCCACACTTGGCCAGTGTAGATGTCTGTGCCACACCACTCCTCAGCTTTTGGGTCCAGTCTTGTACCCACCCAGCCATGGGATAGATGTTTATTACCTTTACCGGGTCCATTCCAGTGATGGGCTTTGTAGTCAGCAAGGCAGCCACTTGTTTCTCTATTAAGGTGTACCATACCTCTGCTTCTTCCAGGAGTTGTGACCAGAATCCAATAGGTTGGTGAGTCATTCAAGTTGCTGCCAGAGACCCCAGTCATAACCATTCTCGGTCACATGAACATCTAGCTCTCAGGTCCTTGATGGGTCTATCACACTCAAGGCCTGCATAGCCTTGATTGCCTGTTTAGCTGCAGTAAAAGCAGGTGCACATGTCTTGTCCCAGTCCCACCTGATGCTTTTCATACTAAACGGTATAAGGGCTTCAGAATTTGAGCCAAGTGCAGAATGATCACTCTCCAGTAGCCTAAAAGACCCCAGAACTCCTGTAACAATGCCACAGTTGTAGGGATAGGGAAGTCCTGGACTCTATCTATGACTGCTTCTGGGATAACTTCAATCTTACCTAACCAGACAGCCCCCAGGAATCTTACTGACAAACCAGGTCCCCAAACCTTGGTGCTGTTCACAGCCCATCCTTTCTCCTTCATGACCTTTATCTCTTCCACAGTGCCTCACAGTGACACCATATCATTCTTCAGCAAATCTTTTACTTCCTCCACAGCACCTCAAAGCCTGCATTTTTGAGCTGTCTCTTCTTGTGTTACCATTACATCCTTTACAATATCCGTAGCATCTCACAGTAATGCCATCTCAATCATCAATGAATTTTTTTCTTCCCTCATGACTTTTACCTCTTGTGCTTCTCACAGGAGCACGTTCTTCTCCTTTATGGTCTTTATTAACACTGTGAGGAATAGCCAATGCTCTATCTCTTTAAGGAGTTCCCTATTTTGCAGAGGGCCACCTCTAATGCCCCAGGCATCACCCTCCACTCCCCCCCAGTCCTGGAGAGTTGCCCAATCCTCTCGGAGGCAAGCCACCTCAGACCACATGCCCACTGGGGGACACCCAAGTGTCTCCCATCCATAGAGGCAGCCTGCTGAAGTACCCCTCCCATGAGGACAGCTTATTCCATTTTTTTCTCAGTCTGCAGTGAATCCTGATGACTATACCAATTGTCTCACCTGAGGGAGATTGCCCCCAGGCAAGTTCATGCTGGATTTGGTGAGACTGAATAACAACAACAGAACATGGAGGTAAAGAGGTTTATACCAAGCTTTATTCTCACAGTGGTATGTCGAGTGCTGTAATCACGTCTGCCTGTGGGGCATTCTACATGCAGCAAGCCCAACTCTGCCTCAGGGGAGAGCAGTGGGCAGGGCTCTTTATATAGTAACATGGACAATAATGGCTCATTGCCAATGGGTGTGGAAGCAGTAGCCTATGCAGTAGGCCAATTACATCATCAAATAGTTTAGGGTCAGGTGAAGATCCTGGCCATAGGAACTTTCATTTTCCCTACAAAGTGTTTGACATGAATCTCCTTGGTCTTAGAGCTTAGTGTACCTTTAAAAAAATATGTCAGAAGAGCACTTAAAATGAATATTCTTGGGGTCCCCTTTAAAGATTCTGATTAATTTTTATCAAGTATAATACTAGAGATAATTCTAATGCCAGGTGGTTCAAGGACCACATTGAGGAAACCTGAACTAGAGATACAATAAGATAGTTTTCAAGTTAACCTGGAGTCCAATTTGTCTTAGCCATCAACAATTCTTACCTATACCATTCCTGTACTTTATTCTTTTCAGTTGTGAAGAAACCATAGATTCTAACAATGAAGCTTTATTGGGATGGATGATCAAATGTAGGGGGTTATAGAATCATCATGTAGGAAGGAACCACAAGAGGTCAATAAAGTTCACCTCCTTGCTTCTGGGCTGGGCTCCATCAGTAGTGCCCAGAAAAATGGGTGTCTGCTTTTGTCACAGGGATCTCAAGAGAGTGATGCCCCTATCCATCCTGGGTTGTTGCTTCGCAGGAACTCTTTCTAAGCAGAAAGGGTAAGGAATCATATAGTCTCATCTCATACCTTCTCATCCAGGATTTTTATATTAGCCTGGTGTGGGTGCCTGATTGTTAAAGAGCCGGGAAATAAAACTAAACATTTGAAACTAATATCATCCTGAGTACCATTTAATCATTGGAGATTTGAAAAGCAATTCTTGACCTCTTTAGGAATAATGTTTAAACTGGTCATATAAGGAAGCCTGGTTAAATTGAGGTTCACAATTGAGAGAATGCTAACTAATGGAAGTTCTTCCTTATAGTTGGTTTAATTTCCTCATGCTGTGTTTTAACCTGGTTTTCTCTTACATTCTTCTCTGTAGAGTGGAAATAAACTCTGATTATTATTCTCTCCATAATAATCCATCATTCTTTTGAAGTTATCAACTTTCCCTTCATATTTCTCTTTATAAGACTAGAAAGTTCCACTTCTCTTAACCTTTCCTCAAATGTTCCATTTTTCAAACATAAATAGTTTTCATTATGTGTTTCTGGATTCGCTCCAAATGTTCCACATCTTTAAGCAATGGCGTTGTCAGTAGTACTAAAACAATAGCTCTGGCCATGATGGGGTACAGTTTCCATGTACTTCTTTTGTGTAGAGATTGCAGTGTCATGAGATGGAACATGGACTTATCAGGCTGCCTGGCTCGAATCCTAGGTCTGACCTTTGGTAGGTGATTTAACCTCTGGCTTCAGTTTCCTGCTCTATGAAATGGGTGTAATGACAGTGCCTATCTCATAAATTATTCAGAACATTAAATGACTCTGTATACATAAAGAACTCACAAATATGCCTGACATGTAGCTAGTATCATAGAGGGCTAAGTTATAGAAAAAGCGAGAATGAAGAAAAAATATTAGTTTTCTAAAATAAAGCTAGTTTTATTTATACAGAGGCAATGTTATATGTAAATGATATAAGACCACGAGCAAGGAATAAGAGCTTTCATCATTTGGAGTGAAAACCTTTACTGTTGCCTGTGTAGCTGACTCTCAGGAACACTGCAAGATATCTAAGTTTCAGGCTTTTCCCTGTTAGTTATTATCTATGTGATTAAAGGAGATTCCCTTGAATGTGTTGGGACTCAGCGGACCCATCCATAAAATAGAAATAACACCTCATCCTCCTGAACTACATAAAGTTTTCTGTTTCTTTGGGTGGTCCAGGATGTGGGTTTCTAATACTGTTTTGGTTAGCAGGTGGTGGGAGGTTGGGAGAATAAAGCCACAATACATGACAAGTAATCTACTGAAAAAGGGAGAAAAGATGAAAATAAATGAGCCTCCCCTCTAACCACCAAAATCCAGTAGCAGAGCCTGAATCCAGGTGGGTTTTCAAAGCATGATTTTCTCTTATTTGGAGATAATATGGTGTGGTGGTTTGGTGTGTAGGCACTAGTACTGAGCTGAATTTAGATTCTGATTGTGATACTAATCAACTTTCTTATCCTGCTCTGACCTCACATGCCCTATTTGCAAAATGGGGATATTTATTCCTATTTTGTAGGATTGTTTTAGGAAAAAAAAAACCAAGATAGTATATGTAAAGCACTTAGCAGAGTGATGGCACATTATAAGTACTCAGAAAGTGGTACCTGGTATGAAAGTTCTATATTTTGGGTAACCAGAACTCAACATAATAAGCTCTTGGTCTTTCTGAACACATGTCTGTCTGGACGCTGTGCCTGGTCTTACCTGTGAGAGCCTCAGGTTTTGAGGAGTGAAGGTTCAAGTGATGATGTAGGAACGGGGAATGGGACGGCGATGTCTCCTGTCCAAATCTGAACATATTTGCTCAAGTGCAGTGTTTGTGGGGGATGAAGGGCAGCCCAGAGGAGAACTGAGGTGGGGGAGGCAGAATGGGAAGCCACATATGATAATGCAAACCACATTTCCTGGCTCGACCACTTAGTTCTTTCCCTTGGGAAATTTTTACTGGTATTTTGCCTTACTGTGAGTCTTTGCACTTCCTGTTATGAACTGGTTAAGAAGATAATGATAACATGGTTATGGGAAATGGTAATGAAATATACCTCCCTATACAGCAAGAGAACAAGACCTCTGCTATTTGGGAGACAGGAAAAGCAAGTCCCCTCTTTTTAAGTAACATTTATTTTTATAATACAAAGTAATATTATTTTAGAAATTTTGGGAAAAATTATTTTAGAAATCATGTATCTGCATATGTTTTATATACAACATATGATATTTAAACATTTTATTTAATATTTACACAAAATCTGAATCAAAATACACATACCTGAAAATATATATCCATACATACACATGTATTTTTCATCTTGCTTTTACTAGTATGGTAAACATTTCTTCATATAATTATATACTTTTTAAAAGTGTATATTTTATTTTCTGTTTATAATATAATTTATGTCACCAGATTGACATTTAGGTTATTTCCAATTGTTTTATGTTATAAATGAAGTTATAATAGTCACTCTTCCACAAAAATTCCTATACACATCTGTGGTTATTTCTTTAGAAAATAATTTCTCCCCAAATCTGTTAAGATTCCCTACGTATGCCAAGCTAACTTCTAGGAAGATGGTGGCATGGCACAATTTGCTGACAGTGTATGAAAGTTCTCATTTTACTTTGTCATCACCAAATTAATGTAATTACTTTTTGAATCATAGTTTGCTATGTAATAAGTAGTTTCTCATTGTTTTTTAATGTGTATTATATATGTGCATGTGTTGGGTTTTAAAAAATTGGTGAATTTGAAAGGATTGTCGCCATCCATATTTCTTTATTCATCAATTTCTATAAATGGACTTTGACCATATATGGAATATTTTTAGTTATTTTTTTATGAGTTTACATACACATTTGTGTTTGTATGTCTATTAAGGTTACTTTGTCTAACATAAACTTGACATTTTCCCTCAGATTTTTCATTTGTATTTGCATTTTTTTAATATTATTTGATATGACTCTTTACAACTTAGTATATTCAACTTTATCAATACTTTCCTTGGTGTTTTTAATGCCTAGAAATTCATGAGATCAATGTATTGCTTTTTTTTAAAAAAATCAATTTTTATGGTTTATTTTTATTTGTAAGATAAAAGGATTCAATCTATCTTGAATTAATTTTGTTGTAGAATATAAGATACTGTGCAAACGAACAGTCTTTTCTCTTTGCATAAACTTAAAGGTTTGTTTTGTTTTCTTTCTTTTTGGTAAGAAGCAAAGATTTCCCTAAGCTAAGCAAAACCTGCAGAAGCAAAGCAATCTATCTCCGAGCTGCTACAGGCCACGGGAAGTGGGACAGAAAGGGTCAGTCACCGGCCTTTGGCTCTCGCAGTCGAGCCAGTGTCGCTATAGTAGAGCTAGCCTGTGTCTGTATTAAGAGAGAGGCATTTAGACGCTTACGCTCTCAAGGTTCCTGGTAAAGTCATAGAGGCAACAATCTTCTGTTGATTGAATTTTGACTTAATTTAATTTAATTTCCTTGGCCATCACAGATGGTGTCATCCAGCAGCTAGAGGCTAAAAAGGGGCACTCTACAAACTGAATGAAAACATATTGAGTTATAATCAGAAGCCCAAGCAAATGGAAGCAAAAGTGTGACTATCGCCAGTGAGTGGCAGCACAGATTTTCAGTATAGCAAAGGGGCCAGACTGGTCTCCATGAAGTGCTCCGTGCCAGCTTAAACAGCAACGGTGGTGTCACCTGGAAGGACTCTTCTCAGGGTTAGCTTTCACAAGGGAGGGTTCAAACGTGGTAAACTGCAATGAAGGAAAGTGTTACGGCGTCCATAAATTAGTAGCATTAATACAGTTGAGATTTCATTTGATTGGAAATAACAGAAAACTGTTGGCCAAGCATAGAATTTTCTCTCAGTCCAAGGCAGGGAGGGATGAACATCTTGGTTTCGTTGATCATGCTTTGGCAGTGTCATATTAAAATATTTATCACAAAAAAGTGGCCATTTTTGTGATGTTTGTTTGATACTTTATGCTGTCCAAAATTACAAGGCTGTCTGTTTTTGATGAAAAGAAAAGGGTGGGTGAGAAGTGTCTCCCGCAGGGACGAGGCTCTGGTTCCACTGAGTCAGGCAGGAGAGTCAGACGGGAGGGGCTTCTGAATCACCTTAGGACCTCTGCCTCCAGGTGTGTTATTTATTCACCCAGTTAACAGCCATTTCCTATAATCAGTAAAAGCTGATCAATCGTCCCTGATGAAGACGGAACCAAGAGGTTTCAGGCCAGGGAAATGTCTGTGCTGCTTCTAATCTACCCACACAGCAGATTGGAAGGAGAACAGCGACTATCTTCTGTGCTGGAAAACAGCACTAAGCTCTCACCCCAACTGTTCGGGCCTCTTTACTGCAGGGTGTCGAAGCTCACGCCTGGGCCATTTTCTGATGCAATCCCGATATGATGATACTTCTTTCTGTTCGTTTTTGCTGTAGATTTGGGTGTTTCCAGCCATATTAACTGGGATATGAACTCACCATTGTTCATTTTTCCAATTTTGGTGAATAAATGGTATGCTTTCACAAAAATTTGTTAAAACCCAACCCAGATAAGCAAGTGGATCTAAAGGTGGCTGTCAGATATCCCTTTTTCTTAAAGATAGAAAACCGGCACTTTGAAATGCTCAAATTGTACTATTTTCTATACCCTTGTAACAGGTCAGGTGCCAAAGCTTGAGGAAGGAGATAGCATCACACAATAGGATCAAAGGGACAGCCAGCCCAGTTTATTTCCAGAGGAAAAGCTTACCAGTACACAAAGGAGAAAAAGGGACTCGGCTTGAAACCAGTTCTTTCCTGAAGTACAAATGTAAGAGACAGGATGTCACCAGGGGCAGTTGTCCCTATGGCTATAGCAGTTTTGTAAGCCAACCTGCTTGCACAAAAGTAAATTATTTGATGAACCTGGGAAATACAAGCAGTTCATTTAGATGAAAAGGAAACCCTCACCCAAACTATATCTTTAAAAATCATTTGGATAATTCAGGTGAAAGCAGCCTTTTTTCTCTTCTGAATTATTTAGGTAATTGATTATATCCATCTGCTTCTCTTCAGAGAGCTCAAAGACCAAATGCTTTTTTGACAACCCTTTTCTATTCTTCCCTTTTATGGGACTTACTCCTGTATGAATCAGGAGTTTCTGTGAATAATCACCTGCCAGCTGTCACTGGTTCTGTTTTCACCTGTTCTCTTTGCAAATCTGAGCAATCTGAACCTGCCTGAGTAACATTCCCCAACTGGCTGGGAGGCTGTAAACTGTTCTTCAGCTGTGAGATTATCCTTTCATTGGCCACTTTGAAAGTTATGATTAGACTGACTGTGGGGTATGTGCAATGTAACTACTGGTTAGGATAGAATTTTATTTGCCAGGGAGAGCTGATTTCAGGGCTGCTTGTGGATAAAGTGAAGGTTCCTGTGGCCAGGATTCTCACCTGGCCCTGGTTGGTTAGCTCACTACACATGTGTGGGCAATGCATCGTTATTGACTCTCTATAAAGAGCTCCGCCCGGTGCTCTGGGTGACATGGTAGCACGGCTGCAAGGCTGCAGGAGAGCAGAGCAGAGGCTGGAGTGGTGGCAGCGTTGAGGACAGAGACAGACATCTGTGCGGGTAGAGAGGCCGAGAGGCAGAGACCAGCCTGGTGCATGCAGACTTGCTCTGAGTGGATGGGATTCTAGTGATTGACCAGCCACCGTGGGAATAAAGTTGGGTATAACCCTTTCACTCCAAGAATGTTCTACTGTCATTTCTTTGGTCACAATGAACCCACAGTGAACTTGTCCAGGACTGAAACCCATTGGCAAGGCACGACTTATCTCGACACATGGAAATTCAGCAAACTTTTGTGTAAATCTACATGTGTGATGATTCTGGCCAGAGCATTCATTTATTTTCAAGTCATAACGCCAGTTTCTCCATAGCTGTGTTTTGCCTTCTGGCACTGGTCCTATCCCACGTGACGACAGAATCTTCAGACTCAAGAGCAAATGGAAAAGGGACAGGATCTGGCTCTGGAAAGGGCCTGCTTCCTGACAGGGTGCCCCCACCAGCCAAGAGCTAAGACCCCTGTGGTGGACTGATTAATCTGCAGCTGAAATATGTAAGTGGATGCAGGGTTAAAATGAAAGTGTTCATTTTAATGTAATTTAACTTTCTAGCCAAAACTATAACTAATATGTGTGACATGTAAACAGAAGGTCTCTTAACTTGAAACCTAAACCCTTGGGTTCAGGTCTCCCCGCTGTTAATTATTAGGTTCATGGCCTTGGATAAACAACCTAAGTTCTCTGAGCCACAAGTCTTCCATCTGTAAAACGGGGATAATGGTACCTGCCAGACCTCCCTGCGTTGTCCTGAGATTTGAGAACCTGAAAACACTTAGTGAGCTATAAGTGAGCTGTGTAACTTTATGCCAAAGGGGTGTTGGGAATAATAACAACATGCGCCGAGTACCCTACTACGTGTCAGGCATTATTCTAACTGTGTTATAGCTAGTCACTCATTTAATTGTTACCACAATGCCCATGAGAAGGTACTTTTATTATTTGTTCCACTTTTCAGATGGAGACTCTATGGAACAGAGGGGTTAAGTAATTTGTCTAAGGTAACCCAGCAGAGAAGCCACCTGGCTCTGGAGTTCCTAACTTCTTTACCTATATTGCCTTCTAGGGGCAGTGGGCTTTGATAGGAGGATGTGGGTCTTTGAGCAGTGCCAATCTAGTCCTTGTTTTGGCTAAATTGGCTATCTGGCTGGTCTAAGCAATAGAGGCTTTCTCTGTCAGGGGAAACCCAAGGTCTCAATCATGTGGGATTACTGGACATGGCAGCTGCTGCTGAGATCAGTGTAGGTGTCTGAGTCCCACTCCACCTCCCTCCCAGCCTCTCACCCACCCTCTGGCTCTGCCTGGAAGTTATTATGCAAAAATGGCAGGCAGTGTGGGAGATGGACCGAGCAGCCCGGGAGCCCTATCGGGCCACTTTACAGGCCCTCCTCACATTAGTCCTTCTTCCTTATTTCCAGGATTGAGTCGGGATTACTGCCCGCTGCGGGGAGCAGGAGTCAGCACGTGGTCCTGCACTCCACGTGGGGCACACACCATCTTCCTTTTATCTTCAGGAGTTCTGTGGCAACTCCTCCTGATCAAATGCCTATGAGGGGCTTATCAACTCAAGTCCAGGAGGCTGACTCTGGCTGTTGCATCTTTCTCAGAGGTAAAAGGCAATTCATCAAGGCTTTTGAACATAGAGCTCTTAGAACAGCATTACCATGCTACTCGCTGTGCATGATGAAATTTCGCATGATAAATCATGAGATCCTGGAAAGATTCTGCTTGTTTGCCAATGAATTCTGATTTGGCTTTAGAGCAGTGGGAAGAACAAATACAATTAGGTCTGAAAATTATTCAAGAATCGTTTTAATGCTCCCAGGAGATTGCTTTGCTAACCCACATGGATTTCTTTTTCCTATCAGAATTTAACCATTTCAGGGTGGCTTTTGATTAGAAAGAAGATATAAAATCTTTTAGATTGAAACTATTTGTGAACTGACATAGATTACTGGATGATTGCTCATATTTGCTTAATGCTGTGGAAAGATACCGAAGGGTATTTGAGATTTTGAATTCATGTAATATATCTGAAAAATTATCTCAGTTTTCCTTATGAAAGATTTTTACCTCGTTAGAAAAATAACAATGAATGATAATAGCTACTGTCTATGAGCCACCTTCTGTGTATTAGGTATTTTATATAATCTCAGCTCTTTCTCCCCACCATCTTGCAAGGTAGAGGTTATAATTTTCTATTTTACATATTGTAAGAGTTTATTTTACTCTTAGATGTTATAACTTGCTCAGGGTCTCAGAGCTGGTTAACAGTAGAGCTGGACTTCAAATTCCAGGCATTGTAACTCCAACCCCTTCTCGGACCTGCTGGTCCCCTTAGAAGGAAGGAGAAGGCATGGAACTTCAGTCTCACCCCTTCTCTCACCCTGTTAGTTGGTAAGTCTGAAATCACAGCTTCAGGTTGTGCTGGCCGAGTATAACTAGGATCAGCTGAGAATCTTAAAGAGTCCTCAAGAGAGGATTTCAGAATAGGCACCTTTCACTCTGGGTTAGGAAGGAAACTGGTCTTTGGCCTGTTTCTAGGGTGGAATAGCAGAGCATAATGGGTAAGAGCTCAGGTTCAGAGTTACCCAGACTTTGTTCTAATACCAGCTTTATCAGTTCGGGCAAGCTTCTTACCCTTTCTGAATTTCTGTTCTTTAGTTGTGAATGAAGCATAATAATTGTATATCGTTTATGTGGATTAATGAGAGATTGTAGGTAGAGCATTAAACCTAACTTTTGGCATACAGTGGTTTCAATATTATCATTTGTTATTATTGTTATATATTGTTCTGGACGGCAAGAAAGCTCACCGTTGGTAGAGGTCATCTCCGTTCCTCAGATCATAGCTTTATTCACACCTTTGCCTTGTTTCTCCTGTGAACCAAAATTCCTTAAACAGTTAACCCTGGAAAGCTGTGTACCGTTGAAGAAGTGGAAGGTGGATTTTAGTTTATATCTGTGCTTATATCTGTGTGTAATTTACCAAATATGCTAAAAAACATCATGCATGTACCATTCATGTAATCTTCACAGTGACACTGGATGATCTGTAGGCAGGAATCATGTTCCCATTTTCACAGATGAGGAAACCTGGGATCACTTCAAATCATTCATTTAAGACCACGTTGTTAACTAATGGCGGAATCAAGACTTGGTTCTCAGTCTTCAGACTCTGCTTCCAGGATTCTCTTTAGCACACAAAGGCAGGACTTTGTGAAACCCTTGTGTTTGGTAATACCACCAATATGATGATAGCGAACATCCATGTTGTACTTACTGTGTCAAGCACTTTACACACGTGATCTGACTTAGTCTTCAGTGCAGCCTAGGCAGTAGGTCCTGTCATAGGGCTGAAGAGACTTGGAGGAGTTAAGTAGCCTCAGGTCCCATGTTACACAAATGTGGAACTGTAGGTTTTTAATATTGAGTTCTTACAGTGCTATACCCTCTCTCATGTAATTCCTTCTGGAATCAATATACCTATAGGTCCGGGTGAGGAACAACCACTGAGGTGGCCATGAGCCCTCTGAGGTGGTCTTGCTCAGGCTGCCGGGGGCACGGCTCCTTCCTTGGAGAGGCTCCTGGCTTCTTCTCCCAAATAGTACACATGAAGCCTTGGGGACATGGTCTCTGGGCTGGGGGCTCAGAGAATTACATGGTGATATGGGGAACCATTTTTGTAATAAAACCAATGTGAGAATAGTATGAAATAAGATGCTAAATTAACATGAATATTGAAGAATAAAGAGGAGACTTCAACTACATTTTGGGATTTTTTTGGTTGTTTCTGAACACCCTACAGTCATGTGCTTATCGGCTACTGCTATCAGGGGCCCTTTGGTGGAAAAGTTTTGGAAATCCTGACTCAGCCAGTTCACAAAGTCCACTCCCTGCTCTGGCAAGTGATGAACATAAAGATCCCTGAGCTGGGATTGCTTTTTGCAGCTCCTTGCAGCAAGAAGCTGCTGGCCATCGATTAGCAATGGGCACATTTTTCACCAAAGGCTTTGCCCTCCCCTCGCTCTGCTAATCCTGTTTGCAAGCATTTCCCCACAGAGATCGCTACTTCCTAATAATGAATAAGCTCGCACTTGTGAGTTCAAACTGGCAAATTGCCACCAGACATTTATTAGCTCTGGATTAATGGATCAAGACTCAAACTTTCTAGTTAAAAGAACAAGACAAGCCCTCAGGATTCAAGACTCTTTAAAAAAAAAAATCCCCATTCACTTGGCATCACCACTTCTCGTAGTCCTGGGAGTTAGGTTTTTTTTTTTTTTCTTTCTTTCCCTCCCTTGTAGAGTTCAATTTGTAAAGAAAGCCACGAGGAGGACTTCTTTTTCAACCATTTTGGAGCAGGGGAAATTGTCAACCCTGGAAAATGTTCATGTTGTGGTCCTGGGTGCTCTGGCTAGTGTTACTGCTTATTGTGTAGGCCCCTGGCATCTGTGCAAGGAGACTAACATGGCCATTACATCATGAGTTTGAAAGGGCAGACGAGTCAAGGTGATCAGCCTGGAGAAAAAAATCTCTTGGGGACTGTGTGAATTGTCTGTGGGTTGCTCACAGGCTGACCGAGGGGAAGGAGGTCACTCTTACTGTTTCAGACAGCCTAGCAGAGACCACTGGGTAGGAGCCTTGGCAGACAGATTTTGATTCAGGAAGAGGACGGAGTTTCTGGAAGAATCAGAGGATCAGAGTTAGAATGGTTGCCTCAGGAAGCATCCATTCCTCATTCCTAGAGGGAAAGGGGAGCGAAAGAGAAACTTACTTGAGTGAATACATACTGTGGGTTGGGACTTTCCTAGATTGTCACTTTTCATCTTCTCCACGCCACTGCAAACTTCATGCTATCACTGTCATTGTACACAGAAGGAAAAGGCTCTTTTGTCAGATGATAAGAACTGTTTATCCTTTTCCCTGTAGTTTCAATCTGGAGCTAACTTTAATGGTTAAAGGTAGTAACTATATTAGCCAGGGTTTTGGTATACATATTCCCTCCCTTCTGCTATACCAGATATTTTTTAAAATGTGACATCCCCATTTTATACTTTTTAGAGTGAGATGCCTCAGCTTGCTTTATTCCTTCCTTCCTTCCACAACTGTTAATTATAACATCCCTATGTCTGGATTTTGTGGTATGTCTGTCAGAGGTTGGGGGAGGGGATCCACACTTGATCTCTGTACAACAGGAATCACTAATAATAATAATTGCTACCTTTTATGCTGCATCTGTTCTATGACATTTTAGGTAATTTGTTTATGATATTTCATTAATTATGCACACAAGGGAGACTGAAAGTACAGTGAGAAGATCTGGAAAGTGCTGCTAGCCACATGGGAGGGCTGGAGAAGGCTTCATTTTGAGGGAGTCATTTGGCCCGAGGCTTTCGGGATGAGTAGGGATGACAGACAACGGTGTGGAATCACTCAAGGGTCCGTCTGCTGAGGGCCCAGGGAGAAGTCCAGTGTAACTGCAGGGGTTGCCTTAAGGTGTCTGGCAAGAGATGGCACTGGAGCAGGCTGGAGTCAGAGAGTCAAATAGCTTGCAAGTTAAGCTAAAGAATTGATCTCTGAGGAGTCATTAGAAGTTTTTTAAAAGGAGATTAATTTTTTTTAGGATTACACTTCAGACAGCAATGAAGAGCAGAGGTTGGAGAAGAGAGAGGATAATGGCAGGGGGCACATGACATAGAAAAGATGCTGTGGCAGTGGGGATGGTAAGAAGCAGGGACATTCAAATCACTGATGAGGATAAGAATGGCAGAATTTGGTGTCTGATTATATATAGAAGGTAAGGGAGAGGGGAGGTTGAGGAGAACTTCAAATTTCCCAAATGAAGGCATAGGACTCATACTAGGGACTCAGTAAATGCTTGTTGAATAAGCAAATGAGACTGAGGTCATTCACAAGGAAGAGATGGTTTTGAAACAGCCAAGTTTATAAACTAGATGCCTAGTGGAGAGATCTAGATGGTCCACTCCAAATGAATGATTCCAAACGTAGTTTGCTCATATTAACATATCCTTTAAATATTATCTTTGTGTCTTCTTGTCATTTTTTTTTCTCTTTTTCTCAAAAACATTTCATGTAGATGTAGATTATGTTTTAAATTCATCTCTTCTCTCACAACAACCGTCAGGACAGTGGCTTCTGTACATGGCAGCAGACATTTATTGAGCCTTTCGTATGTGCTGGGCATGGTTCTAAGGGCTTTATATGTCCTAAGCCATTTAAAAATCTCGACAGATCTTTGAGGCAGGTACTATTATTATCTCTATTTTCATGGAAGAAATGGACGCTAGAGAAGTTAAATAGTTCGCCTGAGTTCCCCTATTTCTTCTAAGGTGGAGCTGGATTTGAAGCCAGGCAGTCCTGCTCCCAGCATCCCTGCGCTTTTCTCAGCGAGCTGAGCTGCCGGCGCCACCTGCAGCCAGCGGACTAGCTGGTCGAGAAGTCTGCTGATGCTCACACTGGAATTCTGTTGCTTGAACCTCACGGACAGATTTCTGTGAATGGTGCCCAAAGATATTTTTACAGTGAATCAGGTAGGATAAAATAAAAAAAAGAATGGAAAAAGCTTCACAAATGGGGCAATTATAATTTATTTCTGCAATGATATATGGAGAGACAAAACGAATTGCTGATTGGACTATTAAGAAGGCTGAGGATAAAACTTATTTGCATAGTATTTAGAATAGTGAGATTTTAGAGTTGGAAGATCCCTAATTGTTACAGACAACATTACCAAGTGATTAAGAAAGACGAGACATGGAAATCGAGTATGTGAAGGAAAGTATCCACGTGAGGGAAAGCAGCCCCAAATGAGCTGCCCGTCCAAACAGTTTACTTTGAGCAGAGAAAGGAGATGTTGCCAGTTCATTAAATAAGAACACAGTTGGTTCCTGCTCCACTGCAAACAGTGAGGGACACAGATAAAGTTAGAAATGTCCCAACTATGCAACATGGGTACAGTGCCTGGAACTTGCTAACGTACAACATACTTTTAAATACCAAAGCATTTATGAGGCAAGAAAGATATAACAATTACCATGCTCAAAAATAGCAGGCAGATGAAAGAAATGGAAAAAGTTGTTCAGGAACTTATGTGGAAGAGGAAATTTACGTTCTCCAGAGCTAAAATGGCCAGCTCTTAGATCAGTGCTTGGAAGCAATAGGAAGCCAGATTTTTTGCTCGATATTATATCCAGAACTTTGTAACACTTGATGCTGTTGAGCAAAGAGGCAGACTACCTCAGGTAATAAACTTCCTATCGTTAGAGCTGAGTTAACTGGATTGGAGGGACAAATGTCAGAAATTTCCCATACCCTACTCCTCTCTACTTGGTTACCTTCAGTGGAAGGTACAGAGAAGTTAGGCAACAGCTAAAATAGTAAGCAACAGAGTGGAGATTTAAACCCACACAGTACAGCCCCACAGATCTTTCTCCTAACTCTTAGGCTATGCTGCTTTCCCAGGTTCAAAGAGAAGGATCCAAAAGTATTAATGAGATTCAATAAAAACCACAAAAAGCAATCCTGTATCTGAGTATGGATTTGTATGATTCCCACCCTCTGTTCTGTATACCTCATGTTAATCAAGTACCAATCTTGTAAAATGATCCCTAGAACCACACTTAGAGTATCTACATCATAAGTGGAACGCTCTGCTTTTGTAAAAAAACGAAAATTGGCTAGCTGCCGTCTATAATAGTTATGGGTCCCATTCTAGAATTCATTCATAAGTCAAGGCATTGAGAATTCATTTCTATATAATTCATTCAGTTTGTTCAGCAAATACTTGACAGCTTTCTACATGCAAGGCAATGTTCTAGGCGTCAGAAATGCAGCAGTGAACAAAACCAACAAATACCTCTGCCTGCACGGAGCCTAGACTGCAGGGCCATGGGCGATAAATATGAAACACAACAAATTAAAAATTGCATAGTATATTAGAATAAGATAGGTGATATGGATCCTGAGGGGGTACCGTAGGCCTCACTGAGAAGGTGGCACTAGAGGGAGGTGTGGGAGTAAGTTGGCTGTGTGGATATCTGGGGAGGCAGCATGCCAGGCAGAGGGAACAGCCAGTGCAAAGGCCTTGAGGCAGAAGCATGCCTGGTGTGTATGAGAAAGCAAGGGCAGTATGGCGGTAGCAGACTAAATGAGTAGAGCAGAGGTAGGAGATGAGGTCAGAGGGATAATTGGGCCCAAATCATTCAGGGTCTTGTAAACCATTTTAAGGACAATTTTTACTCTGAGTGAAATAGGGAGTCATTAGAGGGTTTTGAGCAGAAAAGTGACATGATCTCTTTCTGGTCACTGTGTTGAGGAGAGACTGCTGGGGACAAGAATAGACACAGTTAGAGGTTATTACAGTAATTCAGGAGGGATGATAGTGGCCCGTAAGGTAGGTGTCAGAAGCAGCCATAGCCTGGATATACCGTGAACCGGACAGAATTCCCCCGGTGAGCGGGGGAATGTGCAGTGTGAGAGGGGAGGAGCCCAGAGTGAGCCGAGGAAGAGACGTAGCCCACGCTGCAAGAGGTGGAGAAGGGCTGTCAGGAGTTTGTTTTTAGACATTTTGATTTCAAAGTATCTATTCGGTCAAGTAGGCAGTTTATCATTGAGTCTGGAGTTCAGAAGAGGCCTGGCAGTTGTTGGCCAATAGATAGTAGGATCTGATGATATCAACCATAAAGTGAGGATAGATAAGAACAGAAAAGAATTGAATGAATTTTCATCATTAATACCCTGAGGAGAATTGAGAAGGAGCCGCTAGTGAGTAGGAGGAAAATCCAGAGTGTGGTATTCTGGAAACCAAGTGAATACAGTGTGTGAAGGAGAAGGTCACCAACTATGTCAAATACCAGTGATAAGTCAAGATGACCAATGGGTTGTTCAACCTGGAAGTTATTGTTGACTTTGAAAATTATAGAAAGGAAATATGCATAATGTAACAGCGTCAAGGCAAGTCTGTTTTGTTTAACCTTTAATGAATTTTGCACCATAGCAATGCTATGCCACTTGCAGTCATATTTCTTGTGGAAAGTATGTTTAGCGAAACAGCGACCATTGTAGTTATCGACCATCTATTGTGTGTGCAGTGTTCTGTGGAGCATTGCTGAGGGGGTTCAGGGGTTGTGTCCTATAATGCACCATACAATGGAGTCTGAGGAGGACGCATGGCTTAGTTGAAAATGCAAAAGTCCAAGCGTGTAAACTGTTCTCAGTCTGCAAAACAAAGGAACCCAGCTCTCCTAGGTGTGAAAAGCAATGCAACTGGGAAGATGAGAAGCCTGAAATTGTGTTTTCTCACATTCTTGTTGTATACTTCTCCCTCCAGGTAAGTATATTTGAGCAGTGAGTGGACAAGCTTAATAAAACACGCGGCCTCATGGAGGCTTTTCTTGGTTGTACGTCACAGCTGGCCTGATTCTGTTTTCTTAGTGTGGTTAAGACCATGTGTCAGGGCTGGGGTAGGGCAGTGGTGGGAAGGCCAGAAGAAGGTAGACTAGGACAGGGAAGTGGAGCAGACTCACAGAAGCATGTGCCCATGCAGTTCCTCAGCAGGAGGGATTCCTAGAAGGAAGTCTAAGCAAGCATTTTGGGGCTATGTCAGGAAGCTCCGTGTTAGGTGAAAGCAAACATATCTGAAAAAGTGAAGTGATAATAAAGGTATTTTGAATACTTATTGTGTAAGTATTTAAATCTTTTAAAGTGTTTTTGCTCATTTTATTAATCCTCTGAGTTAGGATTATTAACATCCCCCTTTTCAGATGAGAAAATGAAGAGATCAAACGACTTGGCTATGGTCACAGGAATATTAAGGGTAGAGTCAAAATTCAAGCCCTGGTGACTTGATTTCAGGTGATCTGTGGTCTCACACCATATCATACTGCCTCCCAAGAAGCAGCCTGTTTCTTGGCCAAAAACACTCGGAATATTATTTGAATATTCTATTATAACTTATTTGTCTTTTGCAAAAGAGGAAATGGAGGTCAAATGTCTCAACCTAGGTCACACAGTAGATAAAGAGGCAGAGTGGACATTTGGGCCAATATCAGTCTGATTTCAAAGCCTGTGATGGACTTTCTGTAACAGTGAATAGCTTCCAACAGGAGAACTGCCTTTGGAGTTTCAGGCAGGGGAGGCTTGCAGGTGGTCTTGTCTAGAAAGATTGGGGGCCTGGTTTGAATGGCAGAGCCTTTATAATTAGACTGACATGGGCAGGAGTCCCTGAGCTGACTCTTCATAAGGGTCAAAGGGCACTTTAATCTCATTAGGCCTCCAGGAACTCCTCTTGAAAATGAGAATAAAATATTCATCTCATAAGCTTTTTGTACAGATTAAATGAACATAATGAAATGTGCACGTTAAAAGTTTCCTCAGTGATGGTGGATATTCTTATTTTATAGCCAAATTATTATTGTATTACTGTAGAGGTGAGCAGTCATCAAAGTTCCAGACAATATCAAAGTTTCAGAATGAAACCCCCAGAGTTCTCTGGAGCATCCTTCCTAACTGAACTTGATGTGGTAATTGCTGCACTTTCTTGTGTCTTGTGTTCAATTCATTCAAATCTCAAATGCTAAGAATGGAAACAAGGACCACCTTCTCTTGTAAAGGAAAAGAGAACAAACCTGTTATTTGTTTTGCTTTTCTGGAGGCCTGTTGTGAATTTCAAAATACAACAAATCATTTGCCCCCAGGAGACTCCAAAGTGAAACTGCAATGATCACTGACTCAGTGAGTTAAATATCAATTGAATGTTTTTGTAACCAGCCCCTAATTGATAAAAAATTATGGGTTTCAATATCAGAAGGGAATATGATCTTCCAAGCACGAAGGAGTGTTAATTTGGTTTATGTGGGAGACTGGGGAATTGGTAATTCCATAGAGAAAGCCTGTTTCTGGAAGCCACAGCAGAGTTGCACTGGAGTTAGTATGGACAAATGCGGGGCTTATGAAAGGAGATTATTTTACCTTCTCTTAAAGGGCAAGCAGGAAGAATGTGTTCTTCTACTGTCATAATATTTCCTGGGAGATTCTGTTGTGCTGGTCTCCACAGGGAGTGTTGGACTAAAGCCATAGGATAAAGACCAGCAGTGTGGAGTCTGCCTGCTATGATAGCTTCCTGAGCTTGGGAAAGTCACCGTACTTCTGTCGGCCTCAGTGTCCTCGTATGTAAAAGTGGTTCCCTAACACCAGCATTTAACGACTGCTCACGTTGTACCAGGACATGCGTTAAACATTATATGTATTCGTTGCGTAATCCTTACAGTAAGCTAAAGAGATAAATATGTTTTTACTCCAATTTTAGTAATTTCAATCCCAAATCCGATGTTCTTCCTTGTGCTACATTAAACCTCAAGGGGAACTGTGGAAAAAACAATTGTCCAATCCAGAGAAGGATTCTAGGGACCACAAGTGATGATGTTTTCCCATTTCATTGCTGATACCCTCATCCTTACTTGGTGCTTCTAGTTGAAGGGCGGTAGCAGGTTCTAGTACTTTGCATTTTAATTTTCTATTTATGCTGAGATGGTTTATCCTTGATTTAATAGACATTTGAACAATGGCCTTAGTGTTATTTATTTTCACTGTGTACCTTTTACATAATCAACAAATAAGCTGAATTTTGGAAATTGTAGCTTACATCTCAAATTCTGTTGCTTTCCCTCTGCAGTTCAAGTGTCCACATTTTAACTTACAAATTGAGAATCTATTTCCCTTAATTAGTAAATAGATTTGATGAAATATATTCTGTTTTCTACACTGAAATCTTTTCAAACAGAAAGTAGGAGACCAAAATGGCCTTGGTTCTTTTTTTTTATAATTTATTTTGGTATCATTAATCTACAATTACATGTGCAATATTATGGTGATTAAACTACCCCCTTCATCAGGTCCCCCCACTAACCCCATTAGAGTCACTGTCCATCAGCGTAGTGAGATGCTATAGAATCACTACTTGTCTTCTCTGTGTTATACTGCCTTCCCCATATCCCACCCTGCTACATTATGTGTGCTAATTATAATACCCCTTTCCCCCCCATCCCTCCATTCCCACCCATCTTCCCCAGTCCCTTTCCCTTTGGTAACTATTAGTCCGTTCTTGGGTTCTGTGAGTCTGCTGCTGTTTTGTTCCTTCAGTTTTTTTCTTTGTGCTTATACTTCACATAGGAGTGAGATCATTTGATACTTGTCTTTTTCCGCTTGGCTTATTTCACTGAGCGTAATACCCTCTAGCTCCATCCATGTTGTTGCAAATGGTAGGAATTGTTTTCTTCTTATGGCTGAATAATATTCCATTGTGTATATGTACCACATCTTCTTTATCCATTCATCTACTGATGGACACTTAGGTTGCTTCCATTTCTTGGCTATTGTAAATAGTGCTGCAATAAACACAGGGGTGCATATGTCTTTTTCAAACTGGGCTGCTGCATTCTTAGGGTAAATTCCTAGGAGTGCAATTCCTGTGTCAAATGGTATTTCTATTTTGAGTTTTTTGAGGAACCTCCATACTGCTTTCCACAATGGTTGAACTAATTTGCATTCCCACCAGCAGTGTAGGAGGGTTCCCTTTTCTCCACATCCTCGCCAACATTTGTTGTTGTTTGTGTTTTGGATGTTGGCCATCCTCACTGGTGTGAGGTGATATCTCATTGTGGTTTTAATCTGCATTTCTCTAGTGATTAGCGATGTGGAGCATCTTTTCATGTGCCTGTTGGCCATTTGAATTTCTTCTTTAGAGAAGTGTCTATTCATGTCCTCTGCCCATTTCTTAATTGGATTATTTACTTTTTGATTGTTAAGGTGCGTGAGTTCTTTGTATATTTTGGATGTCAACCCCTTATCAGATACATCGTTTATGAATATATTTTCCCATACTGTAGGATGTCTTTTTGTTCTACTGATGGTGTGCTTTGCTGTACAGAAGATTTTCAACTTGATATAGTCCCATTTGTTCATTTTTGCTTTTGTTTCCCTTGCCTGGGGGATATGTTCATGAAGAAGTCGTTCATGTTTATGTCCAAGAGATTTTTGCCTATGTTTTTTTCTAAGAGTTTTATGGTTTCATGACTTACATTCAGGTCTTTGATCCACCTTGAGTTTACCTTTGTGTATGGGGCTAGACAGTAGTCCAGTTTCATTCTCTTACATGTAGCTGTCCAGTTTTTCCAACACCAGCTGCTGAAGAGACTGTCATCTCCCCATTGTATATCCAAGGCTTCTTTATCAAATATGAATTGACTGTAGGTGTTTGGGTTAATGCTTGGATTTTCTATTCTGTTCCACTGGTCTGTGGGTCTGTTTTTGTGCCAGTACCAAATAGTCTTGATTACTGTGGCTTTGTAGAAGAGCTTGAAGTCAGGGAGCGTAATACCCCCTGTTTTATTCCTCCTTCTCAGGATTGCTTTGGCTATTCGGGGTCTTTTGTGGTTCCATATGAATTTTAGAATTATTTGTTCCAGTTCATTGGAGAAAGCTGTTGGTAGTTTGATAGGGATTGTGTTGAATCTGTAGATTGCTTTAGGTAGTATAGCCATTTTGACAATATTTATTCTTCCTAGCCAAGAGCATGGGATGCATTTCCATTTGTTAGTGTCTTCCTTAATTTCTCCTAGGAGTGTCCTGTAGTTTTCAGAGTACAGGTCTTTCACTTCCTTCATTAGGTTTATTCCTAGGTATTTTATTCTTTTTGATGCAATTGTGAATGGAATTGTTTTTCTGATTTCTCTCTCTGTTAGTTCATCATTAGTGTATAGGAAAGCAACAGATTTCTGTGTGTTAATTTTATATCCTGCAACTTTGCTGAATTCAGATATTAGTTCTAGTAGTTTTGGAGTGGAGTCTTTAGGGTTTTTTATATATAGTATCATGTCATCTGCAAATAGTGACAATTTGACTTCTTCTTTACCAATCTGGATGCCTTGTATGTCTTTCCTTTGTCTGATTGCCATGGCTAGGACCTCCAGTACTATGATGAATAACAGTGGAGAGAGTGGGCACCCCTGTCTTGTTCCCAATCTTAGATGAAAAGCTTTCAGCTTCTCGCTATTAACTATGATGTTAGCTGTGGGTTTGTCATATATAGCCTTTATGATGTTGAGGTACTTGCCATCTATACCCATTCTGTTGAGAGTTTTAATCATGAATGGATGCTGAATTTTGTCAAATGCTTTTTCAGGATCTATGGAGATGATCATGTGGTTTTTGTTCTTCTTTTTATTGATGTGATGGATGATGTTAATGGATTTTAGAATGTTGTACCATCCTTGCATCCCTGGGATGAATCCCACTTGATCATGGTGTATGATCCTCTTGATGTATTTTTGAATTCAGTTTGCTAATATTTTGTTGAGTATTTTTGCATCTATATTCATCAGGGATATTGGTCTGTAATTTTCTTTTTTAGTGAGGTCTTTGCCCGGTTTTGGTATTAGAGTGATGCTGGCTTCATAGAATGAGTTTGGAAGTATTCCCTCCTCCTCTGTTTTTTGGAAAACTTTAAGGAGAATGGGCGTTATTTCTTCTGTATATGTCTGGTAGAATTCAGAGGTGAATCCATCAGATCCGGGGATTTTGTTCTTGGGTAGTTTTTTGATTACTGATTCAATTTCGTTGCTGGTGATTGGTCTGTTTAGTTTTTCTGTTTCTTGCTTGGTCAGTCTGGGAAGGTTGTATTTTTCTAAGAAGGTGTCTATTTCTTCTAGGTTTTGCAGCTTGTTAGCATGTAGATTCTCATAATATTCTCTTATAATTCTTTGTATTTCTGTGGGGTCCGTCATTATTTTTCCTTTCTCATTTCTGATTCTGTTTATGTGTGTAGATTCTCTTTTTCTCTTAATGAGTCTGGGTAGGGGTTTATCTATTTTGTTTATTTTTTCAAAGAACCAGCTCTTGGTTTTATTGATTTTTTTTCTATTGTTTTATTCTTCTGAGTTTTATTTATTTCTTCTCTGATCTTTATTATGTCCCTTGTTCTGGTGACTTTGGGCCTCATTTGTTCTTCTTTTTCCAGTGTCTGTAATTGTGTCTTTAGACTATTCATTTGGGAATGTTCTTCCTTCTTTAAATAGACATGGACTGCAATATACTTTCCTCTTAGAACTGCCTTTGCTGCGTCCCATAGAAGTTGTGGCTTTGTGTTGTTGTTGTCATTAGTCTCCACATATTCTTTGATTTCTGTTTTGATTTGGTCGTTAACCCATTGATTCATTAGGATAATGTTGTTAAGTCTCCATGTATTTGTGAGGGTTTTTGATTTCTTTCTAAAATTTCTTTCTAGTTTTATACCTTTGTGATCTGAGAAGTTAGTTGGTAGAATTTCAATATTTTTGATTTTACTGAGGTTCTTTTTATGGCCTAGTATGTGGTCTAGTCTGGAAAATGTTCCATGTGCACTTGAGAAGAATGTGTATCCTGCTGCTTTTGGGTGCTGAGTTCTGTAGATGTCTGTTAGGTTCATCTGTTCTAGTGTGTTGTTCAGTGCCTCTGTGTCTTTACTTATTCTCTGGTTGACCTGTCCTTTGGAGTGAGTGGTGTGTTGAAGTCTCCTAAAATGAATAAATTGCTGTCTATTTCCTCCTTTAATTCTGTTAGTATTTGTTTCACATATGCTGCTGCTCCTGTGTTGGGTGCATATATATTTATAATGGTTATATCTTCTTGTTGGACTGACCCCTTATCATTATGTAATGTCGTTCTTTATCTCTTGCTACTTTCTTCGTTTTGAAGTCTATGTTTTCTGATACAAGTACTGCAACACCTGCTTTTTTCTCTTTTTTGTTTACATGAAGTATCTTTTTCCATCCCTTCACTTTTAGTCTGTGTATATCTTTGGGTTTGAGGTGAGTCTCTTGTAAGCAGCATATAGATGGGTCTTGCTTTTTTATCCATTCTGTTACTCTGTGTCTTTTGATTGGTGCATTCAGTCCATTTATATTTAGGGTGATTATTGATAGATATGTACTTATTGCCATTGCTAGCTTTAGATTCGTGGTTACGAAAGGTTCAAGGGTTGCTTCTTTACTATCTAACAATCTAACTTAACTTTCTTGTTAAGTTATTGTAAACACCATCTGATGTTTCTTTATTTCTCTCCCTTCTTATTCTTCCTCCTCCATTCTTTATATACTAGGTGTTTTTTTCTTTGCCTTTAGTTAGTATTTGGATGGTCTGCTTTGCTATGATTTTATTTTCTCTGGTGACATCTTTTTAGCCTTAGGGGTGCTTCCCTCTAGAGCAGCCTGTTTAAGATATCCTATAGTGGTGGTTTATGAGAGGCAAACTCTCAATTTTCGTTTGTCTGGAAATTGTTTAATCTCTCCATCGTATTTAAATGATGATCGTGCTGGATACAATATTCTTGGTTCGAGGCCCTTCTGTTTCATTACGTTAAATATATCATGCCATTCTCTTCTGGCCTTTAAGGTTTCTTTTGAGAAGTCTGATGGGTTTTCCTTTGTAGGTGATCTTTTCTCTCTCTCTAGCTGCCTTTAATACTCTGTGTTTATCTTTGATCTTTGCCATCTTAATTATTATGTGTCTTGGTGTTGTCTTCCTTGGGTCCCTTGTGTTGGGAGATCTGTGGGCTTCCGTGGACTGCTAGACTATTTCCTTCCCCAACATGGGGAAGTTTTCAGCAATTATTTCTTCAAAGGCACTTTCTATCCCTTTTTCTCTCTCTTCTTCCTCTGGTACTCTATAATGCGAAAATTGTTCCGTTTGGATTGGTCACACAGTTCTCTTACTATTCTTTCATTCCTAGAGATCCTTTTATCTCTCTCTGCCTCAGCTTCTCTGTATTCCTGTTCTCTGTTTTCTATTCCATTAACAGTCTCTTGCATCTCATCTAGTCTGCTGTTAAGCCTGTCGATTGCTTGTCTGATTTCTGCATTGTCTTTCCTCACTTTCCTCACTTCCTCCCTCAGCTCTTGCACATTTCTCTGTAGATCCATCAGCATGGTTATGACTTTTATTCTGAATTCTTTTTCAGGAAGGTTGTGCATTTCCATCCCTTCAGGCTCCCTCTCTGGGGTTGTCTGGTTGATCTTAGTCTGGACCATATTCCTCTGTCTTTTCATGGCTATAGAAGTGGTCGCTGGTAGTTGCCATGTGTGTCAGGTGGGCTCTTTAAGACTTTAAAATGAAAAAGAAAAAGAAAGAAAGAGAAAAAGAAAAAAAATAAAGAGAATAAAAAAAGAAAAGAAAACAAAAAAACCAACAATAACAAAAAACAAAAACAAAAAAAACTCCCACCAGGTGTAGATTCTGTGGGGATGCTGTAGTTGGCGCTGTTGCTCCACTATTCCGCAGCCGTGGCCGTGCTGCTCCACAGGGCCTTTTATAGCTCTGGCCCGGGTGGGAAGGAATGGGTGGCTGTTGATCTCTGTGGGAAGTCTAAGTGCCGCCACCCTTTCCCAGTCGCCAGCTAAGGGGTCTGAAACTCCCCAGGACTCCCAGCCTGCTGGGCTGAGTGTGTCGGGGCGATTGGGCTCCTCCGCTGGGCTCCTGTCTCTTTAAGACGGCTGAAAAAAGCGCGCTTTTTCTTTTTCTTTTTTTCCTTCCCGGGAGCAGGCTGCAAGCACCCTGGCACGTTCACCGCTCAGATCCTGCACCCTCTGTCTCTCCAATCTCCACTACACCACGCGATGTGTGTCAGCGCTCCCTGCGCAGATCACTGGGGCTGGTTGTTTCGCGGGCCTGTACTTCCACTCCCTCCCGGCTCTGAATCCTCTCCTCCCGCTGGTGCGCTGGGGTGGGGGAGTGCTCGGGTCCCACTGGGTCACGGCTCCGTATCTTACCTGCCTCGCGGGGTGCCAAGTCCTCTCAGGTGTAGCTGCACGCTGTGCACTTTCCTGTGTATTCTGGTCTCTCTTTTAGGAATAGTTGTATTTGCTGTGTTTTCATAGATATATATAGTTTTGGGAGGAGATTTCTGCTGTCCTGTTCACGCCGCCATCTTCCCAGAAGTCTCATGGCCTTGGTTCTTATAATTATTTTTATAAGTATCACCTTAATCATCAGGAGTATATTTTGAATCTCCATTCATTTGTCACTTATGCCTCAAGTGTCTACTGATAAATGGGAAGGATCTGGAGCTTATAAGAATTATCAATAGTAACAATAATAATAAAGATACTAGCTAACATTGGTTGATTGACTGGCATTGTGCTAAGTGTTCTACCCAAATTACCTAGTTTAATTTAATCCCCATAATGACTCTCTGTTATTACCTACTTCTTATAGATAGAAAGCTGAGCTCAGAGAGGTGATGTGATGTGTCCTGGTTCACGTACATGTACACCCACATGGACCCGGCTCAAAATACAAGTTTTTGCTTCCTATTTTCAGTGTCAACACTCCCAGGAAATTCCTAATCCATTTTTAATCACCTCTAACTTGCCCGACTTTCTTTCCTATGCCTCCAGTGCCCACCAGGTTCTCTGTTCCCTCCTTTTCACTCCCCGATAGTGTCTGCTTCTTTATATATGTAGTATAAACTCTACTCCTTCCTCATTATTCTTTCTTAAGAGGGATTCTTGATTCCCAAGTTTCTGTATTTCAGTCCTAGGTTGGTGGTTATGCAAAAGAATTTGAACAACTCCTGGGACATCTTTGCCCAGGCAAGAAGGCATCTTCCACTCAACTGGTTAGTTTTTACAAGATTTTGGCTGCCCTCTTCCCCAAAGTCAAGCCCCTTAACTCCCTGTCTCCCTCAGCGCCTTCATCATCTCTGTGCTTGGGAAGAGTCTCGCCTTGTGCTTCCCAGATATCCTTATTCCTACAGCCCCCTCACCTGGGAAGCCCTTCCTTTTCCTCTATACCTATTAAAATTACATCTATTCTTCAGGCCCTACCTGAAATAGCAGTGCCTTCTAAAGCTTTTAGGGCTTTCCAATTGGGTGCAATTTCCTTTTC
This sequence comes from Phataginus tricuspis, assembly GCA_029783875.1. NCBI lineage: Eukaryota > Metazoa > Chordata > Mammalia > Pholidota > Manidae > Phataginus > Phataginus tricuspis. Next base: position 5,371,554 of record JAQQAC010003584.1, on the reverse strand, counting down.
TTTTGAGTCCTATAGTACTTTGCCCGGATCCTTCATATTATAATAACCATAGTGATGATGGTGTGATGATGAGAAGGAGGAGGAGGAAGAGGAGAAGCAGAAGCAGAAGATGATGATGATGACAAAGAAAAGGAGACTTACAGCATGCCGTGCATGTTACATGTATTACCTCCTTTAATCCTCACAACTACCCTATGGGTTACATAATGTTAATCACCTTTCACAGATGAGCAAATTAAGGCACCTTCAGTGCCTCTCACAGTGCCTCACATCCAGTAGGCACTCAATGGATAGTTTTTGATTGAGTGGAACAGATGATTAACCTGTTACCTAGAGAGTCCTGTACCCAAGTACAGGTGCTGCTTTTCCATGTTTCCTGTACCTTCTCCTCATCTTTCTCTTTGAACTTTTATGGTGTGGCAGAAACAATGCCATGTGTTCGTACAGGAAGGCCATGTGTTCTTCTGCTTTGAATGAGGGTGACTGACTGCATTCTGCCTGAGCAGATAGGGGTAGATGTGATGCGCACCACTTCCAGGCCTGGCCTCTAAGACTCCACCAGATGCCTCCCTTTTCTCCCTCTTCCTGAGTGTGCAGCATCCAGTGGAGAATGAGGTCTAGACTGAAGGAGCCTGCGTCCCTGACCAGCTACATGAATGCCGCCCACTCAGCTTGTCTGCAATGAACTAGGCATGAAAGAGATACAGTCTTAATTGTGTTAAGCAATTAACATTCAGGGATCATAGCAGCTACCATTACTTATCCTAGTTAATATATTTGATGTGCCATCCAGGCATGTAGGAAGGCAAGGTCTGTCCTTTGGTTTTGAATGAAACCTCCTAGATCTCAGCTGTGGCCAGGGTGACTGGGTGTCGTGTTCTTGAGGTAGCAGTTAGCGTAACATGGCCCCGCAAGGGGAGCCTGTCTTATTATCACAGATTCCTGACCTAAGGAAAAAGTCCAGTTGTGGATTTTCCAAATGTCTACCTGGTGGTATAACATTTTTCAGATAAAACGACAATAACGACAGTAGCAACAAAAAGCTATTGAGGGCTTTTTCCCTCTTTCACCATTTGGTCCCTTCTTCCCAAATTAGATCTTTTTCTTTCCAAACTGTTTATGATGCTAGAAAATTCTCTATGGCTTTCCCGGATGACTCCAATATCTAAAGATGTCCCTCACCTCTGGATTTATTACTGGGCCTTTCTGAGTGGGGTCAGAGGGCATCCCAGGCTCTATATTCTGAACCTCCTCCTTCTCTTATGTGCTCCATAACTCTCCTTTGCCATTTATTGACATTTGAGACACTTGATCTATGACTGCCTTTCCCTCCCTCCCCCCTGTACCCATGCCTTGGTGTCCAGAGACAGAAGGAATATATTATTTCAAGAGTGAGGACAGGAACAACTTATCTAGGCCCTAGGAGCAAATTACAGGTAGAAATTTTGCATAGGTTGACATTACATTTAAGACTTAAGATTCAAAATGACCTTGAATATATTATTTTGATTCTAGATCCACCAGCCTAAGGCTGGAATCAGACAAGAGTTGAAGACCCCCCAGCGCTGTCCTTTGACTCTCTGCTTGCCTGGTCATTGTCTCAGTGGTCCTGGGAGGTAGGTGTGTTAGGAGGGACCGAGACTCAGAGACTGAATGATCACAACAGGGGCAGAATTGGAAATGGGGCCAGGCCTTCTGGCTCTTTCCCCTGCACCATAGCAAGCTTCCCCCCTTCTCAAGGACTAGTTCTAAAAAAAAAAAAAAAAAAAATAGCATTTATCTGAAACATGAATTATGAAATGCTTTGAAAAGTGGAATGGATCTGAAATTACCAGTGTCTAGAAAATCAGCTTGTTCTTACTGCCATGGAGACCTGCAGTCCACACTTTTCAGGGTGGGGATGGAATGGGGAGACTTCTTACAGATGCTGGCCCTGGTCTTCAAACATCACACCCTGGTCAGCTATGTGCTGGACCAGAAGGGGCTGCTGTGGACTCTTGTACTTGGAGGGCTTTGATTTCTTTATTTTTATTTCAAATCAGCCTTTAATTCTACAAAGCAACTTAGAATATTGACCACAAAAATCATTAGTTCCTAGGCTTTAGGGAGCAGAAATGGTGTTAGCGACAGAACAGCCTAGCTCTGTGGTCGCTAAACTCTGATCTTTGGAGGGGTGCCTGTCCAAGATGGATCTTCCGTTGGTGCTGGGAAAATGAGAAAAATAAGGACAATAGTGAGTTTTCTTAATAAAGCTATTTTCATTCAACTTAAAGGCCTGCCCTTTATTCCAAGATTATAATTGGTTTTTTTATGGTGAAGTGATTTGTGAGGATAAATTTAAAAATTCTTAATTAGCAAAATAAAGTTATAAATCCTATATTCTTCCCTAAATTAAATATGTATGTGTTTATAAATATATAAATTATTAGTCCATGAATTAAAAGTTTGGAAATTACTCATTTAGCAGGTATGTTTCCAGACATAGTACTCTGTTCTTTGGGGCAGGGGGTGTCTTTTTGATAGGTTATCTGTCTTGGACAATGTCTTTATTTTATTTGAGCAAAGTAAAAATTTTATCTTCACCTTCGTATCAATTAATTCGTGTGTGAAAGAGCTTTGGCTTCCTTTGACTATAGGGACTAAGATCTCTCTCTCTCCCTCTCTTTGTGGGTATGTTTTAGGGACCAGGTCGGCCTTTTAAGGCCAGGCCACAGGAACAGACTTAGAGCAGATTAGGTTCTTTGAGACTCAGGAATAAATGAATTTGCCTACTGTCAGCTATAGTGATACTGGATCAATTAATTTTTATACCAAATCTAGTAATTTTAGTAAAGTAATTGAATAAATTATAATGAGACACAAAAGCAGGGTTTAGGGTTTCTATTGCATTTTGTGAAGCACCGGTAGTTAGTGCTCCATTAATAAATGCTCGTCATTACTAAATTAGATCAGATATACCAAGATTTACATTACATCAACTTTTATATTAGTTATTGTCTATTTAAAAAACAATTAGGACTAAATGTTAAGACTTGGTAAGATCCCAGTCAGGAAGTCACCAGTATGTTCTTAATTGTTGCAAATCTGATTATATAACAGAATTGGGGAGCTGGATTCCATAATCACACACTGTTGTTAAAATAAGACACCAATAGTGCACAGTTCTTTAAGGCTCGCCGTGGTCCTTCGGAACATACAGGGACAATCGGGAGCATTTTGGTCTTTATTTATTGGGGCTGCATAATCTAATTATCTCTCATTAGTCCAGAGCTGATTATTTCATTTATCTTTGTAAGTGCGACAACAAAAGGCTCACTTTAATTAAGCAGATCGGCAATTAGCTCTTGTTTTATAGGAGTTTTAAACATCCCGGTACTAATAGCAGGCAGCATGATTGTCATCAGAAGCCCAGGGAAGACTGGCGGCAGAGGCCGGTTTGATTTAGACCCCCATTTAAGTGAAAGCTATGTAGCCGAAGTGGCTCTCCACCGACGACGGTCCAGAAAGGGCTGCCCAAACCATAGGACAGACTTGAGAGGTCCGGGCCAAGAAGACCTTCTCACCTCCATTTATGACACAAGCAGTGACTCTATTCCTTTTTTCAAAAAATTTTATTCATTCATAGTAGTAATTGTTATTATTTATCAAGCAGCTACTATGCCTCAGGCTTTGCATCTATGACTTTAGCTGTATCTGTTTTCCTAAAACCCCACAATAGTCCTTGAGGCGACTGTTAACTTACCTCCATTTTACAGGTGAGCCGGCTGGGGCTTAGAGAGGTTGAGTCACTTGTCCATGTTTACATAGCCAAAGATTAGAACACTCCTCGCTCCTTCCTTCCTTTTTCTCTCCCCGTCTGCCCTCCTTTCCCCTCTTCTCTCTCTTTCAATCATGCGTGTCCTTGTGATATGCCAGGCGCTCTGTACTGGGCTAGAAAAAGTAAAATGAGCTAGACTTGGCCAGAGCCTTTGAGAAACTACAGGGTCATGGAGACGGAGACATAAACTAACCGTTGCAGTGCCTGAGACAATGCGGGGACAAGGCTAGATAGGAAGGGCACACGCTAGCCTGAAGAGCACATCTGGGTGCTAATCAATATTTTGGGTGCTAATCGATATTTACGCTGCTCCTAACTGCTCAGAACTCTTTTGATTATCCAGAGTGGTTACATTTGAATGTTTAACATAAATGGAACTTAACCTTTGAGCAGAAGCTTGGCCTGGTCTATTGGATGCTAACTTGCAGTCTTATTCAGTTTTTTAGAAATAGTTGGAGAAAGAATGAGGCAATGTGGATTTTTCAGAGGAAGGAGAATGAAGGATGCATAGAAGAAGGAGAGGGAGCTCTATTTGCTTGGAGAGGAGAAGGGAAGGAGTGAGATGGTGGAACTGGAGGATGGGCTCCTGCCTTCCTTGGGGGTGGCATGTGACCAGCGGTAAGAGAAACCAACCAGTTAGGGCCAGAGCAGCTCCTTAGCTGGGTGGTCAGGCTGATGGGCTCTGGTCCCTTGCAAGATCCTCATGAGAATCTCCTTGAAGACCTATGTGGCGTTGCCACCTCTGCCCCAAACCTGTCACGGGAACGACCTCATCCTAAGATTATCAGAACTTCTGCAAATGTTTTTGATGAGTTTTTAAGTATTATTTCTGTACCAGCACTATGCAAAATGCTCTACATAGGTGATCTAATTTTATTTTCACAACTATGTTGTGAAGTAGGTATCATTATCTTCATAATGCAGATGAAGAAACTGAGGCACATACAGACAAATTAACTTACCTGGATTCACATAGTAGTAGATTCTACTCTTGAACCTATGATCTTAGCCATTATATAATAACCTGTCTTTGGACTTTCTGGCCCACTAAGGGCACTGATCTTAGAAAGCATGAAAAAATATAATTTAATTATTGTTTTTGAAAACCCTTCTTTACATGTTTCATGACCCACGGATTGGGGATTTTTACTACAGGCAATGGGGAGCCATTGAAGAATCTATACTGAGGTATGACATGATCCAAATCAGGGTTCCACACGTGTGGAGGATGACTTGAAAAAAAAACAACTCTGGAGTTAGGGGTGTTGGCTAGGTGGGTATGTTGGCTAAGAGGGTATCCCAGCCACAAGGGAGTGCAAGCCAGGTGGCCACTGGAATGGGGGAAAAGGCCCAGGTGTGAGAACTGATAGGTCCATAACCATAGGAGGAAAATATGCAACACAATTAAAAGGTTACTGTGTTTTTAAATTTGCATGACTAATAGAAATACAAAAGTCATGCAGTTGAGCAGATGAACTACAGAAAAAAATATCGAACATGGTGATAGGTTTTTGGTGACCTTGGAAGTTTGGATTTAATGGGAATAGAGCCAGTTTGGAGGGATTAAGGAGAGACCATATGGTGAGGAAGGTGATAGCATGTAGGATGGCTTTCAGGTCAGGGAGACGTACATCTCTTTCAAGGTAGACAGCCCACTGCTGCCTATGAGGGACCAATGAGATGGTAACACCATGTCGCCCATCCTGCTCATGAGACTGAGATGCCACAGAAAGGAAGGGACCTGATTTGTTTTATTCATTTTTGCATTTCCAGATCCTAGAACTGTGCCTGGTGCAGAGTGGGCGCTCAATAAATAGTTGCCGACTGACTAATGAACGAGTGCGGCACAGAGGCCAGAACTGCTGGCGCTAGGATGACCTCAGGTGGCAGGAGCCTGAGACGGGAGGTCACGATGATCACATAAGGCAGCTGGGAATGGGAAAACACAGGAGACTAAAGCGGAGGGTCAAAATCAGAGGCATTGACACTGCAAAGGAGAAAGAGCAGGGATTACAGTGCTGTGTGTCAGTGATACAGGAGCATTGTTAGGAAAGGCCTCCTGTGCCTGAACCCATTTTATCCGTACCAGGGTTTGGCATGTGGATAGGCTGACGTTAGAGGCAGATTCTTCTGTCTGTAGCTGAGAGGCCTTTATACAGAGAAACAGAGTTGAAAGATATGAGTAAAAAGCAAGCAAGTGTAATTGCCACCCCTCTTCCTCCTTAAGAACAATGGAGAAAAGAAGGCAGCAGGGTGAGGGGTGGTAGTATTGGGGTAGTGGATCTTGGCCAGTCTGAGGAGTAATAGATTTAATGTATTTCTCACCACTCCCAGTAGGGTTTGCAGCAGGTCCACGTGGAAGCAGTCTGACATTCTGCCAGTGCCCAAGACCTGGGCCTTCTCTGTTGGCCTAAGGAAGTCAGGTGGCCAAAGCAAGAGAGCTCCATTCAAGGTAGATTTTGCTGGGGACCCTAAAGTCCTGGGTGTCCTTTACCAAAACAGTAATTTCGTCAGTTTAAAGGCACAGATTGGGGGACATCAGAGAGAAAGGAGGTAGTGCAGTGGAAGAGATTGAAGATACTGACCAGAGAGACGATAACCGATGACACTGAACTATGGAGTCACAGGATGTCATAGTAGGAAGAGATCTACTACCTTGTACACAAATACGTGTAAAAAATTCCAGGAATCAGTCATATGAAAGCTGCAGAGAAATGGAGTCAGTGGACAGGGAGCAGCATTCATTCTAATCTAGAGAAGAGTGGAGGGGAGAGGATAGAGATCAAGACAGACGGTATTTTGAAGCAGGGAGGAGGAATATTAGGGCTTTTATATCAAGAAGTTGAAGTTTTACCTCTTCCCCCTCAGATAATATTTGTTTCTCTCCTCTCTCTTGCACAAGGAGTTTGAATGGCACGGGGGATATGCAGACTTCCACTAGCTGCTGTTCACCTCTAACACCAGGCAGTGCATAGGAGTCAGCGGCTGCCAGCAGCTAAACCAAAGGTGGTTTGTCCTGAAATCGAAACTTGCAAAGAAATCCTAATTGTAAACACTTCAGTTTCTTGAAGCAGTTCTTTTACCCTTTTTTCTTAAAAAGAGAAAAATATTAGCTTCCATAAAACAATATTTCTCCCTAAGTGCAACCAGAAACAAAGGTTAAATATGTATATTTATGTTACACACACACACACACTGTAAATATAGTCCAGGGGATTTTGCCACACGAAAAAACTTAAACAGTTGAACAAATACGCACGGTCATTTTGAAGTTGATTCAAAGTCTTTGTTTATACCAAAGCATAAAGCATAGGCAGTACAAAGGATGGACTGCACAGACCCTCAGAAAGCTAGACTTTAAGGGCTACACAAAATGGGATGGGACATGTATACAGGGACACCAAGGGTAAAAGTCTTCCAGACTAGGAGACCACGCTGGGGGGTTTGCCTGGGCCTCACTGAGGGCAGTGATGAGAGTAAGTGGGGAGCTGTGTTGGTGGGGGGGTGTGGGGTGGATCCCCAAGCTGGGAGAGCGAAGGCCTACTCTGTGCCAGGAGGTAGATATTCCAATTTAATCCTCACCACAATGCCATGAAGCCATTCTGAGACTTTAGAGAAGGTGCAGAGTGGTTAAGTAATTTGCATGAGGTCACGCTGCTTCAGAGTGGAGGGACAGCACTTAGCACCTTGGGCTTCTGCCCCCAGAGTTCGGGTTCTGTCCCCCCGGCACGCATGCTGCATCAGGCCTCTGAGCAGCGCGTGCAGCCAGACCCCCAGGGGACTGACACTGCAGAATGCCTGCTAGCATCTCCCACTCGCTTTTGTTCATTTGCTTGCTTCTTCTCCCCAGGTTAGTTTTTCAGCTTAATTCGTTTGGCTTTGGGACTTTTTATCAAACCACTTGTTCTTCCACCTTGCTTAAGAACTAGTATTCTATTTGATATTTTCTGACCTTATAGTGGGGTGGAGGAATAATAGAGTATTTGACACAGGGATGAATTGTAGGGGAGTATGTGGGAGCTCGTAAATCAACAGTGATCCCCAGGGACCACGGAGGGCCTGCTGGCTCTTTGGACCTCTTTATGCTAATAAAACAGAGATTTCTCTCTGAGGGGCTCTGCCTTGGTGAATGATACTCGTAATAAGCTTGGAGCGGTGTTGCAGTGACAGGCTGTTTACCTGCTGGTAATTGGTAAGTTAGCCTGTGTAAAGGGGCTAATGGTCCATCTTCCCCATTTGGAGAATTAAGAGGTAGAATTTTGTCCAGGTAAACCACATCTGTCTTTACCTGGAAGGTCCTGGGGAGAGCCATGGACAAGGAATACATTTTTCAAGTGTGTCCTTGCTGGAAGTACAGATGTATGAAGACATGTATAATCATTCATTTCTATATTCCTGTGTGAGTTACTGAGTTTCTGTGAAGGAATGTTGTTATTTTCTTTATTTGGCCATCTTGGTAAGTGGGAAATGGGACAGTTCATTAAAATGGCAGAGAACAGATTACCCTGATTCCTTGTTCTAGTAATTATGACACAGACAATCAATGCTACTGGAAGATTAGCATGATCGTGTAAACCTTGCCAGTTCTAGTCTGTACAGGGTTAATACGGATCTATTGTTACAGGGCTGGAGGGAGAAAGGAGGAAAGGGAGGAAATGCTACTTTTCTGAACTAAATGATCACAAATAGGAATCTTTAAAAAGTGATGATGTCAACACAATAAAGAATTATGGAGATATTAAAACGATAACTAAGAAAATACTCACATGGTATGTACATGGTGAAAAAAAGCACCAAATGATACGTGTTCCCTCCTGAGATAGATGTAAAATAAGTGTGTATATGGACAAATGATGGGGAGCAATATGCAAATATGAAAATACTTGGGAGAATGTGCATTTTAAATTTAAGGCAAGATAGACCCTTAAAGTTCATTTTGGTCAATGGGATTCAGTGTATGGGCTAGTTTACTTTACTAATAGTAAGAACACTAACACTTCCTAGTCAGACAGTCTTGGTCTTAATTCACCTTAACAGCAGGAATCCTACAGGCCCATGCAGCCACAGAGTAAATTGGTTTGATGTTTGGGGGCTCAGAGAAGGGAACATTTCCTTCTGCCTGGGCCTCATATAATGCTTTTATGGAAAGGAAAGAATTCACACGTGGTTCCAAAGTACACCAAATTCTGTCAGGTGGACATGGAACTGGAGGTATCGCAAATGCAGGGAGAGCACGACTGACAGCCCTGGTGGGAAAGTGCCACGTGTGAAAACACACAGACACGACGACGCAGGGCTTGGTTTGGCAGAAGTCTGGGAGTGAATGGGAGGGAGGGAGCAGGGAGAAGTTCACCAAGGGTAAAGTGGGGCCAGATTACAGAGATCTTGAATGTCTCACAAATACAATCCCCCGTCTTCGCAGGTTCCCTTTTCAGTAAAGATCTGTACCATATCTCAAAATGCAAATTACAGAATATCCTCATCTCTTAGCAAGTCAGACTCTTTAGTGCATAAACTCTGTCCTGGCATTAAGCCACGTCCTCTTGGAAACTGCATTACATTATCTTATTCTGTTCGCTTTTTCAGCACATTCATGAACTGAACTAGTAAGTGCTATGTGGATGGTGCATAATCTAGTGGTTAGAAAAGGTACTGGAACATTCACATTTTTTGCTTGACTAACAGTAATATTTTGGCCAAGTCACTTACCCCGATGTCGATCTTGCTTTCTTAAGTGGAAGACAGTACTCTTCCATTCCACTGAGGGGCCCTTCCCTCAACCTTGCAGATGAGTCTACTGGGAATGCCTCTTTCTCTCCATCATCAGTCTAAACACCGCTTATTCTTTGAAGTCTAGTTCAAATTCACCACCTTCCCAATTATTTCTTCTTGCTCTTGCCCATCTCTTTTGTCTTCTTTGCACATTACCTTTTTTGTTTGTGTTTTTGTTTTTGCTTGTACCACATACTTGATACCAAAATTCTGTTTCAGTTGCCTTCCACTTTTCATGAGGGTAGGTTTTTTGTTTCATTTTGTTTTGGTTTGACTCAGGGAGATTGAAAGTATTTTGAGTTTAATAATCATCCTGGAGATGTTTTATTATCCTGGGCACATAGCCGGGTATGCAACTTGTAGATATTAAATATTAGTGAGATCAGTTGCTTTCAAACAATCCATATGTCTACAAAGACATTCAACTGGCCTTTGTAATTTTTAATTTTCTTTTTATGACTCAAGTGCCTGGAATGGAGTTAATTATACTACAGAGAGTTAATGGTGCGCTATCAGCATTGGCCCATGCAAGCCTCTCTTGTTTTTTTTTATATTTTATGATTTATTTCTCCTTTAAATTATCCCCAATATTAAATCACACACCATCCCACGGACAACCACACTTCAATTTTTAATGTTTTCCATTCTAACCCACCTTCCATGTGTTTATTTACATATAGTAGTATACTGCTTTGTGTATGAATTTTTGAAATTTACATAATAGTATTGGGTGATACATACATTCTGTTTTGTTTGTTTTTATGTTTTATTTATGTTATTTTGTAACTCCAACCCCTTTCTTCTGCAGAATATTCCATCCTATATGTATTTATCCATTTCTTTTCCATTTCCTTAGTGATGGACACTAGGGTAGCATAGCTCTTAGATGATTATCTTCTAAAGCAGCATGATCTAGGGTAAAGATAAAGTAAGCCACAGATATAATTTAAAATTTTTAAACAGCCGTATTAAGAAGTAAAAAAGATAAATATTTAATAATATACTCTATTCAATCCAATATACCTAAACTATTATTTCAAAGAGTAACCAATGAAAAAAAGTATTCAATTCGACTATGTTATTTTCTAGGAGTTTTATAGTTTTTTTTTATTAACGTATCATTGATATACAATCTTATGAAGGTTTCACATGAACAACATTGTGGTTATTACATTCACTCATATTATTAAGCGCCCCCCCCCACCCCATTGTAGTTACTGTCCATAGCATAGTAAGATGCTATGGAGTCACTACCTGTCTTCTCTGTGCTGTACTGCCTTCCCTGTAACCCCCCTACATTATGTGCGCTAATCGTAATGCCCCTTAATCCCCTTCTCCTTCCCTCCCCACCCACTCTCCCTACCCCCTTACCTTTGGTAATCCCTAGTCCCTTTTTAGAGTCAGTGAGTCTGCTGCTGTTTTGTTCCTTCAGTTCTGCTTTGTTGTTATACTTGATAAATGAGTGAAATAATTTGGTACTTGTCTTTCTCCACCTGGCTTATTTCACTGAGCATAATACCCTCCAGCTCCATCCATGTTGTTGCAAATGGTAGGATTTGTTTTCTTATGGCTGAGTAATATTCCACCGTGTATATGTATTATCTCTTCTTTTCCATCCATCTACTGATGGACACTTAGATGGCTTCCATATCTTGGCTAATGTAAATAGTGCTGCAATGAACATAGGGGTGTGTATGTCTTTTTGAATCTGGGATCTTGTTTTCTTTGGGTAAATTCCTAGGAGTGGAATTGCTGGGTCAAATGGTTATTTCTATTTTCAGTTTTTTGAGGAACCTCCATATTGCTTTCCACAATGTTTGAACTAATTTAGATTCCTACAAACAGTATAGGCGTGTTCCCTTTCTCCTCATCTTTGCCAGCATTTGTTGTTCCTTGTCTTTGGATGTTGGCAGTTTTGTAGTTTTGTTTTTTCCAGTCAAGTCTATGATCCTTTTGAGTTAATTTTGGTGAAGGATGTAAGATCTATGTCTGGATTAATTTTTTTTACATGTGGATATCCAGTTGTTCCACCATCATTTGTTGTGACTGTCCTTGCTAGATTTTATGCCCTTTGCTCCTTTGTTAAAGATCAGTTGACTATATTTATGAAGGCCTATTTCAGGGTTCTCTGTTCTGTTCCATTGATCAGTTTGTCTATTCTTTTGCCTATATGCCATATTGTCTTGATTACAATAGTTTTGTAGTAAAACTTAAAGTTGGATAACATTAGTACTCCACATTTCTTCTTCTCCTTCAATACTGTGTTGGCTATCTTCAGTGCTTTGCCCTCCATATAAACTTTAGAATTAGTTTATCAATATCCATAAAGCAACTTCTGAGGTTTTGATTAGTATTGCATTGAACCCGTAGATCAGGTTGGAAAGAACTGACATCTTGACAATATTGAGTCTTCCTATCTGTGAACATGAATGTCTCTCCATTTATTTAGTTCTTTAATTTCATTTATCAGAGTTTTGTAGTTTTCCTCATATAGATCTTACAGATATTTTGTTAGGTTTATACCTAAGTATTTCATTTTCTTTTGATATTGAACTCAGAAGGAATAAATTATATTTATTCATGATGGGATACAAAGAATACATTGTTTGTTGTAGTTAACTAATATTTTATTTAGGTTTTGGCATCAATTTACATAAGTGAAATTGTTCTAATTTTTCCTTTTTTTATAGCTCTTCCTTGGTTATAACATGAAGGCATTATTCATAAAATGAACTAGATAACTTCCTTTTTCTATTTTCTGTAAAAACTTGTATAAGGTAAAGATTATTTGCTTTGTTAAATGCACTTGTAAAATAATCTAAGTTTTTTTTAACGGAGGGATGGTTATAAAGGGAAAATTCTGATGACTGATTTCAGGTTCCTTATTGGCAATTCTATGTGCTTTATGACTTACTGTATTAACATTGACATTTCATAACTTTATAGGAATGTATCCATTCCATCCAGGTTGTCAAATTTTCTAGTATGCATTTATTAACATTATTCTGTTTCCCTTTCTAATTTCTGAATTTTATTTGCTACTTCTTTCTTTCACTCTTTTCTAGACCAATCTTGCCAGAATCTTGTCCATCTTGTTAGTCTTTTCAATGAGTCATTTTTTTCAATATACTAATGACCTTTAATGTTTTGTTCTTTATTTCACTTACTCTATCCTTATATTTGCTATTTCCATTTTTCTTGTTTTTCTGAGTTTATTTTGTTGCTGCTTTTTTTTTTGATTTTTAATTTAAGTGATTTTTACTTATTTTAATTCCTTTTAACTTTCTATATAAATATAATAAAGACTTTAAATCTCCCTTATTGTATTGCTTTAACTGCAAGCAATGCATATGGTATTTAACCTTTTTATGTACTACATAATATCCCGTGTCATTTCCACTCTGTCCTATGGGCTATAAAACAATATATCCCTAGATTTCTAGACATAAAAATATTTAAGGTATACTTTTCTTATAAATGTTTTATTTTTGTTGCATTGAAGACAAAAACCACATTGTATATGATGCCCATCTTTAGAATTTATTATAGTTTTCTTTATGACCTTACTACATGATCAACTTTTGTGAATTTTTGTATATACTCTTAATGAAAGTTTATTCTATGCCCATTGTCTATAGTTTATATATTTAGATAAAAATGATTTATAATTTTATTTACTCTTCGATCTATCAGTTTCTGAGGAGCAATTTATATAATTTTCCCTCAACTCTACTAATTGCTTTTTCTATTTTGAGGCTGTATTACTATGTATTTAAACATGATAGTTATGTTTTCTTGTTTATATAATATGATATATAATCATCTTTGCCACTGTAAAATCATCATCTTTGTTCCTTATGACGTTTATTCATATTAACTCTATTGTGTCAAAAGTGAAAAATAGCTATTTTGGCTTTCTTTCAGTTTATATTTATTTAGTATGTATTTTTCACTTTATTTTTAATTTTCTTTCTCCTGTACATTTTAGAATTCCTTTTATAGAAGATTTATATACTTAAAATGTTGACCATTGATTTTTGAGTCATCTACATTTATAATAACCACTGTTCATTGTGTTGGCCATGTGGTCCAATGTTTTCTGTTTGTTATGCTTTATTTTACTTCATTTTGTTTTTATTTTTCAAATTCCCCTCACATACCCAATTTCTATCATCCAGTGACTGGATGATTTTCTTTTTTTTTTAACTTTCTTCACCCTTTTATTTACTTATCCATCTTTCAAATTTAATGTTAGCATTTCTGTTTTATAACAAGAAAGATCATAGTTGTGATGATTTATGGAACATATACTTTATGTTTGGCATTCATGGTTAAAATGGTCTATGTAAAGGAACTCATTTTTTCATTTTTATTTTGCTATTATTAATGTACAATTACATGAGCGGTATTATAGTTACTAGACTCCCGCTATTATCAAATCCCCACCAGATAACCCATTATAGTCACTGTCCATCAGCGTAGTAAGATGCTATAGAATGACTACTTGTCTTCTGTGTTACACTGCCTTCCCCGTATCTGCCCACCTACATTATGTGTACTAATCGTAATACCCCTGTTTTCCCCTTATCCCTCCCTTCCCACCCATCTTCCCCAGTTCCTTTCCCTTTGGCAACTGTTAGTCCATTCTTGGGTTCTGTGACTCTGCTTCCGTTTTGTTCCTTCAGTTTTTTCTTGGTTCTCATACTCCACAGATGAGTGAAATCATTTAATACTTGTCTTTCTCTGCTGGCTTATTTCACTGAGCATAATACCCTCTAGCTCCATCCAGGCTGTTGCAAATGGTAGCATTTGTTTTCTTCTTATGGCTGAATAATATTCCATTGTGTATATGTACCACATCTTCTTTATCCATTCATCTACTGATGGACACTTAGGTTGCTTCCATTTCTTGGCTATTGTAAATAGTGCTGCAATAAACATAGGGGTGCATCTGTCTTTTTGAAACTGGGCTGCTGCATTCTTAGGGTAAATTCCTAGGAGTGGGATTCCTGGGTCAAATGGTATTTCTATTTTGAGTTTTTTGAGGAACCTCCATACTGCTTTCCACAATGGTTGAACTAATTTACATTCCCACCAGCAGTGTAGGAGGGTTCCCCTTTCTTCACATCCTCGCCAACATTTGTTGTTGTTTGTCTTTTGGATGGCAGCCATCCTAACTGGTGTGAGGTGATATCTCATTGTGGTTTTAATTTGCATTTCTCTGATAATTAGCGATGTGGAGCATCTTTTCATGTGCCTGTTGGCCATCTGAACTTCTTCTTTGGAAAAGTGTCTGTTCGGCTACTCTGCCCATTTTTTAATTGGCTTATTTGCTTTTTGTTTGTTGAGGTGTGTAAGCTCTTTATATAATTTGGATGTCAACCCATTGCCGGATATGTCATTTATGAATATATTCTCCCATACTGTAGGATGTCTTTTTGTTCTATTGATGGTGTCCTTTGCTGTACAGAAGCTTTTTAGTTTGATATAGTCCCGGTTGTTCATTTTTGTTTTGTTTCCCTTGCCTGGTGAGATATGTTCATGAAGAAGTTGCTCATATTTATGTCCAAGAGATTTTTGCCCAAGATGTTTTTTTCTAAGATTTTTATGGTTTCATGACTTACATTCAGGTCTTTGATCCATTTTGAGTTTACTTTTCTGTATGGGGTTAGACAATAATCCAGTTTCATTCTCTTACATGTAGCTGTCTAGTTTTGCCAACACCAGCTGTTGAAGAGGCTGTCATTTCTCCATTGTATATCCATGGCTCCTTTATTGTATATTAATTGACCATATATGCTTGGGTTTTTATCTGGGCTCTCTAGTCTGTTCCGTTGGTCTATGGGTCTGTTCTTGTGCCAGTACCAAATTGTCTTGATTACTGTGGCTTTGTAGTAGAGCTTGAAGTCAGGGAGCATAATTCCCCCCACTTTATTCGTCCTTCTCAGGATTGCTTTGGCTATTCGGGGTCTTTTGTGGTTGCATATGAATTTTAGAACAATTTGCTCTAGTTCATTGAAGAATGCTATAGGTATTTTGATAGGGATTGCATTTACTCTGTGGATTGATTTAGGCAGGATGGCCATTTTGACAATATTAATTCTTCCTATCCATGAGCATGGGATGTGTTTCCATTTATTGGTATCTTCTTTAATTTCTCTCATGAGTGTCTTGTAGTTTTCAGAGTATAGGTTTTTCACTTCCTTGGTTAGATTTATTCCTAGGTATTTTGTTCTTCTGATGCAAGTGTGAATGGAATTGTTTTCCTGATTTCTCTCTCTGCTAGTTCATTGTTAGTGTGTAGGAATGCCACAAATTTCTGCATATTAATATTGTATCCCACAACTTTGCTGATTTCAGATAGTAAATCTAGTAGTTTTGGAGTGGATTCTTTAGGGATTTTTATGTACAATATGATGTCATCTGCAAACAGGGACAGTTTAACTTCTTCCTTGCCAGTCTGGATGCCTTTTATTTCTTTGTGTTGTCTGATTGCCATGGCCAGGACCTCCAGTACTATGTTGACTAGGAGTGGGTACGGTGTGCATCCTTGTCTTGTTCCTGATCTTAAAGGAAAAGCTTTCAGCTTCTCACTGTTAAGTATCATGTTGGCTGTGGGTTTGTCATATATGGCCTTTATTATGGTGAGGTATTTGCCTTCTATACCTATTTTTTTGAGAGTTTTTATCATGAATGGATGTTGAATTTTGTCGAATGCTTTTTCAGCATCTATGGAGATGATCATGTGGTTTTTGTCCTTCTTTTTGTTCATGTGGTGGATGATATTGATGGGTTTTCAAATGTTGTACCATCCTTGCATCCCTGGAAGAAATCCTACTTTATCATGATGGATGATATTTTTTATGTATTTTTGAATTCGGTTTGGTAATATTTTGTTGAGTAATTTTGCATCTATGTTCATCAGAGATATTGGTCTGTAGTTTTCTTTTTTTTGTGATGTCTTTGCCTGGTTTTGGTATTAGAGTGATGTTGGCCTCATAGAATGAGTTTGGGAGTATTCCCTCCTCTTCTACTTTTTGGAAAACTTTAGGGAGGATGGGTATTAGGTTTTTGCTAAATGTTTGATAAAATTCAGCAGTGAAACCATCTGGTAAAGGCGTTTTATTCTTAGGTAGTTTTTTGATTACCAATTCAATTTCTTTCCTTGTCATTGGTCTATTCAGATTTTTTGTTTCTTCCTCAGTCAGCCTTGGAAGGTTGTATTTTTCTAGAAAGTTGTCCATTTCTTCTAGGTTATCCAGTTTGTTAGCATATAATTTTTCATAGTATTCTGCCATAATTCTTTGTATTTTTGTGGTGTCTGTAGTGATTCTTCCTGTCTCATTCCTGATTCTGTTTATGTGTGTGGACTCTTTTTTTCTTGATAAATCTGGCTAGGGGTTTATCTATTTTGTTCATTTTCTTGAAGAACCAGCTCCTGCTTCCTTTGATTCTTTCTATTGTTTTATTCCTCTCAATTCTATTTATTTCTGGTTTAATATTTATTATGTCCCTCCTTCTACTGACTTTGGGCCTCACTTGTTCTTCCTTTTCTAGTTTCATTAATTGTGAGTTTAGACTGTTCATTTGAGATTGTTCTTCTTTCTTGAGGTAGGCCTGTATTGCAATGTATTTCCCTCTTAGTACAGCCTTCACTGTGTCCCACAGATTTTGTGGTGTTGAATTATTGCTGTCATTTGTCTCCATATATTGCTTGATCTCTGTTTTTATTTGGTCATTGATCCATTGATTATTTAGGAGCATGTTATTAAGGCTCCATGTGTTTGTGGACTTCTTCATTTTCTTTAAGTAATTTATTTCTAGTTTCATAACTTTGTGATCTGAGAAGCTGTTTGGTACAATTTCAGTCTTTTTGAATTCACAGAGGCTCTTTTTGTGGCCTAGTATATGATCTATTCTTGAAAATGTTCCAATATGTATCCTGTTGCTTTTGGATAGAGTGTTCTGTAGATGACCGTTAGGTCCATCTGTTCTAATATGTTGTTCAGTGCCTCTGTCTCTTTATTTTCTGTCTGGTTGATCTGTCCTTTGGAGTGAGTGGTGTGTTGAAGTCTCCCAAAATGAATGCATTGCATTCTGTTTCCCCCTTTAATTCTGTTAGTATTTGTTTCACATATGTTTCACACAGGTGATCCTGTGTTGGGTGCATAGATATTTATAATAATTATATCCTCTTGTTGGACTGACTGTTTTATCATTATGTAATGTCCTTCTTTGTCTCTTGTTACTTTCTTTATTTTGAAGTCTATTTTGTCTGACACAAGTACTGCAACTCCTGCTTTTTTCTCCCTATTAGTTGCATGAAATATTTTTTCCATCCATTTACTTTCAGTCTGTGTATGTCTTTGGGTTTGTAGTGAGTCTCTTGTACGCCGCATATAGATGGGTCTTGTTTTTTATCCATTCAGTGAATCTACCTCTTTCAATTGGGGCATTCAGACCACTTACATTTAGGGTGATTATCGATGGGTATGTACTTATTGCCATTGCAGGCCTTTGATTTGTGGCTACCAAAGGTTCAAGGGTAATTCCCTTACTATCTAACAGTCCAATTTAACTCATTTCATATGCTATTACAAACACAGCCTAAAGATTCTTTTTTTTTTCCTCCTTTTTCTTCCTCCTCCATTCTTTGTAGGTTATGAATCATGTTCTGTGGTCTTTGTCTATCCCTTGGGTGACATCTATTTTTATCTTAGGAATACTTCCATCTATAGCAGTCCCTCCAAAATGCACGGTAGAGGTGGTTTGTGAGAGGTAAAATCTCTCAGCATTTGCTTATCTCAAAATTGTTTAATCCTTCCTTCAAATTTAAATGATAACCTTGCTGGGTAAAGTATTCTTGGTTCGAGGCCCTTCTGCTTTATTGCATTAAGTATATCATGCCACTCCCTTCTGGCCTGTAGCATTTCTGTTGAGAAATCTGATGATAGCCTGATGGGTTTTCCTTTGTATGTGATCTTTTTTCTCTCTCTAGCTCCTTTTAAAAGTCTATCTTTATCCTTTATCTTTGCCATTTTAATTATTATATGTCTTGATGTTGTCTTCCTCGGGTCCCTTGTGTTGGGAGATTTGTGCAACTCCATGGCTTGAGAGACTATCTCCTTCCCCAGACTGGGGAAATTTTCAGCAATTACCTCCTCAATGACACTTCCTATCCCGTTTTCTCTCTCTTCTTCTTTTGGTACCCCTATTACGAGAATATTGTTGCATTTGTATTGGTCACACAGTTCTCTCAATATTCTTTCATTCTTAGAGATCCTTTTTTCTTTCTGTGCCTCAGCTTCTTTGTATTCCTCTTCTCTAATTTGTATTCCATTTACTGTCTCTTTTACTACATCTAATCTGCTTTTAAATCCCTCCATTGTATGTTTCATTTCAGATATGGAATTTCTTAATGATTGAATCTCTGACTTAAATTCGTTCCTGAGTTCTTGAATATTTTTCTGTATCTCCATAAGCATGTTTATGATTTTTATTTTGAACTCTCTTTCAGGAATATTGGTGAATTCATTTTCATTTGGTTCTTTTTCTGCAGTTTGTGAGATTTTGGTCTGAACCATGTTCTTTTGACATTTTGTATTTCTGTGTGGTGCCCTCTATTGCCCAGAATCTCCAGTCTCTGGAGCTGCTCAGCCCCTAGAGTGAGGTTGGGGGCTGTAGGGGATTGGAGCTGGTGCCTGAGGGAGGAAATATCTGTTTCCTGATTCCTGTCTTCCCTGCCTGTCTCCCATCTCAGAGCCAGTGGGCCAAGTACACAGGTGTAAGCCTCTGTGCTTGGCGTCTCTAGCTGTTGTAGGTGGGGCCTCCCTCTGGCTGGCCTGATGGCAGTGACTGCGGGTGTGTGAGCCGGAGCTGTCAGGCCGGGAGGAAGTCTCAGCAGGCTGCGTATCACAGTGGGGGGCCTCGGAGCCGATTATCCATCCAAGCAGATGGAGCGCCTGAAGCTCCCCACAGTTCCCGATCTGCTGGGTAGAGTGGGCCGAGACAATCTTGTTCCCCTATCCCTTCTCCCGTGCAGAAAGCTGTGTGCAAACCCTGCCCCTTCTGTAGCCCTCTCACTGCTAGGAAGGGTGTCAGACAGCCTGTCTTTCCATTGTCCCAGAGTGGCCAGTGTGGATTCCGTCCTCCACAAACGGCCGGAATCTGTCTCTCAAGCACTCCATCTGTCCCAGCTCCTCATCCTCCAGAGCACCACACAATCGCAAAGCAGATCTCCAGGGCTAGGTGTTTAGCTGTCACAGTCTTCCACCCCCTCCCCCACTCCGTTTGTCTTCCTCCCGCCGGCGAGGTGGGGTGGGGGAAGGGCTCTGGTCCTCCCAGATCAAGGCTTTCATACCTTACCCTGTTTCATGAGGTCTGCTCTGTTAGTGAGGTCTGTATGCAGTCTGTTGCACCCTTCTTTCCTGTTTTTAGGGTTATTTGTGTTAACTGTATTTTCACACCATCTGTGGTTTTCGGAGTTCTCTGTCTCACCTCTCACACCACCATCTTGAATCTTCGACTGGTTGAATTTTATGTTTCTGATTAGAGTCATGCTACAAACCCATATGTTAACCTCTCTATTCTGGAAAGTGTATGTTTATACCAAAAGCTAAATTTTTTCTATGTGTTTTTCTTGTTTCATGTTTCTTATAGTCCTCTTAATCTCTCTGAGATTATTTACCATGTATATTTTTAACCTCTTATTCTGTTTCATGACTTTTGCTTCTTCTCGTCCATTGTCATCCATCCATCAGTTGTCTCTCTTTCCCATGGGTGTCAGAATCTTGTAATGTTTCCATTTTATCTCATTTTTATCCATTTGGGATATCAGAAAACTAGATCGATAATGTCCTTCTGGAAGATGCACAAAAACCTAGGCCTTAGCCTGGGTTCTTTGGGTGAATTTACATGTGCTTTATGGAGGAGAGCCTCAAGTGTTCCAATCTGATTTGAGCACTGGGTTCAGCCCCTCTGTTTTTCTCCCAAGAAAAGGCATTGCTCTTGTCTACCAGTAGTCCACTGTGAGGGGATGAAAGGGGAAAATGGAGGAAGGAAGCTCCCCTGCCACTCTGGCTGATATGTCTACTTCATCATCAAAGCACTGAGAGGGTGAGTGGTGATCACCACAGTCCAGTGAGTATATCCATGCTCTTATAGGTGTGGTTTTGTTGTTTGGCTTTTAATGGAGTGCTTTTTTCCCCCTACTCTCTGAGTCTCTGGGCATTTCCTACTATGCTGTGTATACAAAGCAAAATAACGGGATCAGAGAAGAGTGTAGTAGAAAAATAATTAGACAGGTAATCAGAAAAACTAGGTTCTAGTTTTACATCTGCCACAGGTAAGCCACTTCATCTTTCTAGAGAAGCATTTCTATAGCAATCAGTCTTGGAAGATGGTGCACACATAAGGAGCTGTGGTCCTATATATTCTTTCTTTCCCTCTACCCCAAGATTTACAATGGACATAGCACTAATGCACTCTGCAGGATAGAAACCTGTTGAACTGATGTGATCTAGGGCTTCCTGAATTTACTTGATCTCAGAATCCTGTACCTGAGGACAGCATAGTAGATCCCACTGTCTGGGAATAAACTTCAGGAAGGTTATTTTACAAACTCAATTTTCTCATCTATGAAAACTAGACTGTATGAACTATATATTTGTCCCTGCTGGTTATTCTGTGTTACTTTCCCCATGTAGATTCAATGTTTTTTCCTTTCCACATCCTTTTTCTAATGTTCCAGTTTTTCAGGTAATAGCAGATGGCTTAAGGTATTAGCCCCACCCCTTGAATCAGTGGTGTATTAATTGGGTGGGGTTCTGAGTATGAGAAAAATTTTCAAGATCAGACCCCAAGGAGTGATTTCCTAATGGTGGAATTTCAGGCACTGTGGCAAGTGCTTGACACATGTTTTTTGGATCCATGGGGCTTTCTCGTTGTCCCTCCAAAAATGTCATCTATTTAGCCACGGTCTCCTAAGATCGGAACTATTTTGCTCTAAGTGAAGGGGCAGGGAGTTAGCAGCCTCCAATTAGTGATCCCTTCTTTGAACCACTTAATGGATATAAAAGCTCAACTTTATAAGAGGAGCAGTTGTTATTCCCTTGCCTAGATAATGATTTCTTTATCCAAAATGTCCCCTTTGTATCTTCATGACAATAAAATGGAGAAAGTGGATCTTTTAAAAAAGTAATTATACAGTTGAACATGTGGTAAGTCCAATTAATAAGCAAGGATTATCTGCTTTGGCTGCCTTCACAGCCCAAATTCACAAAGTAATTCACAACTCATTCACTGGAATTCAGTTTTATCTCCTAACATGGGACTTGAAATGAGACAAACTTAAAACAACTCGCATGTCTTTCCTGTGAAAGATGGTCATTAGGGCTCATGAAAGATCAGGTTCTCCTATTATCTCACCTGGTGTCCCAACATCTGCAACCCTGGGCAAGTGTTAGAGGACCTGGGATCCAGTGCTACTGAACCCTGTCATCCAGGCAGACGGAGAGGGTATTGGTGGGTGGACCCCTTGGACCGCATCCCTGAATAAATTACTTAGCTATTCCTCATCAGCCAATCAAGCTTCTGTCCAAAAGCAATGTTTTTATGTATTAACTGTTGTGGCCACCTGTTCCTTGGCAAAAATAAGTTGTCATTGTTATCATTATTGCGATGCAGGAAGCTTATTCCTCTTGAATAATTATCAGAAAGCAGTGTGGCACAGGGAAAGCAGACAGATGTTAGATTAAGAAGGGAGTGCACTTCTAAGACAGAAATACAATTTCTTGACCAAAGTCATATAGTAGCTGTTAGGACCAACAACTCACTGTTCTGTTCATATAGCTACATCTTCATACATTAAACACGTTATTATAACATTAGTCACAGTATGTAGCACAGCGATTAAGAGGCTAGGATTTGAAGTAAAACAGATTCGGGGCTTAATCCTCATTCTGTGTGCTGCAGGTTGGGTCCCCCTGAAAAGAGGCTCTGAGACAGAGTTTCCCAAGTGAGATGTTTATAACGGGGTGCCTCTGGAATCAACACCATGGAAGAGAGGGCAGGGAAGCAGGAGTGGTCAAAGAAAGAAGCTCACCGCAGCCAAACCCGGCTAACCTGTGAGGAAGGCTGGGGCTAGTATGAACTTCCAGGGTGGTTGGGTTTATCTGAGGACAGCCAGGCCTTTATCCTCCACTGATCAGCCATGGAGGCACTGTCCTGGGGCCTTGAGGTATAACCTGGAGGTAGCAGTTCTCTGCAGCTCAAGGCTGTTTGCCATCAGCAGACCATGGATCTGGGTGGTATATTTTAGTACCAACAACACCACTGTATTTCTGTGGGGAGAATCTTTAAGCTACTAAATTCCTGGGAACCTTAGTGTGCTTTTAGTAAAATGGGGACAATAACTGTTATAAGAACGTAATTACTTCTTGCTCATTAATTAATTTAAAGGGAAAACACTTGCCACAGAATCTGCTCACATAGTAGGCACTCAAGAAATGGTGATGACGGTAATGTTCCTACTAAACTGTCGTGCTTCTGAATGTCGGAAATAGAACTTGGCCCTCAGTTTCCCTTTTGCCCTCAAATTAATTGTTCTTTTGTCATTGTATTTATGTTTGTGTATTAAGTTATCTCAAATCCTTGTTTTGGAAGCAGACAGGGTATCAGACAATGTAAAATATTCTTAATACTAGAGATACAGTCTAATACTTGATATACTGTATTAAACTTATATTTTTATTATCAATAATTTCTGTTAGTCTGTGACCCTCCTCCCTCCCAGGCAGCAGCCAGAGTATTTCTAAGCTTATGGCTTCAGGAAAGCAATGATGCCGTTGAATAAAAGCCAAATTTTTGTTTTTGTGTTTCAAAGGCTGAGGTCCTGGCATAAATAATAGATTTAGGAGACTAAGTGATCAGTCAGTGCCCATTTGTCCCAGACTAGAGGAAATGAAGATTCTCTGGAAGAGAGAGGAGAGGAGACAGAATGGAGTTCACATGCTGGTGGACCCTTGGGAAGGGCTTGCATCCTGCTATTCCCCCCATGACTTGGCTGAGGGAGTGATAGCTGAGTAAGGCAATCCAAGAGTGGGTTTTCACAGCGCCTTCTTTCCTGGGCATATCTCAGGAGGCCATGAGATTGCAGAGCTTCCTGTGTGGCCATCATGGTACGTAATGGCAGAATAAAAGTGACTATATGCAATGTCCAGGCAGATGGTCCCAGGGAAAGCAAGAGGTCCTGTGCTCTCCAATATGTCTGGGGAGCCACGGAACGTTTTCCCACGTAGCACAGATGTGACTGACAAAACTCGTGGCCCTAATAGGGCTTTTAGACAGGACTGAGGTGAACGCTGCAGCATCTGCATGACCTGCTGCGGACGTTACACAGAATCAGTGGTGTTCCAGTGGGTGCCACTGTGGGCAGATGACCCTTGAGGGTCAGGCAGGTGGTTGCTCCCTTCCAGCCAGCCAGTGTTCAGATGTAGCCACGGGAAAGAGACTAGTTATCTCAGTTTGCCCAGCTTACCCAGAATGGACTGATGATAAACTCCACCACTAGCAGAATGGAGCTCCTGTTTAAAGTTAAGTTTGGTTACAGAAAAATACAGAAAATCATATTCCCTGCACACTAAAATTCATGGCTTGATATTTATAACCATGGAGTATATCACTTCTGTGAACCAATTTCCTGTTTAAAGTTCTTTTGCCTATGTCATTTCATTGTAGCATCATAACACTCTAGAGGGCATGTATTACGAGCCAAAATATATTGATACAATATTATAACAATTTTATTTAAAATAGTTTTGGCTTAAGTTGCCTTAAATTAGGGTTTTATTTCTTGCAACCAAACCATGTTGTCTCAGAGACTAAAATACCAGCTTCTATGTAACTACAACAATAATAAAAGCTAGCTAGCTTCTTATAATACTGCATTTCATTAGGGGTATTTTACATGCACGGGCCCATTCTGAGACTTGCACTAATCTGTGCGGTACTGATCAGATATGTTTGTGTCTACTTTGCAAATGACAAAACTGATGCTCAAAGAGGCCAGATGACTTGTTCACAGAATTAGTATCTGGTAGAGCAGAGACATCTGGTGATAACCCTGTGTTCTTCTCAGAGCATCACTGTGCCTCCGCGTCTTATGTGTATATTCCCTACGGCTGCATTGGAGTCAGTCACTCAAATAAACCTGCAGACTACAAGTCAAAAACATGGAGACCACATTTTCATCATTCCCAAAAGTAAGGGAACCAAAGCCCAAGTCCTAAAGTGGTCTAGAGAAAAGGAGCTTTGGATTTCATCTTTATAAAAGAATACCAGACATTTGACCTAATATGTGCATCGTGAGGAAAACTAGTTCCTCCAAACAGCCCTAGAATGAATGGGTGGGTTCCTTGATCATCACCAGGCACACAGGCATATTAAAGACTCTGAGAAAATCTGTAGCTACTCAGCTCATTTCATTATGTTTAACCAGTTCTTGCCAAACTTCTTTTCAGTGGAACCCTTTGGTTGTATCTATACCTTAGGAGGTACTGAACAGAATAGAAATAGAAATAGAATAGAGATAGAAATTGTGTATAAAACGTTGTCCAAATTCCCTGCCAAGTTATGTGGATTTGTAACGTCCTAAATAATTATCTAGCCTGGTTCATTCAAACCACCCCCTGCCTCTTTGGCAAGAGGCAGAGAGTCACAAATTACCTATTTGGCTAAATCTACTGCCCATCTTCGCTGGATAGGGGCCAACTCTAAACTTGACTTTGGTTCTGTGTAGACATGTCTTCAATGTAATAACTTCTCAGTGACAGAGCGACATGGAGGTAGATTAGGTTTCTTTTTATCCCATGACTTGTTTCAACCTTGACCTAGGAAAATTGCCCTTTTTCTAGAGGAATTGGCAATGAAATCAGCACCATCACTCAACTGCATATCTTTCAAAAGACCAAGGAAAAAAGAAATAGGAGAGTTTCAACAAAAGAAATTCTGGTGTAGTATTTGCAGCTACAGCAAGTCAAGGAATTGGATCATTTTGTAAAAATCATAGAAAACATGGACTCTAAAGAGCCAGTGGAACTTTTCTTAATCTGCATTTTAACAACAATACTACACATAGCTTTAAAAATGCCCTTTTGAGATTAAGTGAGCCTTTATAAGATTATATCACAGAATTAGAGCGAGATATGTGGAAAAAAGCCTTCTCTGAGCTATCATTGCTATTCTGCAAATTATGCTCAGGGGCCAGCACAAATTAGTGTGGAGGTCGTGAGCTTGTGTAACTTTCCTTCAGAAAAGCATTAAAACGTTTTCCTCAAAAACAAAAAAAAATTCTTACTCCATGGTTCTCAAAAATTCTTACTTCCATGGAAATAATTTTGCTCCCTTGGGAAGGTTTGGTAATGTCTAGAGACATTTTGGGTTGTCACTAGGTGGTGGGGAGGGAGTGTTAGTGGCATCCAATGGACAAAGGCTAGAGATACTGCTAATGCCCAGCCACACACAGACGGTTCCCATGAGAAAGAATCATCTGGCCCCAAAGGCCAACAGTGCTGGGCTCGAGAAGCCCTGCTCTAAATGACACCTTGTTTAAGTTGGTATCTCTTAAAATGTGCTAGGGGTGAGAACTTATTTGCTAATTAAAACAATTGTGTTTTGATTTAAAATGTATGAAGACAAGGGACTTGGAATTCTTTGTCTCAAGCTGTTTTGGAAATGTAAACATGTAGGATGAACATAAAGATCACTCAGCTGCACCCTGCTTTTTCTTCAGACGTGTAAACTATCCTCTCGGAAGCATGTCAGGGCCTCCTGTGACCTGACTTAACCTGTGATGGGCTCATATGTTCATCACTACAACTGGCTAAATAAAACTAAGTAATGTTCACAATGCCTGGAAATGTGTAATTTTAGTTTTCATTCTCCCCCATAAAATTACTGTCTAACTAATAGTTTCAAGGAAACCCTACACAAGCAGGTGAACATGTGCTCGCACACGCGCACACACTGTCACCAGTAATGACTGTGCGGTTCGTGCTGTGCCTAAATTGTTTGCAAAGTACAGGAACAATTACAGGACAAATTCCGGTTCTCCATCTGCCTCCATAAAAGAGGTCTGGCTCAGAGGCGCTGCGAGTTATTTATGGCTGGAGCAAACGGAACGCTTAACTATGCAGATAAACTTCTCATTCTTTTATGTGAGGCAGCACAATAAACACCTTAACAGTTCATGGTTCCCAGACTGCGTTAGTTAATCGGTCCAATATCATTCTAATTCTCCCTGTAGCTCATTGACTTGGAGTCTGTGAGCAGAAAAAAGGTGTCTTTAGCTACCACGTATTTACTCCAATGACTCTGTGGTTGATGGATGACTTTCTGATTTTTTGAAACAATGCCAGTCCACGTGCTTGTGGAGGCTGAACAGCGCCCCAGATCTCTTGTGCTTTGGGGCGTGGGGAGAAAGGGAGGGGGCTCTGCAGTATGAGGTCTGGCTCCGTCATTTTCAAAATCAATACTTGCTCTCCAAGCCTTGGATAATTTAGAGAACATAACTCAGAATTCTCCTTTTCAGCATGTATCCTCCATCAAAGGGGTATTTTCATTCAGAGTCAGCACGATGCTTGTGTGACCCAGGAATGCACAGATAAGGTTAAAAAGAAAAAAAAAGAAAAAAAGAAAGTGTTTCTTTTCTCCTCTATCTCTCCAAGTATCTTTTAGATTCAGGGTATGGGTGTTTATATGCACCACTGTGAATATTTCTATTTGGAACGGAGAGCCTAAATTATGGTGTCTCATGTATTATTTCATACTTAAGGCTTTTTTGGAGGGTATTTTCTGTTATAAACTCTTAGCCTCAGGGATGTCAGCCTCAGATAATTTATTCTTGGCAGGTCAGATATAGGATACAAAAATTTCAGTCCAAGGACTGTTAAATCCTTCTTTTCACCTCATTTCAGAAAATGCCATCAAAATAGTGTTTTGTTGTGGTGCTAAAATTCTGTGTTCCTGTGCATAGAGACAATAGGCTTCATTTGCTTAAAAACCAGCATGACACCAATTATTTAATCCTTCAGACTCTATTCACTAGGTTGCTCTAAAAAAGGAGCCCCAGTGGAAAACATCTTGGTCATTTAAGTACAAAGAGCTTGAGGTTTTATAGCAATTTTCCAATACTAATTACATTTCATACTATCTATCATATGCATGGCTTGCAAACCCTATTGATTTTAATGGATACTTGTGCATTGGGAACAGGTTATTTTATGACATGTTATGTTACAAGACCTCTATGAAATACCTAGATTTTAAAATGTGGGCACATATATACTCTCAATTATCCACAAGTGGATTATCCGCTTGATCTGTTACCCACAGCGTATTTTAAATTAAAGCTGCTGTCATTAGATGACTCTGTAGCCTTAGGCCAATTTCTATCATCAATTTTCTGTGCTGGTGGAATGCAAACTTATTTTGATAGCCTTTGCTGCCATGATAGGTAGGTATATACTATTGGAGTTGTCATAAATGTGAACCTGAAAGACTTGTGGATCATGTCTTATTTTGGATTGTCCTTATCACACATTTCTTCCTTTAGCAACAAAAACAAGAGACCAATTGACACATTGTAAATACATGGTATCCTGAGAAAGAAGCAGTCTTGCGCCATCTATAAATGACTGGTAAAATAGTCAGGGCTGAAATGTCACCAGCTTTGTGGAGCTTTCCTGTATTTTTCACTTCAGAATTGTTTACCTCTCCTTCTGGGGCTGTCTTGAGTAGTGAAACAAGAGCATTAGCTTTGAAATGAGAGAGCCTGAATTCTGATTCTATGACTTATCAGCTGGATGATCTGGAAAAAGTCCTCAACCTTGCCAAACCTCATTTTCCTTATATTTAAAAATGGCTATAATGCGTGGAATATGTAATGTCATGTCATATGTATGTATGTAAATGCCATGTCATAGCGTGGTGTTTGGCAAATACCATGCCCTCAGTGCATGCTTGTTTCTCTTTCTCTTTCGTATCTCTTTTTCATTAGATTATGAGTTTCTTGGACACAGTGGCCGTATTTAATTCATGTTTGAATCCCCCAGTATTTAGTAAATTATTTTGTATGTAGGATTTAATATATTTGCTCAATTAAAATGTGAATTAAAATTATCTTTTGATTTTATATCTGAAATAAATTACATGTTTGAATGTCCACAAATCTGTTAAAATTATTTTGCTATTAATTTCCTAGAGAGAATGAAAGCTAGATCAGTGTTTTCATATGTAAAAATCAATTTGGCATAGGTTTTCCTTCAGTTAAAAAAAATTATTCTTAAGAATATTATTAACATATGTACATAGCTGTATTATGTGTGTATTACATATGTATTGGACCAAATACCAACTAACATTAATAGCAGGAAAGACTTCTTAGCAAGTTCAAGTTCATAAATTGTTTTACTGCTTTTAGAGCTCTTTTCAAGGCTACATGTTGAAACAAGTTTTGCCATGATCAAAGTAACATGTATTTTAAATTTACCATGTTTTTCATTTTTTCAGTTGGGAACACATACAACAAAACCCCCACAGACTTACAGTCTTAATGACAGCAGAGTCCTTAGTGTAATAATTAATTAACCCTGAGAAGTTAGAGATTTTTCTCATTGTGCTTCTTGGCCATGAAGTTCACCTTTCTCTTTTCATATGTGTCCAACTGAAGTTAAGTACCATATTCATTTCTTAAATATTTATTTTATGCCTTCTTTGTCCATGGCACTGAATGGTTCCTATGGCATTGATTTAATGTTGCAATAAAGCTAAGCTAGGATAATTATGCTTGCATCCCTGACTGTTAGACTGGCAGTGTTAGCAGCAATAGCTTTCTTTTCAATGTATTTATTTGTTGAATTTTGGACTACATACTCATTTCATTTAAAAGCTATAATTACAGAAGTAATATATGCTTATAACATATTATAGAAACATATAATCAAGAAAGTTGGTCATTTATTTAAGCAAGCATACTTTTATTTAGTGTTCATTGATGCTAAAAGCAAAATGGATCAAGAGAATTCTTGGACATAGGTTATGTTCCAAATCTGTACCTGCTGTACAAACATTTGTAGGTGTACGTTTGGAAAGAAGCACTCATATTTGCATCTGTTTTTCAACATCTGTGCATTTAAATCAGCAATAGAAACATCACGTATTTGGGCATTCCCTACGAAAATGTTTCTTATTTTCCTTGACATTTGGGTTATTAGATCTAAGGCCATGTTCCTCCTCTCCTCCAGAGAGATGCTACCTATCTGAAAGCTGAGTTACATTTACTCTCACCTACACAGTGCTATGAAAAGGAAAAATAAATGGGTCTGTCTTGGTTGCTTGCATGCCAGAGTTCATAAGTGCATAGCAACAATACGTGAATAACATCAAAGTAAATATGTTCACATGCAGCAGGTTGAGTGGGTTGTGTGGGGTCAGTGTTGTGAATGGGGGTTAATTTCTGTTCAGTCAGGTGAGCTACAGATGCGTCAACTTTGCTGGAAAATGTTTTCAATTGAGGCTGAATGGTCTAGTTTCCTGCAGCATACAAGCAGTCTATTATT
Source organism: Phataginus tricuspis (assembly GCA_029783875.1). Lineage (NCBI taxonomy): Eukaryota > Metazoa > Chordata > Mammalia > Pholidota > Manidae > Phataginus > Phataginus tricuspis. The sequence goes on along the minus strand of JAQQAC010003584.1, from coordinate 5,341,350 downwards.
TCATGTTCTAAAGGGCTTGTTTGGGTTTGACCATTTGGATGGGAATCAGTACAACAGAGGATGGGGACAGACGTCAGAGATCACACCAGGTGCACCACTGAGGCCAGGTCCATGTGTGCACGATTTCTCCAGTGACCTGTAGCCCCTTTGGTTCTGGCAGCGTCAGGCACCGGGTGGTCCAGTTCACTGTCACAGGCCTTACTTCTTTACTGATGGGATGATTCAGGATGGGAACCAGAGCCAACAGTCCTTTGGCTTTCGGATTCTTCTTAAGCCATGATTGAAGTGAGTCAGTCTGGAGGAGACCGAAGCATTCCTCAGTGAATTTGGGGTGACTGGAATAGCTATCTGGAAAATGCAAGCTGCTTCTATACACGTTTATGTAAGGAATCTAAATTCCTAAAAAATCTGCTTGAATTAGTCAGAAATGTACGGGCTCCTTGGCTTGTGTGGTAGGAAAGGCAGAGGTATAGGTAGAGGTAAGGAGGAGCTTTAGAGGAACGAGGCAGCTTTCCCACTGTGGTCTGTGAAAATAATTTCCTGCTCATATATTTGTAAATTTCCTTATAATTTCTTTTTTTTAGCTTTGGGACATTTGCATAAAATTATGGTATATAAAAAATGGGAATTTTTCTTCAGACACCTAAGAAAGAGTCCCAGTCACAGACGTTGAGTTACTGGGATTTCAGTTGGTAAGGCCAATGCGTGAATCATTTGAGTCCAAAGATAGGCTTATCCAGTCAAGGTTTCTTTGAACAAAATGAGAGGGAGCCATGATAATTTTGTGAGTATATTTAAGTTCTGCAAAAAGCCAGATATAATTTAGTAACACCCTAACTGGCACTATTTTTTTTTCATATTCTGATTTTTGTAGGCAATGGACCTTTTCTTCTCTTTACCTAGTTGGGGATCTCACACTTTCAATGTAGTAAAATCCACTAAATCCAAGACAGACTCCAATATGAGTTGAATTTAAATTCTAGGTCCTCCAGCTGGAATGGTCTTTTTTGTCCCATGAAGCTGTGTGGACTTGTACAGTAGAGTAGCCTCTCGCAAATCAATCCTTCAATTTTTCCCCAGGCATGTATTGAAATGAGTTTTGATGTAATTGGGCTCTCTGTCCAAATCCACTAATTGAGTACCGTCTTTGAGCTGCTGACCTTTAGAAACATGACCTAGGGAAAATGAGTTTATGTTCCTGACCCAGTCTTCAGTCTCTATTACACAGGTGTTACAGCTGTTGGTAACTGCAAAATAGAAATCCTGGCCATTTGCCCAGAAATTTGCCTGAACATGAACTCAGGGTCAGGAATACATCTGAGTGCAGCGATAGGAAGGTATAAAATAGATGGCCCATTCTTAAATTCTGCTCTGCAGATTCCTACAGGTACTATTCTAGGGAAGTCATTCACTATGAAGGTGTGTTATGAAAGATTTTTAAAAGAATAAGAAAGCAGCCTGTTAAATGTTTGCTTATGTTCTTAGATCCAGGAGGGAGAGAAGCAAGCCATGAAAAACCCCATTTGTGTTTACATAATAAGTGATCAATTTTGTGAGAAACTTTATGAGAAGTTGGGGAGCAAATAAGTGCTAAGTTAAAAAGAGGTGCTTTATTAAGTTTTGTGAAATTGTCTTACATCTTTTAGATCGGTACTATATAGGACAAATTGAGTTAAGCTTGCTTTTAAAAAAAAGTATCAATTTTGTTTCTATTTTAATTTGATACCACTTAAATTTCTACTTTTATCAAAATTATTTTCGGAGCTGGACCCTTTCATTTTCTCCTCTTTGGAGACTACTTTGTATCTTAGACATCTCTGTTATTTCTCCTGAAATGAATGTGCAATTCTTATAGGCAAGTAGGAAACTGCTTCTAAGTCTGTTTTGCTCTGTAGGAAAAACTGAAATGCGCCCTGGTGTCTATCCCACCTGCCCCACAGCCCGAGTCACTTTGTGGGCCTCATATCTCTTAAACCACCTGCTAATCATAACAATTGCTAATTTGAGCCTTTTAAGTCACTTCTGGTGACACTGACAATGCCATCTAGTTTGCAGTGGCCATGTGGTCAGTCCCCTGCCCATCCTAGCCGGCTGCTGCTGTGCCTGAGGCTGGGGTCTCCATTGTTCTCTCGGCCTCTGCTGACCATAAGCAATTCCTTCTTCCCTAATCTCTGGGGATCTGTTTCTTTCACAATGGGGGCAGGGCCATTTGTTCTGTGTGCAAGATAATCTTCCCTAGAATTATTCACATGTGCAAACATACACATAAAATAAATGATTCCCTGGATGCAGGATACATGTATCTCTATATGGGTACACCCCCCCCCCCACACACACACTCTCTCTCTCTCTCTCTCTCTCTTACTTACTTTAGCCATAACAGTCACTATCAATCCTGCCTGGATATTTTGAAGTCACTCAATAAAATTTGTTAATTTCAATTATTTGGGTTTCTTTCTGCCTTGTTTTTGAATTGGGATTTTTTTCTCTTCTTAGACATGGCAATGCGATTTTAAACATTACTAAGTTCTCATTTTAAGTTTCTTAAAGCCCCTCATTCCCTGCCCATGCCTCAGGAAAGAAGCATTTGGGGAATGAATTGGAGATGGAGGTAGATGCTGTCCCTGGCCAGGATAAGTGATTAGGAATTGAGGAATTGATCATCTAAACTCAGCAGGCCTGAGCTCCACTGGGAAGCGTCCCTTGACTGAACAGCAGATAAAATTTACTGAATTTCCACGTCTGAATCTTTGCGATTGCACTCTGTACTCTGTTTTGATGGATTTAAAGCTGGTCATTATGTTACAGCACAAGTTGTAGCAGGAATAAAAGCAGGTCATTTCAACCAGCCATTTTAATCAGGAGGCAACGTTAGTCTGATATCATTACAACTTGCCATAGGCCATAGAAAGGGCTAGAAACACACTCTTGACTTTTCGGGCATATTAAAAACAACTGATTTTGTCGGGAGGCAGAAAGGAAGTAATCCAGTAATACATATATTTTAAATATTTCTCTGCCGCAGAAAGCAAGGCGGTTTTTCTAAGCCCCCTTTGGGATCGTGTCTCCCCTTCACCCCAAAACGCTGAGGTATTCACAAAGCGAAAAGCCCCTTTGCTCTGTTGTTTTGGGCTGTTCCGGGAGCTGCGCTGCTCCCGGGGCTGCCGAGCACGTCGAGAGCGCCCCCTGGGCGTTGTCACAGGACACGGCAGGAGGCAGCGGCGGCTGAGGGATAACCTGCCGCACGTGTGTCCCTGTCCAGATCCCCACGCAAAGTCGGGGCCGCAGCCCACAGAGCGACTGCTCTCTGGGCGCCTTGTCCGAGGGCAGACTCGCAGGCGTCTCCGTTGCTTCAGAAGTTTCAGATCAAGGAAGCTCTGGGAGCCTTCCTTTTGTACTTAAACGACAAAAGTGCTGTGGAGAATGGTGTTGAAATGAAAAGGAAACATGTCGGCCTCCAGTGGTTCAGGTTAGTGGCCCTGTGAAGGCTTTGGCTGCATGTTCTGTGGTTCATCCTGTGCCTCTTCTTGTTCGGGGAGTTCACTGGGTCTGCTTTTATCGGGGTGGGCAGGTCCCACTCTGAACATCTTTATGTGTGTCAAGGTGTCTGCCCCAAAAAGCATGGGTGCACCCTTAAACCTGTGGTCAGAACCCCAAGGCAGCCACCTGGGAGTAAGGAAAAGGGCACTGGACCTAGAGACAAAAGTTTCATTGTAGTCCTGGCTCTGTTGCTTATAAGCTGTGTGACTTTGGGCAAGTCACTTTACCTCTCTGAACTTCAGGCTGGTTCCTCTATAAAAGGAAGGAATTACACCAGATAGTCTCCATGTTGATGTCTGCTTATAAAGTCTGTCTTTGGCCTCAGCAGTGAAGAGTTTTGTTTTAAATGTTGCCAACCAACTCGGTGTAAGACTACAGAATTCTTGAAAGATCAAAATTGGTCAAAAGAACAGAGCACATTTGTTTTGGGGGTCCCGTCTCTTGGCTGCAACCAGCAAAAGTCAATTAGATGAACTCTGGGGAAACTTCATAACCACCCTGAATACGCGCTTGATGTTATCACTCTTCAAAGGCATGCCGGTTGTTAGCACTGAGCACCTTTCCTCCCTTTCTCGTCTTCGCTTTCTGGCCACCGTGATCAGGGGCCGCATTCATCCAAATGATGGTGTTGTCATTCCCTCTTTCATTCCTGCTGGCTGGTTGCCTCATCGCTAATGGATACGGGGTCCCCATTCACGGGGTCACTTGTGGGCAGCTTCTCTGGGTTGGCAGCCCCAGGAGTCCCTTTTCCATGGGGCCAGCTCCTCGGCAGGTGCTTCTTCTTAAAGCTGCCTGGGAAAGACTGTTTGTTTGTGCAAGCTGCTCTGCTGCAAGCAATTGAAGGAGAGGCGCTTGTATTCCCGCCTGGGTGGGGATAACAGGGGACTCACCTGGTTTCTTTGCGGTGGGGCTGAGGGTGCAGGCCAAGGTAAGAGCCGAGACAGGGGATGCACAATGCCTCAGCAATGCGACCAGTCTGAACTTTTCAAGAAACCATATAACCATTTACCATGGACCTAATCAGGGGTGGCAAATTGTCTGTCTTTCTATCAATAATATCAATAATAATAATACTGGTCATCCTCTCTTTCTCAGTGAAAACTCTACCCTGCTCTCTTAAGCCTCCGTGGTTTTGCCCAAGCCCTTTCCCTTAAAACTGGCTCTGCACTCATCTAGCTGGCAGAGTCTCAGGTCAGAATCTTTCATGCTAAACAGGAGCTAGAAGCACTCCCAGCATCTTCTGACATAGCAGTATTTTTGCTATTTAAGCAGGACTGATAGTCCGCTGATAGGCATTGGTATGGCTCTAGAGCTGTTAAAATATTGAACTATTTATTTATGGGTTGGTAAGAGCCCAAGCCCCCAGAATGACCCCCATTATCCTATGCCACCCCTTTCCAAGCCTCCCCAAGTTCCAGCAATTTCGGAGGTAAGACTTGCCTAGCAAGGGTGGAACATCTGGGGCCCAAAGCCATGGCCAGCCTCTGCTAAGTGATTTGTGCCTGAATCTTATAGACTGTTTATTATTTTAATTATTTTAACTGTTTATTATTTTAACACCTCAATTGTATTTATCCTAATATTTGTTTCTACCATTAGAATGTGACTCTTATTCTCAATGCCAAACGTGCAGAGCTCAAAATTGTAATGATGAATAGAATGGATTTTTAAAATTCTTTTATGTACCACAGTCCAGGCTAAGTGATTTGTATCCGTGACAAGAAGTTGATAGTAATACTAATTTCGATTTCATTCTCATTGTTGGAGAAGACTCAAGGAAGATGCCGTCCCTTGGCAAGTAACTAAGTATTGTGTTGTAGATGTCAAGGCCATTTTTGCCAGTGAAGTTGGATTGTTCTAGAAGAGGTGAGCTTCAAGAGATGGAGAGAAAGAAATGATTTAACCAAGGGCAGGTGTGTGTGTGTGTGTGTGTGTGTGTGTGTGGTCATGTCCTTCTCCCACGTAGCATCCCAAGTGGGGTAGGCTTTCCCACTCATGCTACCTTGATGCTGGGAGGTGGGCAGAATGTGGGTGATTATTGAACTCTAAGGGCTATGTATGGCCTTTTGTGGTGGGCAATCTGGGTGCCTCCTTGGCACAGAGGAAGATGAGTTTACTGCCTTCAAATGTCCTGCCTAGTCTTGGACAATGAAACCTTAGCAATGATGTTTACAGACCAAGGTTAGAAGATCGGCCCCTCTTCTCTTGTGCCATTAAAATGCCATATCCTCCCTTAATCCCATAGAGGGATTGAAGAAAGAATACCAATAATGATTAATTTTTTCCATTGTAGAGAATAGCAGCTTAGAGCCAGATTTGAGATTTGATTTAGAAAGTAAAGTAATATGACATTTCTTTTATCAATAAGACAAATTCATACCAGTAACACATACATAATTTTAAGAAATAAGTAATTAGGCTTGAATCTATAGTTCACTTGCAACTATTGGGCCTTACGGATGTGAGCTTCCTCCTTTATGGCAAGATTTTTTGTTAACTCGTCTTTTGGGGGGTAAATTTTAGATGCAAGTTGCCTAGCACCTAGTAGATGTTGACTTCCTTTGTCACTGTTTTAGTGAACAATGGGAGAGCCATTTTCCAAGGAGCTAATCATAGCTCAAGGACTAACAGGGCCCTTGGCTCTGGGTCTGTGCTCTGCTCAACCCACAACTGCCTTTCCAGATGTCTTAACTTTGGATTGGGAGAACACTGTTTTGAATGGCGGATCATTGAGACACTGGTCCCTTTTACTGATCTGGGGGGTGCTCAAACTCTTCTCTTTGTGCCCTGATCCAAGTTGCCAGTGGAGTGCAGGGTCCCTGGTCCTGGCCAGAGCACTATCGTCTTTATTGTGACATGATCTATTACCCCTGCTTTTTCTGAGTTTGAAATGGCATTGGATTTGCATGAGATTTCTCACCCAATTGCTAGATGGTTCAAGAGCTTACAGACCAGAAACTCCCTGGATGTACCTTAATATGAGTACTATAATGTGGGCAATCATATAATCTGATATGAGCTGGGGGGTTAATCCAACAGAATGAACTGGGTCGCTCTGACTTGGCTGTGTACAGGACAAGACATTGAGGATTCCCCCAGCATTAAGTATTCTCCAACCCCCACGAATACATTGGATGCGGGACTAAGTGTTCTACCAACACTGAGAGCTTCATCTGCAAAAGAGAAAACATCGTGAAACAGTATAAACCTTAGAAAACCTCTGGTTTTGTTGTTGTTGTTGTTGTTGTGAAGACTCAAGGCACTTGCCTGCACTTGGAGGTCTGTTACTCAAAGAAAGGGTTACCTAAAAATAGAGTTGTTCTTGGAAACTGATTTTAAAGTTCTGTCTTGCTTCCTTTTTGAACAGGTCAGATTTCCACAGCCAGACAATTTTCCAAATAGGGCTGCTTTGCCCTCCTCTTTACCCTTGTTTTCTGTGACACCTTGCTATCCAGATAACTGCTTCCTTTCTCTACTTCCCTCTGGCCTCCAGATTATCTCAGGGAGAAGCTCGGATTTTGGCTGGCAAGTTCTTGAAAATGAATCGGTGAGGAAAAGGGTATGGCATTCTCCCCTGGCCCTCGATGGGATCTTAAATGGTGCTGGGGGCTTGTTCTACCTTTGTTCCAAAGGCCATTATTTCCTCCTTAGGCTCCTTCTTTGCCTAATGATGGAACTTCCATTTACTTTTTCCCTTTGTAACATAAAATGTTCATTTATTTATTCATTAGTCCATACATTGAACATTCAAACATATATATTTGGAGCAGTTACTCTATGCTAGGCTCTGATGACACAAAGTTTACTTCCTGGATTTAAGGAGCTCATTGTTCGGTGTGTGGTAAGACACTGTTCCTTCATTGTAGAAAGGAACAATAACAAGAAACCTCTTTCCCTATTCTTAGTCCTTTATCCCCTCACTCCAACTCTTTCCCTGTCTCACCTGGCCTGGTCACATAGAGTCTCCAAGACTAAGCTCTTACCTGCCCTTCTCCCATGAAGTTTTTCCTGTCACCCCAGTTCAACACCCTCCTCTGAACACATGTAATGTTTTTCTTTGCATAGCTTTTATTTCTACATATATCTTATAGTTTTCTATGTATATGTCAATAATCCTAAATTATAATCAGGCCTTATAAGTGCTACGTGCTCCATAAGTGTTTGTTGAATGTTGAACAAATGTTTCTGCCATTTCTCTTAAAACTGCTTTCAGCGGAAGTGAGGTTGAATAGCTGCCAGAAAAGACAGCACTAGGTTATTTCAAGGTTAGTGAAATGAAAATCTTGGAAATGACAGTTTTATGCCCCTTTGGGACTGTGCTGCCAATCCTATGTATAGAAGTAACAGTGGTGTGTTGTATCATGGCACCTGAGAAGGGAAAGGGGGTTGAGGGACTTTTCTCCTTCAATATGTAAAGTGGTCTGCCTATCTACCCTGGAGAAGAGAAATGGGTCAATAAATACAATAGTATTCCAAATTATCAAGCAGAAGGATACAGGTTTCTTGTAAACAGTTAAGCAAAAAGTTTTTTTGTTTCATATCCTAGTGTAAAGTTTGCCCAAAGGGCCACTTCTGTGGCTCATGAAATTTATTAGAAGGACAATGTTGATAACTGAGGTCCTGTCATACATTTGACTCACCACTTAAAATTTTAGTTATTGTGCTGGAGCATGGACATATATATAAAAGGTATGGGAGATTGGGTTGCATTTATACTGTCCCCAGGCTAAATCTTTTCAGACTCTTAAAAAATGAAAATCCCTACTATGATCCTATTTTGAATGAGTGTGACTTGCTAAAGGACTGCATGGCATTAGGGAGAACTGGGTCTGAGTCTCAGCTCTTCCCTTTAAATGGGCCCTTGGAAGTCTTGAAGAGTCAGTTTCCTCATCTGTAAGTGGTAATGATAGTAACTGCACTTTTCTCCATAGGTTGTTACATGGATTAGACAAGCTACTACATATAGTGCAGCCTGGCACAGAAAGCCCAATACATGTTAGCCATGAGAATGATGGTAATAATGAGGATATAGTCTGTATTAGCTCCCTATGGCTGCCGTAACAAATTACCATAGACAGAGTGGCTCGAAATAAAAATTTATATTTTCACAGTTCAGGAGGCCAGTAATCTGAAGTAAATTTTCAGCAGAGTTGGTTCCCTTTGGAGACTCTGAGAGAGAAACCATCCCATCCCTCTATGCTAGCTTCTGGTGGTCACCAGCCATCCTGGCATTCCCTGGTTTAGAGATGCAGCCCTCCAGTTACTGCCTCTGCCTTCGCGTGGCATTCTCCTCTACACGTGTCTTTCTGTGTCTGCTTCTGAGGTCACCAGTCATTTGATTTAAGGCCCACCGTAACCCAGTGTGATCCCATCTTAATTACATCTCAAAGACTCTTTTTCCAAATAAGGTTATATTTGAGACTCTAGGTAGATAGCAATTTTAGCCCACTATATAATCATAAAAATGAAATGATGATATATTCATAAAAACAAAGTCTTAAACATATCTGCTGGTCAAGGGCCCAGGGCCCTAATTAGATGGGGCATGGCCAATACAGGTTTATGGGAAGTAGCTATTGGGATAGTCCATGGACTGTACTTTAGTGATAAATTCTAATCGTCATATTTTCTGTCTTTGGGTTTGTCTACAGGGCCCTAGAAAATGGATAATTCATGAGAAAAGTGGTGTTTTCTTGATTTACCCAGGTTATGATTGAGCCTTCTGCTTACCCATGTCAGCTAGATTGTGCCATATCTGTGTTTAGCGTCATCAGATAAATAGAAGTTTTTGGCTAATCAGAGTCTGGTTAATGGGCAGTATCCATGCATCTCACTTATGAGCAATTCAGGAAGAGTTTTAAGTACAGTGAAATCCATGATCCATGGACACACCAATGAGTGTACTATGGTTCTGCTTCAGTGATTCAGAAGGGTGTCAAAGTTATGCTTTAGGGTCCTAATTTTGAGCAATCATCATAACTGCAGTAGAAATATGTAGATGATGGCTCCTAGAAAATTCCCGTTAACCCAGTGCCCAATGAGAAGGGAATAGCTGTTCTTCTCTTCCCTTCAAGTTAATAAATAAGTGAGTTGGGATGGTAAATGAGCTCCTCCTTTTTGTCTTACACTTCTGTATTTCTGTCCATGCCGTGGTTTCTGGGCGGGGGTAGAGGATGCTATGTTGGAGACCAAGGGGTGGTTCTCCTCATGGCATGACTTCAGGATCAACACTGCTCTGGGCATTCTTTCTCTTTCTCTGTGTGATCTCCAAAGATGATACACTCATTCCAGAGGAAAAAACATTATCTCCTACAGAAGTATAAGAGTTACTGCTTTCAGGCCTGTGCAGTGGTTAGGATGCTTAGATGAAATGGAATATAGAAATGAAAAACAATATTCATTGGAATACAGATTGTGTCTTTGTTTTTTGTTGTTCTTCTTTACTACTTTATGTTTATTGGCCATGTCCTGCTGGGACTATTAGAGTTAAGGTTACATCATGTTTCTAATATAAGTCTCTATTTTCAAGTACTTTTGACATATGGTGTATATTTTCAAGCCAGAGGGGATTTTATCTTAAACAAAATGTTAGGGATGAAACAATCCAATGGTACAACTTTTACTTGAGGGAACCAAGTAAAATAAAAGAAGTTAGTGTTTTCAGAGAGTATTTTATACCTCCATCACTGAAAAATGAGATTTTTAAAAGCAGGAGTTTATTAATTTGTACATCATCACACATTTGTATTAGGATTTTGGACACAAAAGTAAGGGAGCAGTTAGTTGTGTTCAGAGGGGGAAGTTAAGTCAATAGAAATGAAGGGTTTAGAATAATTAACATTGTCACAGAGATACTATGGTGCTAATATCTCAATGTTGAATCCTGGTATCAGCGTCATTTAGTTATATAGGTTCTTTCTCCACAGCTGTCCTTCAGGCCATTTGATATCACTTTATTTTAGCTTCTTATCATTGCAGATATTGGCTTAAGTTTAATAAACCCCAGCATAAATCTAGTGACCTGGGAAATTTTAGTTTGAATTTAACTTACCTCAGTTAGGTTCAAAATTTTCTTTTATAGCTGTTGCGCAGAGAATAGAAAATAAATCTGTTACAATCAACAGACAGGGTTTCATTTTTAAATGTCTGGGTCTTATATACTTTGAGGGCCCTTAAATTGTGAGACTAGGAGGGATACAAACCAAGAATAGTTATAATTTGCTTATGTTTCTAACACCTTTGCCCAAAATGATCCCACAAAGCTGAACTTAAAATATAGGTGAAATGATTTGATTAAATTTTAATCATCAACATGCTGCATCTAATTATAATGTGTCTCATCTTAACTCGTGGCTGCTGTATAATAAATTCAATTATTTTGGTTTTCCTTTCTATTTATATAAACTGGTTTCCAGTGAATGCAGAGTTGCAAACTCCCATGAATAAGGGAAATGAGTAACCCTTAATTTTCAAATCATGAGCTCATGAGAGGACGCATGTATATGTATGTAAAATTTGTTATTATAAGGAGAAAGTCAACACCTTTATAATTGGACCCACCTCTTAGGCCTCGAGGGTGTCCTAATAAAGATAATTTCATACATTGATGTGCTTGCCTTCAAGAATCAAGAAATCTCTTCATTTCTTTGTTCTATCACCCTGTTGTTAATAACACCCTGCAGCAAAAAAAAAAAAAAAAATGTGTGTGGAGCTAAGAGCTGTCCAGATAAGAGGAGAGGTCATGATCTCCCTCCTGCGTGTTCATCAGCACACGAACACCAATCTGAAAGTAAGAGGATGCCTGTCAATGGAGTGGGCAGGCAGCGAACCATTGACTGAAGGCAGTGAATGCTTGCACAGGTGTGCTGAGCTCCCACCTTAACCCCAAATCAGTAATCACGAAAATATTACAATATGAAGTGACTGAATCATAGGGCAGGGATGGAGGGAGGAGACACACGCGAAGTGTTATAAATGCTTAAAGGAAGGAATCTGGGGTATTTCTCAGCATCTTTGGATTTCTAAGACAAGTGTTACAGATGATTAAGTGAATAAAATGGAGTTGGAGGCCTGAGGCATGCCCCATTTTATTAATATACAGTGTGGAAGGTTTCTTGAACTTCTAACTCAATAAAATAGAGAATGTGAAGCTGTTTGCTTGATTTCAGACCCAAAATTTGAGTGCAATGAGTAATAACAATTCATGTATATTTTGTTATCATTGCCTGAGAAAACTGCCTAAACAGCATGTGTCATAGAACAAATGTCATTCTTATGAAGGGGAAAAAAGATCCTTATAGACTAGATTTTTTAAAGAATTGAGTGAGGAGTCATAGTTTCTTCCAGATTGGTTTAAACAAGCTTCTGTTCCTTTTCCTGGAGCTTTTTGCTTTGAGACATTAATTTTGTGAGAATACTCTCCTCTTCCAGGAAGACTGTGAGAACCAGTGGGGATAAGAGAAGGATGTCCCCATCTTCGGGGCCTAAATGCTAACTGCCCTCAGACAACAGGGAATAATTTATTAGAAAAACTGAATAATACACAATAAAAAAATACAAGATTTCAAAGAAAAATTATACAAAATTTGCATGTTTATAGGCTGCTTCCTATAGGTGTATTTGTCCCTCTTGTTCATTAACTCTTTAATAATATTTATTTGGGAGAAGGGGAACTATAGTAACAAAACTATAAAATATTGTTAGAGTAAATGCATTTGGTAGTAATGAAAATTTTATATTGCACTTTTCTTTTAAAAGTGGAAATGTTTTGCTCTTTCTAGTAATCCACTTGATTTCTTTGCTTACTATGTTTTTTGTCTGTCTATGTGTGTATATATGTGTCTATCCTTATATGGACATATGTGCGTACACATACTTAATATGTATGCACATATGTGTCTCTCTATATGTAACTATATATTTGCATGTATGCATATATAACTTTCTATTCATGTATTTACCTATTTCTGATTCCATTTACTTGTGCTGCTGGTTGCCTAAGAAATCCAGCACTGGGGACTTTGCTGCTGGTCATCTTTTAAGCAAAAATCCAAGCTCTTTATCCTCCCAACATCCAGCCTAAGATAAAAATCTAACAAGGTTAGATGAGATTAAACATTCAAGTTCTACAAGTTTCAGTCCCATAGCTAACTAGGCCTGACAAACAGAGTAGGCTGTTTGCCTGTGCCTGACCATTCATAGATTTTAGTCAGTCGAGAGAAATTAAAATTCTCTCTTAATTATTACTTTTCTTACAGTTCAAGATATCTTGCTCTACCCTTGGTGAACCTCCCTCCCCATAGAGGCACACACAGATGCATGTGAGGACAACAAAAGTACTTTTGAAACACCTTTATCAAAAGCACACCTATGCCAGCCAGCACTCCTGGCAGGAAGCATTGGCTGGCCCCAGATCTCCTCCCAAACAGCTCCTGGCTTCAGCACTCCTGGTGGGCACCCTCAGCCAGCATCAGAGCCCCTCCCAAATGCCCATCCCAAAGAAGAGAGCTTCACACAATAGAATTCTAGAACAGTTGCAACCAGACCTTTTAGCAGTCCTACTGTTACAGCTGGGCCTTGCAGCTAGTGATCTGGAGGCCAACCCTGAACACTAGCATACCCACAACAGTTGTGGCCAGATGGTCTGGGAACTAGCCCTGCTTACAAGTGCACCCACTGTAGTTATGGTTTGACCACACAGATAGCCATGCTGGGTGACAGCCATGTTCACCAATCAATTACAACCCAGCCACAGTGGAAGGATGTGTACAGCCCACACAGAGGACACTTGTGGGGCACCTGGCGCAGGCAACCAGGAGTGTTTGTACCACTGGGCCTCACAGGCCACCTTCTGCATAAAGCTACTCCTTTGATATGAGGAGACATAGCTGATCTACCTAATATATGGAGAGTGAGAGGCAGAACGAGGACACAGAAGAATATGTTGCAAGTGAAAGAAGATAAAACCTCAGAAAAAGAACTAAATGAAGGATATGAGCAATCTACCTGGTAAGAGTTCAAAGTAATGGTCATAAAGATGCTCACCAACCTCAGAAGAATGGATGAACACAGTGAGAACTTCAACAAAGAGATAGAAAATACAAAAAAGAACCACAATAATAGAAATGAAAAATATACTTGAGGACAGATTAGATGGTACAGAAGAGTGAGTCAGATTTCTGGAAGACAGGGTTGTGGGAATCACCTAATTGGAACACCAAAAAGAAAACTGAGGATACCTTACAGGATTTCTAGGATAAAATCACACACACTAACATTTGTGTTACAGGGGTCCCAGGAGTTGGAAAGAGAGATTTAAAGGCACAGAAAACCTATTTGAAGAAATAATAATAGGAAGAAACTCCCCTAATCTGGTGAAAGAAACAGACTTCAAGTTCAAGTCACACAGAAAGTCCCAAATAAAAAACAAAGGCACCCACATTGAGACACATAAATCAAAGTGTCAACAATTAAAGAGAGAATCTTAAAAGCAGCTAAAGAAAATCAACTAGTTATGAACAAGGGAATCGTGATAAGACACAAACCTGATTTTTAGCACAAACTTTACAGGCCAGAAGATAACACAAAAAATAAAGAGAAAGGAATATAAATAGAACTCTAAGAAAAATTACCAAGTCATAAAGGAAAAGAACAAGAGAAGAAGAAAAGAACAGAGAAGAGTTACAAAAAACAACCAGAAAACAATAAACAAAATGGCAATAAGTACATATTTATCAATAATTATTATAAATGTAAATAGACTACATGTACCAGTCAAAAGACATAGGGAAGCTGAATGGATAACAAAGCAAGACCAAATATATGTTGCCTATAAGAGACTGACTTCAGATCTAAAGACATACACAGACTGACAGTGAAGGGTGGAAAAAGATATTCCATGAAAATGGAAACTGAAAGAAAGCTGAGTAGCTTTACTTATTTCGGACAAAATTGACTTTGAAACAAATACTGTAATAAGAGACAAACAAGGGCATTACATAATGATAAAGGGGTCAATTCAATAAGAGGCTATAACTATGTACCCAACATAGGGGCACCTAAATACACATAATAAATATTAACAGACATAAAGGGAGACATTGACAGTAATATAATAATAGTAGGGGACTTTTTTAACACTCCACCTACATAAATGGATAGATCATCCAGAAAGAAAATCAATAAGGAAACATTGGCCTTAAACAACACATTAGACCAGATGGGGTTAATAGATATATACAGAACATTCCATCCCAAAACTATCAGTATACACATTCTTTTCATGTGCACATGGAACATTCTCCAGGATAGATCACGTGGGAGGTAGCAAAACAAATCATAATAAATTTAAGAATATTGAAATCATATCAAGCATTTTTTCTCACTATAATGATACGAAATTAGAAATCAATTACAAAAAGAAAACTGGAAAAAAACACAAACACATGAAGGCTAAGCAACATGCTACTAAAAAACCTATGATCAATGAAGAAATAAAAGAATATATTTAAAAATCTTGAGATGAATGAAAATGGAAACACAACAGTCCAAAATCTGTGGGATGAGTAAACCAGTTTTAAAAGAAACGTTTATAGCAATACAAGCCCACCTCAAGAAAGAAGAAAAATCTTAAGTAAATAATCTAACCTTATACCTAAGAAACTAGAAAAAGAACAAACATAGCCCAAAACTAATACAAGGAAGGAAATAGTAAAGATCAAAGCAGAAAAAATGCAATAGAAGCCAAAAAAAGAAAAAAGAAAGAAAAAGAAAAGATCAATGAAACTAAGAGTTGGTTCTTTGGAAAGGAAAACAAAATTGATAAATCTTTAGCCAAACTAATCATGAAAATAAAAAGAGGGCACAAATAAATAAAACCAGAAATGAAAGAGGAAAAGTTACATCTAATACCAAACAAATACAAAGGATCATAAAAGACTACTATGAACAATTGTATGTCAACAAACTGGACAACATAGAAGAAACAAATAAATCCTAAAAGCATACAATCTTCCCAGACTGAATCAGGAAGAAATTGAAAATTTGAATAGACCAATTATAGTAATGAAATTAAATCAGTAATAATAATAAAAAGACTTCCAATGAACAGAAGTTTAAGGTCAGATGGCTTCACAGGTGAATTCTACCAAACATATAAAGAAGAGTTAATACTTTTCCTTCTCAAACTATTCCAAAAAATTAATGATAAAGAAATGCTTTCAAATTCATTCTATGAGGCTGGCATTACCCTGATAACCAAACCAGGCAAAGACACCACAAAAAAAGAAAATTACAGGCCTATATCACTGATGAATATGCATGCAAAAATCTTCAATAAAATATTAGTAAACCAGATTCAACACTATGCTAAAAGGGTCATACACCATGATCAAATACAATTTATTCTAGGAATGCAAGGCTGGTTCAATATCCACAAATCAGTCAACATGATGTACCATGTTAACAAAAAAGGATGAAGATATATAATCATCTCAATAGATGCAGAAAAAGCATTTGATAAAATTCAGTGTCCATTTATGATAAAAACTCTTAACAAAGAGGGTATAGAGGGAACATATCTCAACATAATAAGCAATATATGACAAACCCACCACTAACATTTACTCTAAGATTAGAAAAAAGGCAAGGATGCCAATTCTCTCCACTTTTATTTAACAAAATATTGGATGCCCTAGCCACAGCAATCAGACAAGAAAAAGAAATAAAAAACATCTAAATTGGAAAAGTAAAAGTAAAATTGTCACTATTTGCAGACAACATGATATTATATATAGAAAACCTGAAAGACTCCACCAAAACTTTTAGAATAAATGAATTAAGTTGCAGGATACAAAAATTAGCATACAGAAATCCTTTGCATTTATATACACTAATATTAAATTATCAGAAAATAAGAAAACAATTCCATTTACAATTGCATCAAAAATAGATACCTAGGCCTAAATTTAACCAAGAAGGTAAAAGACCTGCACTGTGAAAACTCTAAGACATTGATGAAAGAAATTGAAACAACACAAATAAATGAAAAGTGTACTGTTCTCATGTACTGGAAGAATTAAAATTGTTAAAATTAATTTAACTACCCAAAACAATCTATAGAACAATGCAATCCCTGTTAAAATATCAATGGCATTTTTCTTGAAACTAAAACAGATAATCCTAAAATTTGTGTGGAACTACAACTGACCCTGAATAGCCAAAACAATCTGGAGAAAGAACAAAGCTGGAGGTTACATGTGTCATGATTTTGAACTATACTACAGAGCTATAATAATAAAAACAGTATGGAACTGGCCCACAAGCAGAAAGATCAATCGAACAGAAGAGAGAGTCCAGAAATAAATCCACATCGATGCAGTCAGTTAATCTTTACCAAAGGAGGAAAGAACATACAATGCAGAAAAGACAGTCTGTTTAATAAATGGTGTTGGGAAGAAACCAGACAACTACATACAAAAGAATGAACCTGGACCACTTTCTTACATTATATACAAAAATAAACTCAAGGTGGATTAGGGACTTAAATGCAAAACCAAAAAAATTGTAAAACTCCTGGAAGAAAACATAGGTAGTAAACTCTTGGGCATTGGTGTGTGAGCAATATTTTTTTGGGTCTGTCTCCTCAGGCAAAGGCAACAAAGGCAAAAATAAGCAAATGGGATTACATCAAACTGAAAAGAACAGTGAAGAAACCTAACAGTGAAGGGATGAAAAGGCAACCTAACAAATGGTAGAAGATATTTGCAAATGATATTACTGATAAAGGGTTAGTATAAAAAAATATATTAAGAACTCACGCAACCCAATATAAAAAAAAAAATCCAATAAAAAAATGGGCAGAGGATCTGAATAGACATTTCTCCAAAGAAGACATATAGATGTACAACAGACGCATGAAAAGATGCTCAACATTCCCGGTCATCAGGGAAATGCAAATCAAAATCACAGTGAGCTATTAACTCACACCTGTCAGAGTGGCTATTATCAAAAAGACAAAAAAATAACAAGAGTTGGCAAGCATGCAGAGAAAAGTGAACTTTCATGCCCTGTTGGTGGGAATGCAAATGGAGTAGCCACTGTGGAAAACATTATGGATTTTCCCCAGAAATTAGAAATAAAACTATCATGTAATCCAGCAATTCCACTTCTGGGTATTTACCTGAAGAAAATGAAAACACTAATTTAAAAGATGTATGCACTCTTATGTTCATTGCAGTATTATTTACAACAGCTAGATATGGAAGCAACCTAAGTGTCCATTGATAGAAGAATGGATAAAGCAGATGTGGGATATATATATATTGGAATATTATTCAGCCACAAAAAGAATGAAATATTGCCATTTGTGACAACATAGGTGGTCCTAGATGGCTTTGTGTGAAGTGAAATTAAGTCAGACAGAGAAAGATAAATACTGCATGATCTTACTTACATGTGGAATCTGAAAAAATGAAACAAATTAACAAACAAAACAGGAACGGACTCTTAGCAATCTGGTGGTTGCCAGAGGGGGGAGGGTAAGGGGATGGGTAAACTAAAGGGAGGAGATTAAAAGGTACAAACTTTCAGTTATAAAATAATTAAGACAAAGGGAAACAATGTACAGTACAATAAATATAGTTAATAATATGAAACAACTTTGTAAGGTGTCAGATGGTAGACACCTGAAACATAAATATTGAATATCAACTATACTTTAATTAGAAAATAGCACTCTTATGGAGTAAGTACAAAATTAAGGAATAAGAAGTCTACCTACTGGAAATAACTGTTCTAATTTCTCCCCTTAATTTCCAAAATAAATTCAGAGGAAGAACTGATGATTAATTTAAAGAACGTGTTTTACAATAAAGATGAACACTAAATAATGAGAGGTAAGGGTAAAAGTGAAGACCAGCCAACCTGAAACACCTCCAGAGAAGCTGGCTAGCAAATGCTTGGGGACCTTTCTGGGTTGCTGTGCAGTAGTCTTTAAAGTGTACATGCTGCATTGATGTATGGGTGCCTGGAGCTCAGCTAGAATGCTAAATTCATTCTTTCTCTGATAAAACAAGAGACCTATCGCATTGAAAGAGGTATAGACAAAAATCATTGCAGGTCTCATTTTGTGGAACAGGATATTTAGTAGAGATTTTGCAACAACTTTCAGGGAGAAATAAAAATATATAATCTAAGAACATTGGATGCAATTAAATATTCAACTTTTAGGGCTAATAAATTTGAAAGCACATTACATAAGAAAATAATGAAAGCTTTATTTTTGTGTACAGTAAACAGGCTTTCTTCATCCTGTAGGGCATAGTTTCTTAGTCCATATTTCAGGATCAAGAGTCTTAAGTCTGGGGGAAGCCTGCACGTTGAATGCAGTGAAGGGGCTCTGCAGCTTCCTGGAGTGCACCTGTGAGTGCCAGTGAGGTTTCAGGCGTGAAGGTAGCTGGGCATGTAGCTCTCTTTTGATTAACAAGTGCTTAAGCAGCCACCTGGAGAAAGCTTTCACAGAAAAATTCAGGTCAACCTATACCAGGTCAACTTCTATGCCTTGAAGCAAAAAATACAGCATTCCTATTCAGCACAGAATACAATGCTCTTCACGCAGAAATAAATCAATAAATGCTGTTGACTGGTGACTGACTTTACTTATGTCTACCCTTTACGTGCCTCAAACTGCTCTGGCAATATTCATTCACTGATTTTTTTTTTTTTTGAGCAACGCACTGTGAGATGCAAAATCTCTCTCCTCCCGTAATTAAGCAAATGAGGCAGAATCAGGAGACTAGGTTCTTCCTCTGCTTCCCCTCATCCTCGACACTGGCTAAGTCATACCACTTTAATGAACCACAGTATCTTTCCCCGTGAAACAAGGTATTTTGAATGTGAGGTTTCTCCTAGTTCCAAAATAAAATCTTGGAAGCGGATGGCAGTGTTGTTGAAGCAGAGAAGCAATTGTTGGCGTCAATGATAAGTATTAATTTATGGATTGATGGGCTGATCTGAATTTGAACCTGTATCAGACTTGTTAAAATACACTTCTTAGTATTTTGGGGGAGCAGAGGAGATTCTTTTTGAATTAATATGAATAACTGATTGTCAGCAAAGAAGACGGTCAGAGGCAGGGCTTTTCTGGGGGGTTTCCAACGTGAATTTGTGTCACTTTCCCCACACCACTGCTTTTTTAATAATAGAAGTAAAAGGGTCCCAGTATATTTACTTTCTATTACTAATCCCAGAGGCTAAATCAATTGCCTTTTTATTCATATTTTACACCAGGGCTAGCTCTTCTGGCCTCACCTGTTCAGATCATTGTTCAGGGTGGGATCAGCGGCGTGGATGGAATTGACCTTCTCTGACCTCTTTTCCCTAACATAAACCTTAGAAAATGAAAATCAGAGAACACTGGCCAGACCATTCAGGCTTACAATAATCTGCAAAGCTAAAGCCTCTGGCTTGTTCACTGCTTGAGGAAATTAGATTCCAACAGGCTGTGGGCCACATTGTCATAAACACTGATTTCTTAGGGAGCACACCAAGAAATTTGGATAATCAGCAACCTCCTGGGTGTCCGAGAACTAGAGCCTGAAGCAGAAAAAGAAGTAGGAGAGGATAAGCAGCTGAGAATTCTGAGAGCGATTCCCCTTCAGAAATATACCAATATATCTTCATGGCCAAAGAGGAGAAGTTTTGTTCTCGCTGATTCCGTAGGGGATGGGGAGCAGCAGGCTTGAAGCAGGCCTAGGGACCAGAACAGAAACTCTCTGAGGCCTGATCAGTTGTCAGGGCCTTTTGTTTTGTTTAATTTTTCTCCTATCCTAAGTGTAATACATTTTCTTATCCCTCTCGGAAGGCTTACCTGACACAGACGACTTCTGAAAAACTGCCCCATCAGCAAGTCAGCAAGCTTATTACCTTGTTAATTAGGGTCACTGCTCACTAATAATTTAGCCAATAACATGGTATTTTTTAGCAAGGCATTTACTGCATTTATTATTTCTTTTGGCTAGAGCTATAATAAATACAGTGAAATTTATTAATTTATGAAGCTTTTATCTAATACAGAAGCATTTGCCGTGGTCTTAAATTTTCAAGTCCTCATCTTCATATTCTATTGCTGTCATGTTTTCCTAACTCTGAGATGCAAGTTTTCCCTGCCCCAAGTAACTTCACGTGTAACAATACCTATCTTACAGGACCATTTCAAGGATTAGAGGAAATAATATATAGGGAATTGGCCCAAATACATACACGAATTTAGCAATGGGGAAAAATTAATCTTTTAGTATGTGATGTTGAAACAATTGGATGGTCATTGGGAGAACAATTAAATTTTATTCCTATCTCTCTTCAACTTACATCAATTTCAAATAGTTTAAGTACTCAGTTATACCTATAAATCTATATATCTGTATCTATATCTAAATGAAACCACAGAATACTAAATGAAAACTTGGGTGTCATCTTGATTAAGGATGGCCTTTGTAAGCAAGTGCCGAACACCATTACAGAAAGGGAAGACCGATACCTGTTGACTACAGAAAATTTAAAACTGGGAAAAACATCTACAAAATACATCACAAAGGTAACCTTTTATCATATGAAAGCCGATGAATCAGGATAAAGACTAATAATCCTAAATAAAAATAGGCAAATAATATGAAAAGATAATTTACAGGAAAAGAAATACAAAATGTTCATAGCATGTCCAACCTTGTTCTTAAAGAGAAAATTGCAAGTTAAAACTGTAATAGAGAATTGCAAATTAAAACTATTATGAGTTACCAGTTTTGTAATGTTACAATTGTTATGCTTACCAATTGTTTACAGTGTGTTATATGTGTTTGATAGATGAGATAGATATATAAACATCTATACAGATGCACATATATATATATATATAAAATACAGGATTCTATAAAAGATCATATATTGCATTCAGTTGTAATGTCTTTTTACTTTCCTTTAATCTAGAAAAATTTCCTGTCTTTTTGTTTGTTTGTTTTTATATTTCTGGACATTTTTGAAGGGTCAAGGCTAATTTTATTTTAGAATGTCCCACAAAAATGAAACTTGTATACAAAGGTATGCACAGAGCTCCCCTTCCCATTTGTATCCCACTAGCTATATTCCCACTTTCCCTATAGGTATTAATTTATTATTTTCTGATGCATTTTTCCTGTGTTTCTTTTTTAAAGAATAAGAATAAATAGATATAGATAGATGATTGACATACAGAGACATAGATATGTTTCCTCTTTTCTCATAGATAGAATTTGTATACTATACATATACTCTTTTGCACTATGTTTTTAAATTTAGCAATATATCCATATCAATTCATAGAGATCTCCCTCTTCCTCTTGTATGACTGTGTAGAAGCAAAACAGTTTATTCAACCAGAATCCAGGCATGTAGTTTATTTCTAGTATTTTGCCATTATAATAATGCTGTAATGAATAACTTTATGCTTATGTTATAAAAGTAGATCTTCAGGCAAACTATCAATTTTTGAGACATATTAATAACATGTTTCCATCAGGATGCCCTCTGTGTGTATCATGATGTTTTTTATAAGCTCCAGATACCATTGGCAACCAGTGAGCCTTACTGGCAGAAGTAATGCTCAATCAGTATATGTCAGGTGATATAATAAAATCTTTATATGATCTCTTAGACTATTACCTGTATGTTTATTTTATTAGACCACACAAGCATAAGTAAGGGGTATACATTTTTCTCCTCTTATTTCAGCTTTTCTGTTAGCTTGATATTTGTAAAAAAAAATTAGAGGACATATTAATGTTCTTAATATGCTTAAAACTAAGTAATGGCCACTGTTGAAAAATAACATACAACACAGGGAACTCAAACTTTAGGACGCCATTAAAGAGAAATCTAAGGAATTTGATTCAATGCAGAAATTCAATGCAAATCCTCTACTGAAAAATTTCCCTAAAAATCTGCCAAGATGCTTTGTTTTCTGCAGTTTTGTGGGAAGCCAGGGAACTAGGAACATTTTCAAGTCACTCTGCCCTTTTAATAAAGTGACCCTACTTTCTTTGTAAGTGGTTGGTTCAGGTTTGTTCAAAGACACCAGAAGCAACAAATTGAACATGAATTCCATTTATTTCTGAAAAACTGTGTTTGTACCAGGGGCTTGGTTTGGAGGCATGTTGCCCGTACTCCACATCTGTCTGTTTCTACGGATCCAGAGGGGATGGAGACAGTGAGAGCGAGAGGCAGTGCAGGCCATTGGCCTGCCCGACCTTGAACTGCTTCTCATTGTCCTTTCCTAGACTCCAGGTCTTCTGCATTGTTACCTGTCTCGGATAGCGCCTGCTGTGGAGCAGGGTGAGGGGCTGTAGTTGCTGGTGAAGGACCTGGCAGTGGAGACGTTGGAGGCTCTGGCACCAAGTTGGAAGCCGATGCTGCCATCGTCATGGCGGCCTTGGAGACTGACCCCATTTCTGTCTACAGGGTCACAAAAACTCCTCTAACCCCTCCTGTCCTCTCCCTTCCCATTTTCCCACAGGATCCTGTTTAGGAACAAACACTTTGCTCTTATCTCATATTCTCCCTAATTTCTTATCTATGCATCTGAATTCTTCTTGTTTTCCTACTACCTAGGCTTCTGAATCTCAAATTCAAAAAAGTCTGCCGTGCCTGCCATCCCACCCTTGAAGTGATGCCTACGGACTGTCCGATGGGCAAAAGGATGGAGGAGAATCAGATGGCCTTTCTTCATGGCCCAACGCCCTGGCCCCCTTGTTCCATTCTCCTCCAGACTCTAGTAAGAAAGACATTATCTGCCAAAAGAGATCCATAAATGATTTTCCTTTCAACATCATTATTTACTAGAGAGTTTCGAAACAGCAGGAGTTTTATTTAAGTGTTTTCCAAGCCACTTGTGTCCATTACCCATCTCTTCTCTTTGGTCATTCTTCATCTCAAAGTCTAAAGCTTGGTTTTTGGAGACAAACAGAACTGGCACTAAATCCTGGTTCTGCAAGAGAAATAACTCTTTACACTTTTCAGCATCTGTAAAGTGGGGACAACCATACTTACTTGACCTATTTATGATTAGGATTCAATAAATTATACTTAGAGTGCCTAGCACAGCATAGGTGATCTGTACCTCCTCACTTCTGCCGTCTTGCCTCTTTTGTTCTCTTTCCAAATATGTGTCAGTTGCCCAAGTATTATAATTTATAATGATAAAGGAAATGAAAATAGAATCAAGATAACAGCCCACAATCTCCTAATCATTTTATTATTTTCCATTTTCCAGGTTGCATTTCTGTCTAGCTCTGAAGAATCTGTGTAATCTTTAGCAAAAATAAAAGGTACATTCTTTGAATAAAATTTCATACTAAACAATTCAATATTATTTCAAAGAGGCTGAAAGAATATTCTTTTTTCATTTTTAGGTCTTGAGGTCTGAGGGTTGCAGGTGAGGGATGGTCAGTTGAAGGTGAAGAGATAAAAGGGAGGTGAGATGGGGTGGTAAGAATACCAGGGAAGAGTCATAAGGCTAAAGCATGAGGATTACAAGTTGTCTTGCAAAATAGAACTGATGGGGCATCCTTTCCAAGGTAACTTTCTTCTTTTCTTACCCTCTGTGCTAAGGTAAAATTTCTTTTCAGATTATGATTATGGATTAATTTATGACTTTCCTTAATTGTCTGAGCAATGCAGGGTTAATGTCCTGGTGAGGACAAGTTCCCTTTTACTTTATGAGAGCAATCACTTAATGAAAATTAAGCTATTACTTTTTATCTTCCTCTTCTTGGCAATGCCTGGTACCATGGAACACTTCTGCAAATTTTCCTCCCCTTGTGCTGTGTTAGGGAATAGATCTCTATTTGGCTTCAACATTTTGAATATTTCCTGATAGTTGATAACAAGATTGAACTCTAGAAATGTCATCTGATAAATCAGGTTGGAGCAGTATATCTTTTCTCAGGTCTGTGAAGGTTCTTTGTTGAGTGAATGTTGATTCTAAGAGAAGCTGCTACTAAGAGGGAATTTAGTCTAGAAGAGACCTAAGGGGTATGACATCCCCTTCTGTTTTGCAAAGACTTGAAGTAGAGCTGGGAGGAACACAGTGTTGCCAAAAAGATAGGCCTGTGGTTAGCTTTTGGCTCTTCATTGTACAAGCCGTCTGAGTAACAGCGAATACTTAATTGCTCTTAACCTCAGTTTCCTCATCTGTAGAATGGGAAGAAATATACCTACATTGTAAGATTCCATCACTAATGATTGATAGGGTCATTTATAAACATTCACTGGATTCTACTCCATATCACTTTACTCCATGTAACTTCACTAGGTTGGAGATGTCTTGGGCTTGCCAGAGCAGACCTTGAGTCAAGGATTTGCATGGAAGTGATTGGTAAAGACATGCTTCCAGAAGAAACTGATAACAGAATGGTGGAAACACCAACAGGGAAGGAGTCAAATAATGTGTAATTTTGGGCCAAGTCTTGAAGAGGGTGGTTTCAGTCTTGTCCCAGAATGGAACCTGGACTGTAAGTAAGACTTCAGTATTAGTTACAACTTATGGGAAAGAGAGCTGGGTTTCTATACTCCAGTACCAATCAGCCAGAGGGTATGGGCTGTCCCCTAGGTGAAGGGTGAATATAAAAATAAACTCCAGATCCTTCCAGGTCTTTGTTCATACAGGCAAAACATCTCCATTAACTTAAGGTTAGTCCTCCAAAGAGGGCTGTAGACATAGGCTGTTAGAAACAGAAGCATACAGATGGCACAGAAGGGAAACCCAGAGAAGGGAAACTCAGAGATGGAAAGGAAATTCTATTGCCTCTATAAGGGGATACATGCTGAACAAAATAAACATGATCTCTGGCCTCATAGGATTTATACTTTTTACAGGATCGACAGATAAATAAACAGGCAATGTTGTGCTACGAAAGCTAGTATGGAGGAAGGTCACAAAGGAAGAGCGATGGGGAAGAATCAAGGAAGTCTCCCCAAGGAAGTGGTGTCTGCTGGATGAGTGGGACCTACCAAGACAGGGTGGGCATGAAGGGTCTTCCAGGAAGGAGGCTTGTGCGTGTGTAGTTCAGAACAAAGAGTCTGTGGTATACTTGAAAAGATGAAAGAAATTCAGTCTTAGCTGGAATAGGCAGTGGATGGTGGGAAAGTGGAGGTGTTGAGGAATGACGCTGTGGTAGCAAGCAAGTCTGTGGCTCTGTTAGACTGATCATGTACAGAGCTTGCAGGGGCTGGGTCGGAATTAGAAGCATTATTACTAGCTACCTTGCAATATCTATCTTGGTGTCTGCTAGATAATCTATAAATTGTAACTAATGTTAGAAGTAATAGATCATGGTAGAATAGATCATTTTTAGGAGCGTTACTATTATTACTATGCCTACTATTATTATGACTTTGCACCCATTACTATTAACTTGGGTCCAAAATTAAGGCCTGTGGCTATGTTAGACTGTTTGTTTACTTGTTTATTGTCTGTTTCTCCAGTCAGTCTGTAAGTTCCCCAAGGATAGGGACTGTGTGTTTTATCTAACAATTCAGCATTATAGGTTTGCTGAGTGGGGATGTAAAAGGGACTGAAGCAGTCTCCATTTTCAAGGGCACCTTCATTGATTAACTCGGTGGTTATTCCTTGAACACACTTAGTAGCACGCACTGCACTACACCTTTGCTAGGTTCTGGGGATACACAGGGACCTAAGTTCCCTGCTCTCATGGAACTTACCATCTAGTGTCATGATTATCCACTCAGTGGGCACAATTCCATCCCATGGCAGCATTTCAACATTTCTGGAGCTGTTTTGGGTTGTCAAAATGTTGGTGGATGCTGTTGGCCTCGATTGGGTGGGGGTGAAAGAGACTAGGTGTCCTACAATGTGCAGAACAGGCCCATACAATGAAGAGTTGTTTTTCATTTGTTCTTCTGTTGTTGATTTGTGTAATAAATATTTTATCTTAGGTTCTTTCTCATTAGAATGTAGTTTATTTTTAAAAATTAGAGACTTTAAGCCAATCTGAATCAATGACTCCTTTTTAAAATGATATTTTGTTATTTTACCTCACTATCCTGAAAGAAAAATTCATATTTTGTTATGAAAACATGAATATGTATTTCCAAAAATCAATATTATCCTGTAAGCCTTGAATAATTTAAAGAAGTCTTTATCTCACATGACTTGCAAGCATCTTGAAGGACATGTAGGTGAAAAAAGCTCTTGACAATGAGGCTAGAACTCAACTCCTTTAGATGTAAAACGGAGTGTTTTTTTGTAAGATTTTATTATATATCCTTTTCTATAATGTGGCAAAAAATGAATAATCTAAAATTTCCCATCTTAGTAATTTCTAAGTGTATAATTTGGTAGTGTTAAATATATTCATATTGTTGAGCAACAGATCTCCAAACTTATTCATTTTGCAAAACTGAAACTCTATACCCATTAAACAAATACTGCTCATTTTCCCCTCCCCCAGTCCCTGACAAGTACCGTTATACTATTTGTTTCTAAGAATTTGATTACCCCAGATAACTTATGTAAGTGGAATCATATGCTATTCACTTTTTTTGTGGTACCTTGTTTCACTTAGCATCATGTCCTCAACACGTATAGCAAGTATCAGACTTTCCTTCCTATTTAGGGCTAATATTTCATTATATTAGATATACCACCTTTTGTTTACACATTCATTTCTCAGTGGGCTCTGGGGTTGCTTCCCGTTCTTGGCTATTGTGAATATGCTGCTCTGAGAATGGGTGTGCAAATATCTCTTTGAGATCCTACTTTCAACTATTTTGGATATTTGCCCACAAGTGGAATTGCTAGATTACATGGTAATTCAATTTTTAATTTTATACTGATTTTTTTTCTTCCAAAAGTACAACTGTAAATCAAGGAAAGATTACATTTCATTTTGTTTGCAGTTTACCAAGGGTTTTTCACCATTTAGAAAAAATCATGTTGCCAGTGGAAATGTTGCTTATGGTATTTGAGTCACCAGTTCATCATATTTAGATTGGTTACCATTTGTGGCTATTACATTTACAGCAATTTTATGTGTAGCATAAATTTTAGACTATTTGTTTTGTCTTCTCATACAGTTAGTTGTACCCAAGCATTTAGGTAGTAATATACATATGCATTATTTTATGTTACAAATTAAATTTCTTTTTATTCTTCTTTTACATTATTCTATGCTTACACCATAATATTGATTTTTGGAAATGTATATTCATATATTCACATATTCCTATTTATAACAAAATACAAATTTTGCTTTCAGTAAAATGAAGCTGCAAAATATTATTTCATTGGTTCTGAAAGGCTTAAATGTTCTAAACTTTTTAAATAAACTAAATTCTAATGAGAAAAAAGCTAAGATATAACGTTTATTACACAAATCAACAACAAGTGCTTGAAAACTGCCCCAGTTTTGTCAGTCAGACTGGCTGGAGGCTGACAGGCATCTCTATATACATCTAGAACACTGGGCGTGGTAGGGATAATTAAATCTAGTCCCTTAGCAAATCTGATGTTTGTAAAACAATATGGTTGTCTGTAATCACAACAATGTATATTAGACCTACAGGATTTTTTAAATCTACAACTTGCAAGTTTGTACCCTTAAACAGTGTCTTTCCTATTCACCCAACCCCCAGCACCTGGTTATCACCGTTTTACCCTCTTTATGAGTTCAGCAATACAGGTACTAGCTATGGTGCAATGAAAATCCTATAGCAGTATATAATGTCTCAACAGGTTGAACACCTTAAACTCACACAATGTTATATGTCAAATATATTTCAATAAAAAATAAATTAAAAAAACCTGGATACGTATATGCCTGCTTCAAGTAAACTTTTTTTCCAACTGTCTTCAGTTTCTGTAGCTCCTCCGAGTATATGAAAATGATGGATCTGCCTTGGTTTTCTGCTTGCAAGCCTCTGTCAGCATTACTTTTTCTTGATTCTTCTTCTGATGGCTAACTCACCATTCATCTTTAAGAGGAAGTATTCCCTGTTGTGTAAAATCACATCACGGTGGCTCCTCATAGTATTCTGATCCTTAGTACAACATGTCTGTATCCATCTGTGCCAGTAGCACCACATTCATGGTTGACTCTACCTGCAGGTGTGAGTGCCTGACTATTTCATTAGGTGTCTAGTGCAGTCCCCCCAGAGCATGCACTTATTGAAATATGTACTACTTTATTATAAATTACTTTCCTTTAATATCTTTTTATATGAAAGTTAGGGCATTTTATTGATTTTTAAAAATATGTGTGTGGGTGGGTTACATTAGCCATTCATTTCACTCTGGGCTAGTAAAGGTGGTGCTAGAAAATACTTGTCCTGAAACAGAGCTTTGGATTTGGTAGGTCTGAGAACCACAGGTCTCCTAAACAGATAATTATACCAGTAACTAGTCAGTTACGTTGTGAAACATATTATCCAGGAGAAGTGCAGAGTGACCTGAGTTGACAGCCCAGTTTGGGATTCCTGACAGGCACCCTGAAAGCAATGTCGTCAGTACTGTGGCCGGCCTTTGTGCCGTGCGACGGGCACCACATCCAAGGGGGCTCCTTACCCTTAATGAAGAGTGAAGGTGAGGAAAGAGTGGACGTCCGTTTGGAGCTCTTGCTGGGGACCTGGCTGGAGCACCTTGGGTGACAGGACCTAGATAAATGTGGCACTGTGGTGCGTGCAAAACATGGCTCTTGGGCTCATGGTCTACATGGAGCAACAAGACATCCTTCCCTTAGCAAGACTTCACTTATTTGTTCATTTGACAAGTATTCATGAAGTGCCTTCTATGTGCCAAGCACTTTTGGAGATACGGCAGGGAATAAAACAGACAAGAACCCTTGTCTGTTGGAAATTTAGCTTGTCATCAGGAGAGCCAGGCAGTAAACAAAATAAGCAAGCATTTTAAAATTTGAAATGTATTTGTCATATATCAACTGGTGATAAAGGCTATGGAGAAAGATAAGGCAGCATCATGACAGTGAAGCTGGGGGTGGGATGGGAGGGCTGGTTTATATCAGGAGGTCAGGAGGGCATCTTAGATAAGACGGCATGTGAACAAAAATGTGGAGTGCTTCACACACAAAGCGAGTGCAGGCCAGGCCATGGGACCCGCACATGTTTCCGCTCAGTCTCTCTCCACTACTGTTCTCTCTGCTACGCCCTGATTCCGGCTCTTGCCTCCCATTCCAGACAGTATCACCTCATCCCTTATTTTCCTACTCTTCCACCACCCATTCCCCCTTACATATAATTGTTGTTCATTCCTGCCAGGTCATACTTTCTGAAATCTGTATCCAAATACATGCCTCCTCACAAACCTTAATGAGACCTTATTTTCGCAAAATGAAGTCCAGACTGCTGCGTGCTGCACTCCAAGTCTTCCAGGATCAGGCCCCTACGCGCTTTTTTGGCTTTCTCTCTTGTTACTGCCTTTCTCTTCAGTGAAAGCAAACTCCCGCTTCCCAAGTCTAACTGTGCTTTCCCAAATCATGACCGGACCTTTTTCCTCCAGTTCTTCTTCTTGGAACATTCTTCCCCATGTTCCGCCTTCCCAAATCCTAGCCTTCAAGACTCATGCCATCCTGCATCCAGGAAAACTTCCTCATCCCCTTGAGAGTCTCTGCACATCTCTTTTCCAGTTTATATTATGATTTCTTCCCTACTACGTTGTGAGCATGAGCCCGGATAGACAACCAGGGGGAGTGGCAAGGGAGCGAGTCACCTGCAACTGGGAGCCACGCAGGTGGCATGAAGGGTGTCCTAGTTTGTGGCTCTAGGACGTAGGGTGGGGTGGGGCCTGGGAACACCTGGCAAGTATGTGCTCTATCTAAAGTGGCTCACATCCTTTTATTTATTTATTTTTAAAAGAAAACATCATGCCAGCTAAACAAAGCTCATCTACTTAGTCCTTGGACCATGGATCTGTGATTTCTAAAATAAAGCATATGGAATCAGATTGATATGGATTTAAGTTCTGGCTGTTTTGCTTAATAGATATACACATTTTGTTGGGTTATTTAATTCCTTTGTTCCTCTGTTTCTTCACTGATATGTTGGGGGTAGTAGTAGCCCTGTCAAAGAATTAATGAAAGTTATATAAAGTGCCTGGTACACAATAGGTGTTTGTTCAAATACTGCCTTCCTCAAGGCCCTCCTCGAGGTGAAGCATAGTACTAATGCACGGTAGTTCACTGACTTAGACTCTTTTGTACAGGGGCATAGAGGGTCAAGAGTCAATTGAGAGGATGTCCCAGCCATAATGATAAGAAAATTGAGAGGGAAAACTGAGTGTGGGTTAGAGGCATCAGGGGAGTCCTCAGGAGGAAGTCAGGCTTGTGGTGGGCTCTAAGACGGGGTAGGGTTTAAATGAGCAACTGGGAGGGAAATGGTGGGATAGCATGAATGAAGGCTGAGATACGTGAGTGAGACACCATCCTGGTCCTTTTGTTGGGCAATTTCTGGAAAACATCATCGCTGCTGGTGTGTGAGGTTGGATTAAACCGATGAACAGAATTCAGTTATCTTTAGCTTGAGGGCTAGGTACTCTCAATCGTCAAATCCCTGTGTGGACCCAAACATTGCTTTGCAAGTGTGTGTGTGTGTGTGTGTAGTATTTACCTGCCAGCATGTAGTCTATTTCCTTAAGTAGCATTTGATGAAGCAGGTATGTTCCAGGCTTTCTGCTATAAGGATGTAGTTGGTAGAATAATGAGTCATTATTATTGAATACCTGTGTAATTAATCTAGGAGAAATCCCGTACCGATGCCCTATATTACTGAGCAGAGTGAATAGTGAGAGTCTCATGTCCTAGGGGAACTCAGACTTTTTTCAAAGCATTTTTAAAATGTAGATTTCCTCTGCTCAGATCTGGATTGTTCATTTTTCATCTGTCTGCTTTACTACCTCAACTGAAAACAATGTTTCTTTCAGTCCAACAAGAAAATAGACATTTAAGTAATGATAGACAAAGAAGGTAATTGCAAATATATTTGCTTAAGTGTGCATGTGTGTATGTATATTTGTATAGTGTTACACATTTATATATTTGTATATATTGTATGACCTAATTTTATAAAAGACACTTGGCTAAATGGCAACAGAATTAGACTTCCTCCCAATGAGAGGTGAATCATAGACTCTTTAACATATGTTATCTCATTTAATACTCATAACAGTATTTTGAGGTTAGTACTACTATTTAGCTCATTTTACAAGTGAAGAAATTGAAACACAGGGAACCAGCAAAATTTGCAAAAATAGTAAGTGACCATAGCTTGGCTCCAGAGCATATATTTTTAATTTAATCCTCCAGTTTTATGAAAAGATACTCAGCTAAATGAGACTGGAATGATACTGATTTTCAGTGAGGTGTGTGTATTGTATTTGCCTGCACAAAATGAATCTCATAGCTAAGACAGCTTTAGTAGATAACTCAAGTACCTTAAATATACTCATCTTAAATAATTGGAACATGAATGTAGAGGTTGAAAAATAAATAGGGACAGCTTTTGAATTAAAAAAAATCTCAAGCTGCTTTTCAAATGTCTTATTAAAATTTATCCTAAGCTTTCAAAAGAAGCAATAATCTGAGAAAAAAAAATCTATGCATTATTACCTAAAAGCTGAAGAATGTTTTAAAGGAGAAGGTATATTAGGAATGGTTTGCATAAAATGGAATAGAAAGAGTTCAGGATGACTCATACTTGTTAGAAGGATAAATATAACCTAAAAAGAAGTTTCAAATGAAACATGAAATTTTTAACTACAAAATTGGAATTTTTTTTGTTATATAACAAAATTGTGTCAAAACCAGTTGGTTATGATATTAGCTTACCATCTGAAATATTTCTAATACACCTTTATGTTCCAAATGACATAAGGCTAATTTCCATATTTTATTGATATTTCCATTTTTATTGGAACCTCTTTGAAAATAGTTTATATGAAATAATACAAGGACAGATACGGTTTGGACTGAATTTTCAAGGAGGCCCTTTTAAAAGTCCCTATTGTTTCCTGTGGAACAAAAGCCCTGTTATAATGAATCAAATTGGAATTAGAAATAATGGGTCCCTTCCCAATGGCTGACTTCAATAGACATAACGTATTTGCCTCATTGCTAATATTTTATTCATAAAAAGATCTTTCAGAATTAGCATAAGAACTTGACACAAGATTTATGGTCCAAGCATGTAGCATTCTCAGTGGAGTCTGTGAAGTGACCAGAGGCAACAGCCACAGCAGGACCTTTGAGATCTGAATTCTGAGCCTTACCTCCTGTGTGGTGGAACCGACGTTTGGCAGGAGATTGAAAGAGATGGCTTTGTCCTCGCCACTGGGGCAAGACTGTGTTCCAGCAGTCTGACTGTGCACCAGCAGTGAGGCAAAGCGTCATGTGAGCCAGTAGAAAGATAGCCTGATGGGAGAGCCAATCCTAGCACCTAAATCAGTGCGTGACTGGGGAACACTCAGTGCTCTTCCAGGGCATCAAATTCCTTCTACAAATGTGGATTAGGTGCCTACTATGTGTCAGTGCACCAGACAGGAGCTTGGGTAGAGTGGGGGCTCGAGAGGTGGGGTAAGATGTGCTCTGTGTTCTCCCCAGGAAGATTGGGTATACAGTTATGTGAACCAGTAGAGACAGTCTGGTGTGATAAAAGGGTCTTGGCATTGGGGAAGGCTACATGAAGGAGCAGATATTGAATTGGGCCTGAAGAATGAGCAGCATTCAAGGTGAAGGACACGTGCATCAGTGAGGAGGTGAAAAACAGCATTTTGGAAACTTTTTAGACTGAAACAGACAGTATGGTGGGGTGTCTATAGGGCTCAATTATAAAGGGAAGCCTTTAGCCTTTATCTAGTAGACAGAGTATAAGACATCTTCATGGCAGTACAGGTGGTGGAGAGCCAGGGCCTTTATGAGGCTTTGAAGAGCAGTCAAATGGGAGATAATGAGGGGTCAGAGCAGTACAGAGACCAGGGGTATTTGCTGTAGGGAGTGAAGGAGAGAGCAGATTCAAGGATGAGTGTGAGATTGCTAGCTTGAGCAGTGTCTTCAAATGCAGAGAATTGCAGTAGAGTGACTTGGACCATTCTCAAGGAGGACTCTGTGGTGCCTACGCTAGCATTTCTCTGAGTGGCTCATGGACTCCTGTGGGTTCCCAAGACCCTTTCAGGGGATCTGCCAGCTCAAAAGTATTCTCATAATAGTACAAAGATGTTACTTGCTGTTTTCACTCACAATCTTTCACAGGTATTCAGACATGTGATAGTAACACTGCCCTGATGGAATATGTGTTTTCTAGAAATTAAGGTAGTAGCTTTAGGGTAAAAATGTGAGTATTTTTATTATATAATAATATTCATTAACTATTTATTAATTAACAATTAATATACATATATTAACATATACCAACCATATATTGAGTTCTTACTATGAACCAAGGAACCAGAACACATTTATTCAGTATATTTTCTATATTTCCACTGTACCCTTAATAGCAGGTCACATTTGCTATATATCTGTAACCTCATTTCCATCCATTAAATTTTTATTTTGAAGTTTTTCTTCTGCCTACATGGAAAGACAATAAGAGGTCTGCTTTATTGTGTTGTTTTGCAATATTTTAAAAACAAAAATATTTTAAATATACAAACATATTTAAAACTTTAAAATTTTATCTGAAACTTATTTTAGAATTTAATAATATTTTATTCTAAAATTTAAAAGAACTCTATTTTTTCTATATTTAAGGATGGATTGTTGGCCTAAAAATATGGGAGATTAGAAAAATTGCTTTTGAACCCACAGTGAAACCACCTCCCTCTAAAGATGCTGAAACAGGTGAAACTGACTGTAGAGAATTCTCTGACTCATTAAAGGGAGGAATCTGGGTGCAGCTGTAATTAAGAAACAAAAGTATGATGAAAGTTATCTTTCTTTTGGCTTTGGTGATATTAATAATTAACTTTACTGTGTCATGAGCGATAGAACATTTTTGAATAGTATTATCGTGTCAGGTGTGGTGTTATTTTGAGACCAATGTTTCAGAATTTAAAGAAAAAGGAATTGAATATCTTAATATAGTCATAATAAGATCTTTAAAAAGCTAATCATTTTTAGTTACAACTTTTCAAACTAGGAGTGAAATAGCCGCAGAAACCTCTTACAGACAAATTTTATTGCCCTGGCTAGAGAAGCACACACAATAGCTGAGAAACTGTTCCAGCTGTGTGCATTTGAAGACTGAATTAATATCTCATTGGAAGATTTGTATTTTTGCCTTACAAACAGGTGAATCTATGTTTGCTTGTATCCATCTGGCATCAGCAACAACAAATCATCAAAGAAGGTCTTCGTTTATGTGAAACCTTGGCAACAAACACAAGTGGTGTTGAAATAGTCAAAAGTATTGAGTAACTTTTTTTGAATCTCATGGTTTGTCTCGGAACAACTGTATTGACATGTACACTAATGGTGCAGAACATTGGTGCGTGAAACCACAGACGTCTTAGCACACCTCAAAGCAGTGCCCCCCAAGTGTCTTGGTAGTTACTGTGATCCCTACCATGTACTTGCAATTTTTAAAAAGCCGGTGTCACTCAGAAATGTCTTTGGCCAAGCTGTAGAATGAATAATTTTATTAAGTCTTAACCCTTGAGTACGTATCCTTGTAATATTCAGTATGATAAAATTGGAGTTACGCCCAAAGCCCTTCTGC
Organism: Phataginus tricuspis; assembly: GCA_029783875.1. Taxonomy (NCBI): domain Eukaryota; kingdom Metazoa; phylum Chordata; class Mammalia; order Pholidota; family Manidae; genus Phataginus; species Phataginus tricuspis. The sequence goes on along the minus strand of JAQQAC010003584.1, from coordinate 5,306,040 downwards.
TTCATTCTGAAGCACTATTGGTATCAAGGAAAAGCACTTGTACGATTATTTGATTGGGAACTCATATAGGCCCCATTTTTATAGAACATCATTTTTACTTGAAAGAATGACAGGGTAGATAAACTATGGGCATTGAAGTCTTCTGTATTTGACAGACATTTTCTCTAAAATGAATGAAGTGAGCCTGTCACATCAAGGCAAAGTGTGATAAAAGCTATCTTTTACTTGGCTTTAGCAATGTTAATAATTTACCTTACCGTGTCATGTGCAACAGAATATTTTAGAATAGTTTTATCGTGTCTTTTCTTTGAGACAGCTAGAGTACTTTATGCATACTTCCTATTTTATCATACAGAATACTATAAGATATGCACTCAAGGGTTAAAACTTAATAAAATCATTTTATTTTACAACTTTGCCAAGGATATTTCTGAGTGACTGGCTTTTTAAAATTGCAAGCGCATAGTAGGGATTACAATAAGTACCGAGACACTCCGGTGGTACAAACCACTTTGTAGGCCAACATACCTATAGTTCTACCCACCACTGCTTTGCACCATTAATATAAATGTCAACACAGTTGTTCCAGGTGTGGCATCATTTTGAGACCAGTAATTCAGAGTTTGAAGAGAAAAGAATTGAATAATTTAAATGTAGATGTGATACATTGACAATTTTTGTCCCAATGAAATAAAATTCAAGTTTTCAAGCAATGATTAGAATTTTGACAGGTTTGGACCCACCGCCGTAAGCTTGAGAACCTCCCGGTACTCACGGACGTTTCTGAGAAGGCGGATGGTGAGAGTAAGGAACATGATTTATTTACAAGTCTATCTTATGGTGGCATGTAGTATTTGCTTATAGTGAAATTCATGTATTTATGTAAAATTTTACTTACGCATAGTAAAACTTGTCCTTTTAAGTATGTAGTTCTGTGAGTTTTGGCAAATGTACAGCCATGCATTTGTTACCACAAATAGGATATAGAATGATTTCCATCAACTCAAAAACTCTTCAGGTGTTCCTTTATAGTCAGTTCTGTCCTCTCGCCCTAGCCCTGGAAGACACGGATCTTATTCCTGTCCCTATACTTTTGCCTTTTCCAGAATATCATACAGTCATAGCTTTTTGTGTCTGACTTCTTTTCCTTAGCATAATATTTTTGGGGGCAAATGTGTTGTTTCAATATTATATAATAAATTGTGTCAACATTTGATCTGCTTAGCTCAGTGGACCATTATTTTCCAATTGACCAATCATGAGTAGGCAAAAGATCCACTCAGAGGGCAAGATAAACGAATGGATTTTAATGTACTGTGTATGAAAAGTTCACTGATAAGGTCCCAGGTCCCTCACTGCACTATTATTTTTTGTCTGTGAGTGTAGTATCAGAGAATAATATTCATAATTATCTGTAAAAGCTGTTCAAATATTCTTCTCTTCAGCTACATATGTATCTCTGTGGGTCAGGTATTCTTCATATACATCAACCAGAATAACATATTGGGCCATATAATGCAGAACCAGATTTGAGAATCCAGGTGTCTTCTATAAAGCCAGACATTAAAGAGATTTGAAAATTGCAAAACAGTAACACCTATCTTGCTAATTTTTTGTTTTAGAAAATATATGTTTATGTTTTTGTAGACATATGTCTTTTATGTTAATATGGAATGGGTTCATCATTGTTATTTTAAATACACTGATAAACATTTTTACATTTTCTTCTTTTTTCTCAAACACAGTAAATATCAAAAGGTATAACCCACATAATGCTCTTTGGACCCTTGATAAATTTTAAGAGAGTAAAATGTCCTGAGACCAAAAGTTTTGAGAGCTGCTGACCTAGGCAGATTGTCAGGTGCCACTGGAGAGTTAAGAACAGCTGGAGGGGAAAGTGGTTAGTGAGCAAATTGTTATCTCTGGTTCCTTGGCTCAGTAAGATCTCAATATATGGTTGTGGGGTAAATGAAAGTTAGGTCATAAGCCAATGTAGTCAAGCTAATCAAATCAAAAGAATGAAGTTGCCGAAATGCAGGTGCCTCCCCCCCCCTTTTTTTAATCAAAGGCCCATCATTCTGGCTCAGAGGGGCATGCATTTTGGTTCGGCTGTTAACACGGTTGACCTGGAAGAGATGGGCTGAGCTAGGGTTGCTGATGGTTGGGTTGAGAGCATAAGCAAACCCTTCAGATACAACAAAATGTCAAATGTTAGCAGAGCACAGGGTCTCTGGCAGAGGTGGCCAGGGTTAGAGAGTCAGCTGGGAAGGATAGAAGGACTTCGTGTGGCAGGAGGATCAGAGTGATTTTTGCCTAAGTGCTAAGACCAGCAGATCTGTATTTCATCCGGGTCAAATGGAAGCTTCTTCTGAGGCTGATAAAGTCCTAGATCAGGTCCTACAACGGCAGAATCCAGTGGTATTCCATGTAAAGTTGGAAGGTAGCAAACGGAGATTGGTGGTGGTGATATTGGGGGAGAGAGTAGGCAGTGTTAATCAGGGTTTTTCTCCTCACATTTCCTTTCTCCTTGTACCTTTGGACCATCTCTAGAGACTGAGCTTTATTTAGTCTTTGATCTTCACTGGAGGCCAGGAAGTTAGGTTCAGGTGGGGCGGGAGGTGGGGTGGGACTGGATAGAGCGTCTCAGCACACATGAGCTCATCCATGCCCCAGTCTCCTGACTTGCTCTCACGTGTACAGTTACTGTTCAGTTGTTATCCTTGGAGACATCTGGTTTATTTTGAAGCAGAGAATTTAAATTAAAAAATATTTAAAATATATACAGCTACACTGTCAAAATCATGTTGAGATCTTTTTGTCCTAAAATGGCAATAAGCTTTTCCTCCAAGTTTGGCAAAGTCAGGGCTTTTTAATGTGCTTTGTTAAAATAAAAGTTTAGATTTAAAAAGATTAAGCACAGGTTAACCTAGATTCTTTATTAATATTGTGTTTATGGTGACAGTGCATTACACATAATTCTATAGGAATTCTGTTCTAATTTAGTAATAATTCATGTCCATGTATTCGGTATGACAGCATCATTAATTATGTTGCAATGAGTCTGGAAAACATATAAGCTGTTAATGCTAAGTATTACTAGAAGTTGTATCAAATTGTGCACATTACTGAGAATAAATAGTAACATCAACATCTCATCTTTAATAACCCCAGGGAGCACTCTAACATGACAATTTTTCCTTACAATGTGTGTTGATAAATATAACACTTAATATTAATTATAAGAAATGCAAAGCATATAATTTGTCCAGGAGAATTCAGCCTTTTTTCAGCAGGAGCATGATTATTTGGTTACCTTTTTCTGTCTGCTTCCTGTCTGTGCAGTGTGATCTTTTCTCCCCTCCTTCTTCCTAATATCCTGTGAAGGTGCCAATTACCCTACTGCTTATCAGTTGAAAACTATGCCTGGTGCAAAGGGAGCATCAATTATTTGTGAGCAGGGAGCTAAGGCTGCTGGAATCATAATAAAGGATGCCGGAGATTCCAGCTAATAGACTATATCAAAGAGAGCACATTGCAGAAGTCTCTGCTGCCAGGTTAAAATTAGGCCAGATCTGTGGACTTTAATGCTATGTAAGTTACATAAGAATTTCCCGTTAATCAAGAGAACTGGTAGGGCATTTTCCTTTAATCCACATGGCTTTTAACACACACTGTGGATTTATTAATGCTATTGACATTTCCGTCCTGAGTCTGGTGTGTGTGTGTTTGCTTTGCTTCCAAATGGTAGCCAGCTACCAGGGAGGTTAGAGCCCAGCTCCTTCAGACCCTTTGTCTTCCACTGTGAGCCTTTAAGGATGATTTTTTAAACTTGCCATGATTGTTGCTGCCTGTAATTGGACTTAACTTTCATTTTTAAGAAAGTGGTTAGAGGGGTTGGGTGGGTGTAGAAATGTCACCCTCAGTTAACTTGGTTTGGGGAGTTTATTTCCAATTATATGAAGAAGGTTTCCAGTTTCCAAGAAGAGCTCTCACTTCTCCTTTTTCTCCTGATATTCATATAAAATAATTCAATCAGCCCACTTAAGCTTTCTGATTGATGTTATAAGGATGCTCACACGAAATTAGAAAGATTCTAACGTGCTCTTGGAAATGAAGAAGATGCCTTTAAAGGCAGAATGACAATCCTGAATCTGCCACTAACCGTCTTTGTGCAGGTGGTGAGAGAACAATCTTCAACTTGGTGATGGTTCTCATTTAGGTTGATGAAGATCCCTATTGATTTGTTTTTTAAGTAAACCTCTTATTTTATACTAATTTTTGATGTACAGAGAAGTTGCAAAAATAATACAGAGAGCCTCTATATCCCCCTCACCTGCTCCCCTATTGTTAACATCTTACGTTATCATGGAGCATTTCTTACAACTAAGGAACCAATATCGATACATTATTGCCTATTGATTTCTTATTTCCCTTGGGTACTTACTCTTTGTAGGCGACTGCTCCAATATTAGGAATTTCTCCAGTGTTCACTAGTTATTATATTAATTTTTCCAAATCAATTATATCTTACAGACCACTTACTGCCTTCCAAGTGCATTGCTTGTTTGCTCTTGATTAATTAAGGATCTCAAGTGTAACAAAGGCCCTGTGCTTCTCGCAGGCCCTGAGATCTTCAGGGATCAAGGTCAGATAGACGGAGTGATGTTTCAGCTTCAGAACCAGGGGGCTGCTAATGAGGAAAGGCACTTTAAAAATCACCTCACTCACTTCACTTTACAGAGGAGGAAACAGAGGCGCATTGAGGTGAGGTGACTCACCCAAGGTCACACGATGCTGGTGGCAGTCTGGACTGAAGCCCAGCCTCTTAACTCCTCCACACTTACGGCCTCTGATAAAATTTTCACAGTGACACTTTTATTCTATTTATTATTTATACCCTACCTACTTTGAAAAAGAATTAGAGCCAGCTGCCCTGTGATTTACTTTGCCTTGAATACAGTATAGATCATTGGATCCTTCATGATTTAAGTGGATTTTTAAAAAGTGAATAATGCTCTCATCTATAATTATTTAATAAATAGTTCCTATCACCTAATTGCCATGCTACTAATGCCTTGCATGTAGCAGGGCTTTCAAGAAATATAGGGAAAATGAACAAATGCATCATGCCAACTTGGATTTATAAACAAAAATGTTCACGGCATAAGCTGGTGAGTGCAGCACAGCAGAGTGAGCGGAAAGAAATACGATCTTCTCTTCTTGGCTCTGGAAAAGTCAGGGCTGGGTGAGATACTGTACAATGAATGACAGTGCTTCTGTCTCCATTTCCCTTTGAACAATTAGGTGAGCTGCGAAGGTGGAACACGCATCGGTGGGGATCTGATATGGTGGAAAGCGTTCCAGGTCCCAGGTGTGACTCTGGGTAAGTCGTTGCCTTCTCTGAGACTGGGGCCCTCACCCGTCAGAGCAGGAATACCCTCCTGTTGGGACTGTTGCCATTGCTAAATGAGATAGCGACGGGAAAGTGCTCTGCGCTAAACTCTGGCACGGGTGTTACTTGTTACTCTCAAGGATTAATTAGAAGGAACTCTCAGCATTTCAGAGCAAGTTTGCCATTAAGTACCTTGAATCTGTTCCTGTTTTGCAAGTTACTTATGTATAGTGAACATGTCAGACAAATGAATATTGGGGTTTGAAAAGGGAAATACATAGATATCGGGACAAAATGGTTTTGTAACTCAGTTATGTGACAGAGAAAGCCAAGTCAAAAATGCCAGGCATTGGGACTTAAGCTCTGCCTGATAGAAGGGGAGAAAGGAAGGAGTCAGGCCAGAGCACCCTGCTAGCAATGCCTGCCCTGCTCTGGCTCAGGTTTTAGCACTCTGTTTTTAGGGAGGGGGTGGAGAAACCTTGGCAAGCATGGAGGTTCTTTTCAGGTAAGCTATGGTGCATATTAATAGAAACCTTTTCCAATCAAAGTACTCAAATCGAATCTATGCTTCTAAGTCGCAACTTCTGGAGGTCAAATGAGAACCAACAGCAGTTGCAAAAAACGCTGCCAACATATGATATCGCAAGTTGCCTTCTCCAAGAGCTCTTCGTTCCTCCTAGCTGGGACTTAGTTCTGTGCTGCACGGTTCCAGGCAAGGCTGAGAACTGAGTGACCTTGGTTTTGCCTTCTTGTCTGTGATTTCCCACGTCTTGTACCTGTGGGGCCTCTGCTGTACGGTCTGGGCTAGCTCAGCCCACCACATAAGGGACGCTCTGATGTCCATCTCTTCTCTATTCTTTCATTTGTCATTTCCATCCCAATTTAATGTGTCCTGGCTGATATCTTATTCCCTGAGGGTCTGCTCCATGCTCCAAACCTTAAAAAAAAAAAATCAACCAATGTCCATATAGAAAAGAGTTAATGGGCCACCATCCTGGGTAAGAGAATGTTCAGAGAATTGATCTGGGAAAAAAATTGGAGTTTGGTTTTAGATGGGTCGGTATATGTAGGATATCCATACAACTCTGTCCTTCAGTCAGATACACATACCAGTCAGGAAAGAAGCCAAGGCAAGGGATACAGATTTTGGAATGGCTTAGTAGAAGGGAGAGTAGACTGACCGTGTGGCCCCAGGGGGTGGAAGAGAGTAATATCTGGTAAGCCATGAGCTCTTGGGCAGGACAGGCAATGGTCCTACTTCTCTATTTGGTCCCGTAGTTTGACTGATAAAATGCACTTAATTTTTAAAAAATTGATTTTTATTCAAAGACCTAAAAGGACTTAAAGTTGTAAATTTTGAAATATCTCAATATTTCCTTCTAAAGTGGCAGGAAGAAAAAATCCTTCATGGTTAATCACTTTTGCATATATTCATTTCCTCATCTATCTAACCAATGAATATCTACTGCGTGTTCACTATTTGCCAGACAGCGTTCTAGAAACTAGAGATAAAACAACACACAACACTGATAAAGTCACTGACTTCATGGAACTCGATGGGAAGAGACAGACAATTAACAGACAAGAGAATTAAAGAGTAAATATATGTGAGAAGGTGCTGAGTGCAAAGTGCTAAAAGAGGAATAGGTGGGCTGGCCTTGGAGGGTCATAGAGGTGGTCTGTAACAGGCAGTCCTTAGTGATATTTATCGGGGACCTGAATAAAATCAGAGTTGGAACTCTATAGTCTTCTATCTTCCCTTAGCCAGCTAGCCGAGGGCATTCCTACCAGGGCTTATGCCACTGAGATGTGAGACATGGAGTCTCAAGAACTTGATTGGTACCTAAACGTTCCTTCTGCTCAATGCTGCCCATTTTCTTCTCATTGGAGAAAGGTGGAAACTCCCATTTCTTTGGAGGCAATTGAAGTTAGAGGAAATCTGCTGCTTCCTTTAAAAGTGACTAGCACTTAGGAGTGCCTTATTGTCCTGGGGGAAGTTATGGAATAAGCTTTTCCATAGAAGGAATAGTCTTCATTGCCAAAGATTTTTTTCAAGTAGTTTATTCCTTTAGTTCTTGAATTTAACTTAATGAAACATTTGAAGTGATATCTTCCAAAATCATATGCACATATAAAAAAGTTTGTCGGGCCAGAAAGGGAAAAATTATACCGCGTCTTTAAGGAAAGTAACACATCTCCTAGTCTTAAGAATTTCTTATGGGGCTACAATGAACATAATTTAATTCCTGTTATTAAGCTGTTTTTGAATGGCAACTATTAATATAATATTTTGAGGAATTACTGAAATGTTGTCTATTGTTTTCTGTAAAAATGAGAAGGACCCAGAATGATGCACTTTTGAATTCTTATGTTTTACTCTCATTGTCTTTTCATCTTTTTCTCACTTTCAAGCTGTTGGCCATGTGTTGTTCTGCTGTCCATGCACAGGCTTCTAACACAACGTTCTCCATTTTCCTACTTGACTGATTTTTGGCTTCTGATCTGCCACACATGGACAGCCTGATAATCGTGCTTGCACAATTGTATCTGGAGTAATAAAACAATAATAAAACCAGTAGCATTTATAAACACTTAATATATAACAGGCAGTGTTCTAAGCACTTTGCACATATCATCTCATTTAATCCTGTCCACGATCTGATGAGGGACAAAAAGCTACTATCTCTGTTTTACAGATAAGAACACAAGGCACAGAAGGGTTAGGCAGCTCACCCAGTGTCTCCCCTGTGTAGATGGGCTGAGAACCCAGGCAGCCTGACTGCAGGGCTAGGATATGGGAAACTCACACAGTGGAATGACCTACTGCCACCTCTTTTCGTTTCTCAGAGCTTCTCCCCCCACTCTCCTTGGTCTCCTTACTTGCTTCTTGTGTTCTGGATGGTTGCAGTCCCCAGTAAGCAGGCTCCTGATAAGTAAGGCTTGTGACTGAACTGTTTAGTGTTGTCTGGATAAAGAATTTTCTTTGACAAGAGAAGATGCAGTCTGAGAGGCATGGAATATCTAAGGCTGGGCCTTATCCCTTTGAATCACAATATCTGAATTCTGATCTCCAATCTTCTATTTATTCACATCCTCAAAGTAGGTGTATTTATATAGAGATCATGGTTCCTCTAGCTATGAAAATTTAAGATTGTAGATTTTTATGCAAAGTGGAAATGAGAAAGAAATATAAAAATATTTAAAACATCTCAATTCCCTTCTTTTCCCATGAATAAGGAATTACCATATGCTCTTTGCAGAGGCTTCTATAAATGGAACCTTATTCAGGTCCAATTTGCTAAAGGAAGCCATTTGTTTTTTAAATGGTATTCTTGCGATTTCATACATTTTCTATCATGTAAAAATGCCTTTTGTGGATTAATATTTCTCAACCATAATTCTAGTGCCTTTAGGCACCATCTGCCCGTGCAGAATTGACCAGCAGTTCCAGGGCATAGCAAGTTTCCTTCACTTAAATTTAGAAACTGGTAAATAAAACAAAGATAGGAGCCTCAAAGTCTGCCATAGTACAGCTGATAATTCTTTTGGCTGTTACACAAACGCAAATACTCTAAAACTTGCTCTTAGCAAGTAACTTCATAATTAGATTAATGTAACAGCACTTTGTCCTTTCGTATCACATTTCAGTTGAAGACCTAGAAGGGATTTTAACAACTGCAAGTGCTTTTTACCTTGGTTCCTGTAGAAGGGAGGCTTGGTTCATTATGTTCACATGATGGCCAGTCACATCAGGGCCATTAGGGCTGGTGGCCTGGGCCTGGATGACCACCGCAGGCCAAACTTGCCTGGTCTCAGCGAGACAAATCATCTTGTACTTTCTGGGTCTGTCCTAGTAAGAATAAGCCACCGAATGTACCAGAACATGGAGGCTGATTGTCATTCCTCTGAGAGGCCCCTCATCTGTATGGCGGGGTTTTTGTCTTGACCTTAATAGATGCCTGCTTTGAGGACTCTGTCATGTCCATGAGTACAGGATGAACTAGTACAAAAGGGATTTCAGGTATTCAGTCAAAGTAATCTGAGATGTAAGGGAGGAATGGGGCTGTATGGTGAGAAAGGGCAGCCCTGCATGGGGTCTGTCTTTGATATTGAATGACCAGTCTTCGGTTTCTGAGCCTTGTGATGAACTAAACTGCATGCAGAAATCAAGAAGCTATTTTCCCAGGGAAATAGGATATAGGGGCATCAGGAATGTTGTTTGGGTGCCAGATGATCATGTGGGACTTAGAGTGGAGAGAGGGCCAACCTCCCTGCTGCTACACAAACTACTCCTGGCACCTCAAGGGTCTTTGCCTCTGAAAGCATCCTCAACATGGAGCAATGCTGACCTGGTGGCGGTGACAGCAGTGAGACTCACCAAGGGACTTCTCATCATGGACGCTGGTGGTGGATCAGGGCAGGAGACATGCTGGTAGATGATTTGATTAATTCTGAAATCTCATGAAAGCACCTCCAGGGACTTTCAGACATGCTACGGTGAGACTTTACAGGTGGCTAAAGTCTCACAAGAGCATGTTCTAGAAGCAAGAGCTAGAACTTGGGTTCCCACTCTTATCCTGTGTAAATCATATACATGTAAAAAAGAAACAGAAACATGAGTACGGGGGTGCTTTGGCATGGCATGGGTGTCGATTCTCCTTGTTTTGTTTTGTTTTTACAACTATTTTGATGTTCTTGGAGAAAAAAAACTACTTTCTAAATTAAATCTAATTTTTGATGTGCTATCTCACCAAGGCCCTCACCTAGAGCACCTCCCCCATCATCAAAAGGTCATTTAAGGTCAAACTGGGGTGGTCAGCATCCAGCTCTTTGGCCAGGCAAAGGAGTACCTGGAACTCTCGCTTTTTAGTCAAGTCAGAAGGTTTGGGCTGCATTCTGTCTTGTTTTCGTCTGCTTGTTCCTGCTCCCTGGGTACCCATTCCCTGCATATTGGAAGGCCCATCGTAAGAAGCACTGTCGACTGCGTGGCTGGTCTTCCAGAATCTATGATCGACCGGCATCTTCCGTGTGGACCGTGGGCTGGCCAGACCCCTTGGCAGACAGTGTGTCACGGCCAGTACTGTTCCTATGAACTGCCTCCTTGCCAGGGGTCCACACGAGGATCCCCAGAAGCCCCCTGTGTCCCCCTGTAAAGCACCTGTGCCCTCAGCAATGCCCTACCATGCGCCGTTACTGAAATGTTTGCACTAAAAAGACAAATATGTTTATTTTAAAACATATGTGTTACATGGGTATGTGCAATATATGTAAAAATAAGTCACATATATGTCTGTAGCTTTATATAAAATATATCACTGGAGGTGCGGTGGGGATGTGCCAAGGGCTCTGCTAAGGCATTGAATAAACATTTTCATGGAGCATCAATTTTACTCAAAAGGAAGATAAACACTCATGGAGTAGAATGAAAATTTTATAAGTATTTTTGTGATGAAAGTGGAAACTTGGTAGATTTTTCCTGGGAATCTTTGGTTAGATCCCTGGGGTTTAAATTTACTCCCCTTTGCCTGGATGTCAGTGGAACAAAGCAGGGTACCCAGGAGTACAGGGATCTATGATTACACTTAGCCACGCTTTTATAAAACCCTCTGCTGTGCTATAGTTTACTTTCGGGAGACCAAATGCCCCAGCTCACTAATGCCAGTGCAGAACCTTGAGAACCGGACTTCGTGTGGTAACTGTGGGTGGAGCAAGGAAGAGCAGGATTTGCCGTCTAATTTTAGGCTCTTCCCAGCCCCTTGTTGGGCTGCTTCTTGCACGGAATTGGGCAGAGCGCCACGTGTGCAGCAAGGGAAATCTGGTACTGCCCTGTTCTAGTAAATCTGACACATTCAGTCACATTCTTTTTAACGGCAGCTTGCTTTGCTAGGCTTATAAACCAAAAATCTGGATTGAGCATGACCAAATAGCTTTTTCTGACTTACTACTTTTACTATAGGAGGCCTGAATTTCTCTGGACCTCACCAGCCCATGAATTCAAATAGAATCAGGTAAGGGGAGCATAACCTATTCAAATAATAGAAGCATAGTAACCATTTGAAATTCAGCTTTCACAACTAGCTGTACGTCATCAGTGTTTATTTTTTGGTTGCTAATCCTGAGTTTTTAAGTGCAAAAGATGGACCCGTGTCTCCCGAGGTTAGGCTACCTGGGAAGGAGTGCAGAGAGATGGCGGGTGAGGCGAGGGGAACAGGGAGAGGGGCAGGGCAGGTGGGAAGAGCAGAGAGATGGGGAGGAAAGGAGGCAGCTGGGCTGTAGGTGCTCTGCAGACGGCCCATACATTTTATGTTTTAATTTAAAATTAATAGTAGTGACAGTGACAGTGATGCATTTCATGTTGCAACTTACAGTTTACTGGGTATTTGCCTGTTAGTTTGATTCTCATGGATCCTTAGAGACCCTCAAAGCAGCCATTTCTTTGCAGATAAATCAAAAGAGACTGATACTGTGATACAAACAAATGATCTCACCCATTCATGAGAGCCAAAAAAATACATTTCTGGATCTGTTTATAAGAATCATCTGCTTAAGTGACTAAGTTAGCTAGGATTCATATAGTCAAGAATGAAAATAAAACTGAATTTATTCATCTTTATTTTAGTTGACTTCATACATAATCCGAGTTGTGAACTTCTGAATGACCGTCAATTCCTAGTTTCACTTTATCTCCATGAATGAGGTCCTGCATGTATGTCAGTGGAAAAGAGGAAAGGTGCTAGTCCTGAATATTTGAAAGCACAATCACATGCTGAGTCCAAGGACTCATAAAATCAGTTCTGTTCCCACGCTCATTCAACCCAGATTGGGCTGAAAGGGAGAAATTTACCTTGTTTCTCTCTCTGCCATTTAGTTTAGAAAGGGAGAAAAAATACCTCCAGCTGGATTGTAAAGGCAAGAAAAATGAAGTAGAGAAATCTTAGCGTCATCCCCTTCAATACTAACATGCACCAAACACAGACTACACACACACACACAGACACATACACACACACACACACGCTCACACACACACACACGCTCACACATCATCCTTTGGCATTGGTGGACCAGGTAGATTTGGGTAACAAATCTCAAGTCCACCCCTTGCCATCTATTAACACTTAGTGACAGACTGGAGCCCTCTGGGCTTATTCTCCCATTGTTACAGCTGGGAATAAATCACCAGGCTACTGTGTGCATCATGTAGAATGATATGCTGCAAGGGCCCACAATGGTCTCAACTCTGGGGTGCAGCCCACACACCCGTAGAACTTTTAACTAACAAAGCAACAACAGCCGTCTGGCCCTTCCCTCACTAACTGAGTCACATCATTGCCGGTGGGCTGAGGTCTCGATATTTCGACAGAGCTCTCCAGGTGGCTCTGATCCTTGGCCAGGGTTGAGGGCCCCTCGGTTTCCTATAGGACAGTGTTTCAGCATTGGCTGTCATCCTTTTCCACCTGACCTGCAGGGTTCCTCTGACAGGTGTGTCTCTTACCTAGGAAGACAGTATAAAACAAACTCATTCATGTAAGAACATGGGGGCACCAACTGTATCGTATTTTCCAGGAAAGAAAAAAGGAGCCCTATTGCATAGGTAGCTTAGACAAGGGTCCTGACATTCAGACTCAGGCTGCGCTGGGTGGAGCTCTCTCCAGAGCAGCCTGCTTTCCTCCCAGATGATAGCGGAGTGCTGTCCATCAGACCAGAGGAGACTTATTTTCTCCATGGTTTTCAGGGAAAGAAGTTCCAAAGCTTCACTTAGTTAACTGCTCCTGAGTTGAAGACTTCTTATTATCCAAAAATGCCTCCTTTATGACAGTCTTGAAACCCCTCTAAGTATTCACATCTTGCTATTCCTCTTGCCCAAGAACTGCTCTTAGGTAAAAACCTGAGAAGTTAATCAAATGCCCGTCATCCCTCTTTCTTCTAGCATACTGGTCCTTAAAGTGCGCTCCCTGGACGACCATCCTCGCCACCACCAGGGAACTGGTTAGAACTGCAGGGTCTGAGGCTCCACCCCAGGTCCACTCAAAAACTCTGGGGCTGGGACCATCAGTCTGCTTTTACTTGCCTTTCAGGTGATTCTGACAATCACTCATGATAGAGGCACTATTCTAATCCAGACAAACCTGACGGGGATAAAAACCGTAGCATTTTCAGGGTGTGCCCTGGTTTCTCCCGACCCCTCCCTCTTGCCTCTGCTATCCAGGACATCCAGGCCTGGCCTTCATCATGCCCATCAGGACCATGGAAGCAGGAGGGTCAAAGGAAGGCCTAGAGCAAAGTTTCTTGGTAGCAGCACGACTGGCCTTTCAGACTGGATAAGCCCTGGTTTTGTGAAGGCTGTCCTGCTCATCATAGAATGTTTATCACTATCTCTGGCTCTACTCACTACATGCCAGTAGCAACCCTCCCTCAAGCTGTGACCACAGAAATGTCTCCAGGTGTAGCTGAATGTAACCCTGAGAGACAAAATTGCCTCTAGTTGAGAACCAATGGCCTAAAAATACTGATTCTCAAACCTGGGTGCTGTGGACTGAATTTTGTCCCACCAAAATACATATATTAAAGCTCTAATCCTCACTGGGACTCTATTTAAAGATAGTTCTTTGAGGAGGTCATGAAGGTTAACTGAGGTCATAAGGCAAGGCTATCCTTAATATAATAGAATTGGTGGCCCTTTAAGAAGAGGGAGAGAGAGAGGCAATGCTTTCTTCCTCTCTCCTGTGTAAGCGCGGAGGCCATGTGAAGACACAGTGGGAAAGGCCGTCTGCAAGCCATAGAGAGAGTCCTCGCCAGCAACGCACCCTGCCGGCACCTTGATCTTAGATTTCCCAGTCTCCAGACTGAGAAAGTAATTTCCAGTTGTTTAAGGGCCCCAGTCTGTGGCATCTTGATGGCAGCCCGAGCCGACTAATACATTGGGTGAGTAACAGAATCACCCGAGGCGCTAATAGGACAACAGAAACCCAGGCTTGCTGATGTCAAGAAGGACCTGGGATTTTGTATTTCTACCCAGTTCCCCAGGTAATTCCGGTACCAACTAAAGCTTGAGAGCCATCGGCCTAGAACAACTCATGGAAGAGGTCAGAGTGAAAGAGGCAAGAGAGGAGGAGACCAAGCACACTGTTGGGAATCCGGGAGGGTGTGGCCAAGGAGAGGCTCTGCGGAGCAGTTATCATTGGAGGGGAACTGCAAGACCAGTAGAGAATCTGAGTATTGTCTCTTTTTGCAGCAAGCTTCTATGCCTCTTTGAGTGACTTTGCTGAAGGGTTTAAACTCCTTCTGCTGTTTGGAATGATGTTGGATTTGTGTTTTTGTATATTAAAACAGGAAATTGAGACTGAATATGAGGGGTTCAATGGAGTGAACGTTTGTAACCCTCAAATTCTAATACTGAAGCCTTAATGTGGATGCATTTGGAGATGAGACCTGTAAGGAAGGAAGTAAGGTTAAACGAAGCCATACAGGTAGGGCCCTGATCCAATAGGATTAGTGTCCTTAAAAGAAGTGGCCCCAGAGACCTGACTTTGTCTCTCTCATCCCCTGTGCACACATGCTGAGCAAACGTCCTACAAGGACATATAGAGAAGGTGGCCAGCTATGAACCAGGAAGAGGGGTCTCACCAGAAACTGAATTTGCCAGCACCTTGACTGTGTACTTCCAGGCTCTAGAACCGTGAGAAAACCCATGTCGACTGTTTAAGCCATCCAGTCTGTGGCATTTTGTTATGGTAGTTCAACCAGACTGATGCTAAGATACATCAGCTATTTTTGGGTTACGCTAAGTTATTTCAGTTCGATCTTGTTAATCTTCTTTGTTTAGGTTTTTATCTAGTTCTCCAACGTCAGTATTTGTTACTCGGTGATATTTATCTCTAGTTACATCAGGTCTGTAAGACCATTTTAGATCCCTTTCGTTCCATCCATACTCCATGCTGCTCCCTTCCTCAACCTGCTCTCCCATCGCACACATGCAAAGCCTCATCAAAGTAGAGGTAACTTTATATTTCATTTGTCAAATAACAGATCACTGATCCTCCAACACTTTCTGTCATGCTAGTCTGACTTAACACTGGCCGAAGTTACTCTGGTGCTTCGAAAAGCATGCTTTTCCAAACCGTGGTAGCGGATACACTGAAGGACTTATCTCTTGTTCTAAATTCTTGTCACTCTTTTGCCCTCTGTCCTTCCTTGTCAGTCATCTCTGATGCAGCCTTCATCAATCAGCTTGCGGGGCTGGATCTGGCACCTTTAATAGCACTTAACAGATAACGTGGAAAGCAACATCATAACCACAAAAAGAGATCATATACGGGCACCTTCATTTTCTTTCTTGTAATTATAGGGAATGAGGTCTTATTTCAGAATTTCAGCTGAAGCAATATTTCTGTGATTCTTGGTCTCAGTGCCATAAATGGGCAAAGACAGACTTTTCCAGCAGAGAACTATGTCATCGTGAAGGCGAGAGAAGATTAAAAGAAAAATCAACACTACAGTGCTTCCACTCAAGTGTTCATTGCCAAGGCCATCAAAGGCTCCGGCTGCCGGTCGTGGAGACGCCCTTCCCTACCCGAAGCAGACCTTTTCCTCTGTCGTGGCTGCCTTTGATTTGGGCTCAAATCCTATCGCTTTAACGCTGGAGGGGGGGCGCCTTTAGCTCCCCCAGAGGCGTTAAGAGTGCTTCCTCCCGGAGATTCCCAGCTTTCCTCCCCTGGAAGCCAAGAGGTAAGGCTTCAGATCACCATGCCAGATTGAAGAGGGCAGGAGGTGTGATTTCAATCATCATCAAGGCCCGGATCTGAAGGAACTTGGTCCTGGGTAACAGCTAGATGAGTGACAAGCCGGGCATACAAGGCAGACTGTCCCATAGAGGCCATACTGACTCCCAAGACAGATGTGTGGCTTTCAGGACTGTAAAAGGCCTCCCCTTTACCTTCTCAGGTGAGGGTTACCTCTTTTGCAAAGAGTCAGTTCTCTTTAAGATCAGATGGCTCTCAACAACCCCACATGGTAAGCATAATCTCAAATTTGCTGAGAGAACAGATTTAGGCAGGTTTTAACACTTGCCCAAGTATCCAGAACCAGTAAATGGTGGGCTAGCATTGAAAGTTAATTTTCTCACACCCTAAAATCCATATACCATTTTCAAAAATATAGAACAGATACTTTCAATGAAAATCTAACATATTAGTTTGATCTCTCCACACTTTTTCTTCAGACCATATCAGCTTTGGGATGGAAAATACAGCTATTGCTACAGCCACAGTACAAATATTATTAAGTGTTGACCCAGGCTCCTTACAGAGCCCTCCTTCCTCTTCAACTCTTCCACTCCTCCTCCCCCAGGCATTTCTAGGCATCCTTAGGAAGGATCATAACCTTCACGCCCATTACAATCCATGATTTTCCATCCTGTGCTCTAGTAGTGATATCTTTTCCCAGGCCTTCATTTGACACACGGCCATATCGTGAGGGTGACACAAATCCATTACTATTCTGGTGCATCAATACCACCAATACCTACTGAGGATCATGTCTTCTTCAGCCCAGACAGGGCTAATCCCACCAGATGTTGAGAATGTTGGGTCTTCTCAGAATTCCAGAGAGCCTGAAGAGACACCCCAGGGAGCAGGTGCCTGGTACCCACCTACAAATACTGCGTGCTGCAGGAACTATTAGAGAGTGGTCTGTACTTCCAGTATTTGAGGTTGAAGCAAATACCTTTTTGAGACTTTTTGTTCCCTTCTTTTTCTTAGCCATCTTTTCCCAGGACTCAGACATAAGACCTTAGATACAGGTTATATGGTGCCTTTCAGCATTATAAAATGATAACCTTTGCTTAAGAAACCATACTTGTATTGGTTACAAAATTGTCCTAATAAACTGACTTCACTGACATATGCCAGGAGATTGTTGTAATTCTTACACAAATTTGTGGCTCCTGTTGTATTACCGGTGTCCTGTGTTTAGCTTACATGCATGCAAAGTGGATCTAGTATGTTAAAAAAACCACAACCATAAGATTAGTGAGACACAGTGATCCATGCTGGATCTGGCAGTCAAACAATCCGTGTTTTAGGTCCAGCTTTGTCCTCCACAAGCTGAGTAGCACTTGATAGTTACTTTAAACACCGAAGTCCTCAATTTGCCCATCTGTGAAATAGCAGTAATAGATTATGTGGATCAAATGAGACAAAAGATGATTAAAAATATTGGAAGCATGAAAGGAGCATCGAATGACAGCTGCATCACCACAGATGTCCATTCTGGGCACAGTGTGTGATCGTGAATGGAAATTATCCTTGCAATAAAATGGTTCTAGGTTTACTCAGCTTTAGGGATATGCTGGAGAGGGAGCTTTCTGTATCTTCCATACCATAGCCATTAGAATTTTCACTCCTAAATTAAGAAGGGCCACAGTCTGAATATGTGACTCCTTGGAATGACTGGAAATCTAGTATGTGAGAGGTTAAACTGCAAGGAATAGACTGCAGTTTGCTTTTCCTCAAGGCCAAAACTCAGGGCATTTGATTCAGCTTTTCAGAATATGGATAACATCAAGTCCTCCTTCCCAAATAGTGTGTGATTCATATTCACCAGTGATTTCCGAACTGTGTGTCTTTGGGTTTGATTTTTGAACTCACCTTTCTCCTTTTCAAATATCTCTGGAACGTATTTTTCTTTTTTGAATTAAGAGGAACTAACAATTCTTTGTTTTTAGAAAGCATTTTGAGATGATTCCTCGAGATAATGGAAGGCACCCCAGGGTGGCGCACCCCGGGTCTGGCAGTGGGTAGTGAAGCCGTCTCACTATCGGCAGTTGCCAGGTTATGCTTCAAATGAAGAGAGACAAAGGGAGGATCGTGAGGAATGTAGCCATGAAGGCGGATTTTCAATCCTGTCTTGATCAGCTTGACCATGGCTTCTATGGGCTGGGGCCGCTCACCTACTGGACAGCCAGAGGAACAAAAAGGGCCCAGCACCACACAGCCATGACACTGCCCTTTAGTGAAAAATTTTCAATGGCTTCTGGGTCTTGTATATTGGAGCAGAATGTCGCTGAAGCCACGTTCCTCTTCACTGGAAGGAAAGGCACTCCTTGCCTAGGACCATGGCTTCTTGTTCAAATCAGTGTTGTGGTTTTGCAGTAGCTGCTGAAGTAGCCTTGGTACTCAAACACATTGCCTCTGCTTTAAGCACCATGCCGGGCGGGCTGGGATTCACATCTTGGCTGAGATACAAGGCCAGTCCTGAAGGTACTATGAGTTTCATTTCCTCATCTGCAGAAAAGGGTTCACACCTTGCTGTTGTGAATTTTAAATGAGATAATCCATGCAGAGTGTCTTGTATAGTGCTTGGCTCAGAATAACCACTGAAGAATGGGAATGATTATCATGGGGAGAATAAGGATATAAGAGACAGGAAGTGTGGAATCTGTGACTAGTTCAGTCTCTAATGAGTTTTGTAAATTCAGGCTGCTCTGTGCTTCAATTTACCCACCTATCCAATTGTCAACGGGTATTTGATGGTTTACCTATTGTGGTTGAAGATAAAATTGCCTTGCAAATATTTAGGACTTAAGGGATATTTGTCAAAGGCTCAAATAGGTAGAGGCTACTTTGAAAAGCTAAAATGGCTATACAAATATATATTAAGCAGTTAAAAAAATAATGTATCTACATTCTCAGATATTCCCAAATTCTAAGGTAATCAAGACCACACCTAATTTTTTTTTCTTTCTTTGGAAAATGGTGAGTCCATGTTGATTATGGTAGTGTTAGGAAGGAAAGGACTTGGCCTGGGGTTGCAGGGTGTTGATTATGGTAGCATATTAAAAATGATAGATCTGTTGGGCAAAAATCGCACAATAACTTTACGGAGGTTGTGGACAGCCCCTACTGCATTCCACTGAGGACACTAAGATGAATGCCAGGGAGGATTTTTTTTTTTAATCTTTCCTTCTTCCCCTTCCTCCGCTCTGAAACAATCATCAATTACCCTTATCCACCGGCACCATCTCATCTAAGTTCATTTTCAAGATGAAGTTTCCTCGTTGGATGGTGGCTGTCCAATCCTCCTTCTGTCCATCACTGACTGCCTCAGAGCTGTTTCCGGATTGACAGTTTGAGAGCGAATCAATAATAATTATCTGGCTGCAGCCATGGTGAGCTGTGTAATTCTGCCATGGGACAGCATTGTGCAAACAGAGCTGTATCTCTTGCTGCAGGTTTAAATATGCAGGCTGGGGCTGTCCATTTAGGTGTGCTGATCATGTGATTACCGGGAGGTAGAGCTTCTTTCCCTGCTGTATTAAAACCCTTTCAAATGATGCACTCACCTTCTGGGACTCTAGCTGCTGGCTAGCATTGCACTATGTAAAACACTGCTTTCAGGGCCTGGAACACAAATCGGTGATTTAAAGGCACAGCCCTAGGAGAGGAGACACTCTGCTTCCGTTCTTTACATAGACCTGAGGAAGAATCACTGGGGTGGAATGTGGAAGCATGAATAAAAGAATGGGATTTCAGATATATTTGGGTCTATATTTATTTTACCTCATCCTAACTTTTTGAAGATAATTGCTTTCTGAAATTATTTGTATCTCAGTTTAAAGATCAGAGTTAATTCAGTATTAAAATTGTGTTGATTTGAGAGGTACAAGTTTGTCATTTCCCATTTGAACAAAAGATGTTGGCCTTATTAAGTAGAATATTACTTATTTCTTTCTTTATTCAATCTTTATGTTCTTTAAAGGAAATTTAGCATAACTATGCAGATGGTGTTGCTATGGTTACTCTTATGCACAGTCAACATTTCACTGGTCATATTTAGGATATTCAAATATTGAAGGTGGGAGGATTTTCTTGCTGTTCTTCTGGGAATCTGTCTTTGTCAAGAAAATAGAAGAGGGGACGTTCTTGGGGGATGTAATGAATTTCCTAACAGAGCTCAGGGTGAGCTGGGCATGCAATCATAATAGGGCAATTGTGAATTCCTGGAGGTAGGGCTTTTACATTTGGAACAGAAAGATTCAGAAAATGATCTATATGCCATTAGCAAATTATGGGAAACAGACGAAAATGGTGCGTCCCAAAGTTTTATCATCTGTGCTGCTTTAATTCTTTTTTATGTAGTCATATGCATAAAAATACGTATTTATAGTTTTTTAAATAAAATAACAAAATGTTATCATTTGTTTTATATGCTTCTATTGGTTTCCATTCTTTATTGTAAAGATCTTTAAAAAATTAAAAAGATGCAAAAAAAATAGGAGTTCATTAGTAAATAGTAAATTCCTCATCATTGAATGTAATCAAACTTGAGCAGAATCACTATAAGCAAAGATTATATGTAGGTTATTTAAAAATTGAGAAATTACTAGGAAACATGTATGATTTCTTCTGACTTCAAGATTAGAGGATTATTCTCTAGGTTTATAAGTGACTGGAGAATCTGGTGGAAGAGAAACTGTAGGAAGTATGGGTTATTAAAGGGAAAATTACAGCAAAGTCTTAATTTTAGTTATGTTGAGCTTTGTCTATAATTACTGAGTTAGGCACCATTAACAGTCCTGTGCTAGTTATTGCTTTATTTCCTCCAGTTATTTTTCTTAGCAGTAAAAGAATTTATTGAAGAACAGCAGGCATGAAGTTGACCACAGGGAGCGTAGCTGTACCTTAGCATTGACAACAGGGTCAAAGATGAGTAGGGAATGGAAACTCATATAAAACAGAAAATTTCCCTTCCTCCTTTCCTCCCTCTCTCATTCCTACATTTCCTTCTTTCCTTCCTTCCTTTCTTCCTTCTATTCAGTCAGCTAACCAAGGAAACAGGTAGTCAACTGAACAAACCTTCCTTTATTACCTACCCTCTATTTGCAGGGCACATATATTAACCAGATCAGCATCTTGTCCTTGGAGAATGTGCAGACTAGAAAGCAAGATGAGACATGAGAGAATAATTACAGCCCTATAACACACGGAGAAAGTACTAATTGCCAAACAAAAATACAGAGAAAGTGGCAAAGGGTTTCAGAGCCTAGAGAGAAGACTTCCAGCTAGGGGATCATATCTGTGGCTAAACCATCCTGTGATCAAAGTGTATTCCTGCTATTTTGTAATGAATTAATTAACTGTTAAGAAGTTATGGAGCCAATTAAAAGACTTGGGAAATATAAAGCAGTGATGAGTTTTAAAAAATCGTAAAAGCATAAATATTGGGCATAGTGGGAAGAATTTTAAATGAAATAGAAATTACATAATAGACACTGGGTTCAGGGTCAGTAAGGAAAATGTTGTATTTCCATACAGAAAAATATTTGAGATTTGCAGACACTCTGCTATTGAGTGAATGGCAAAGCTCTCAGTCTGTTTGAGCTGGTGAAACTAAGACTTACAATCCTCACCCCCTCCATGAAGTCGTTAGGCCTCTTATCCTTACAGTGCAGGCTTCCTTTGAACTCTTGTAGCCTCTACTTTTTGCATCATTCATTTGACCACTAGCCCGTGGTGCCTGGCATGGCACAGTCCTTTCCCGGTGAGCAAGATGGGCTGCTTTACATCTTCTCTGGGGAAGCGTGAAAACGGATGCACACCAGAATCATGTTCATCACGAAGATTCACATATTCCTTGAATTCAGTTTGGTGATAAACCTCCAGAGAAACTGAGACAGCCTTTAACTGAGGGGCCTGCACTGTGGGTTCCTTAGGGTCTGGGCCAATTATCAGGAAGCTTCATGCAAAATAACTTGCACTGTGGCAAGAAACGACCAGAGTCAGTTGCGGCTGCAGCGTAGTAATAATGAAATTTAACTTGTCGTGACTTCTTCTGTTGGCTTCCCCTCACCCCCACCCCCACCTCTCCTGGGTAAGGGGAAGAGAGGGGCAAGTGGCCTGCAGGTGGGAGCAGGGATGAAGACGGCTGGTGTTAGATTACTCTGAGTGCTGGGGAACAGCCAGCCAGGGCGGCCTATTCAATTCATTGTGAAAGAGAAGAAAGGAATAGAGAAAATAGTTAATAGAGAGGTGGGGATAGGAGCTCACTAGGGGGCAGGAGGAGCAGGTGTGGCCTGTAGGAACTGTCGGGGCAGGCAGCTGGCCCGGGAAGTGGAGTCGGCCTGGGGGTGGTCAACGTATTTGCCAGAGAAGCAGAGCCAGTATAGATACGGAGCACAAGGGGCCTGATACAGGGCTGTGCTCATGTGCATGGAACCCATGTAACTGCATGCGGCTCTGAACCTAGAAGGGCCCTCTGCTTGGCTTTTGAGCTGCTGTCTTAAAATTTTAATAATTTGCGGACAAGGGGCTCCACAGTTTCATTTTGTTCTGGATCCTGAAAATGAGGTAGCCAGTCCTACCTAATAGGTCCCCCTAATTCATTCGGGCCCGAGGATGTCTCAGGTGGGCAGTAACAAAGGGTATTCATGATGTTTTAGGAGGGAAAACTAGCCATCTAGACCAGCAATGTCTAAAACTCCTGTCCTCTGGTTTTGATCTCTTCCATAGAATTAAATACTTTAAAGAAGAGGGCCTGCTCCCAAGTCACATCCATAATTTTCACAGTGCACATCCTAATGCATTGTAATGTACAACAAATATATTGATTAAGTGATCAAAGTAGTGGAAAGTAGTTTGTTAATATTATTAATGCCATTAGAATTATAAAGCACAGTTATTCCTTATGTGATGGTGTGACTCTACTGTAAGCCCAAAGAGAATGTCCATGCCTTCCTGTTCTGCATGGCAGGGAGGAATGAATGCAAGAAAAGCACAAGGAAACCCACATGAAAATGTGGCCGTGTAATGAATTATTTTTTCCTGTGTATTTTCAACAGAGTTTACACAATTCTTTCCATACTTAGCATCTTTAGATGACAAAACTATACCCATGCACACAGAGTGAGTTCATCTTCATGTCTTGATGTTTTATTGTGAGGATTGCTCTGAGCTAGAAGGGTTGGACTTTGTCATCCCATGGTCATGAGAGGAGCAGGGAATGGACTCTGAAGGCCAGTGGGCAGGACTGTGACATATTTGGGGGCTAAAAGTGTTCATGTTAGTGCCTGATAGCCTGGTTTTGAAGACTGGCTGTTCTGCTAACTCATTGTAAAAACTTGAGTGTGTTATTAACCTCTCTCTCTGCCTTAGATTCCTCATATGTAGATTGGGAATAATCATTGTGACTATCTCACAGAGTTGTAAAGTTCAATAGGAAAAGGCATGTTCTTAGACTTAGCGGTGTCCAAGATATAAAAGTACTCTGGAAATATTCATAATGATGACAATTCTCAGAAAAAAATGGAAATAAAGAGTTTCCTAGCTACTGAAGGCTTCCCTGTGTGGATAGGCAGTTCATGTGAGGAGAGAGTGGAGGTGTTTGGATTTAACACCAAGGCACTGCTGAGGGTCAGGAGGGAATCTTCCTCAAATGTCCTCTAGGACTCGTCCCATGTTCCTCAAAAGGAGGGTGCCATCAAACTGAGAAGAACAGTTTTGCCTTTTGAGACCAAAAGATGAACCAGGGATCTGACAGGCCTGCAGCAGCGGAGATCTGACGTGGCAGCAGGGGGAGAGGGTGGTGACCAGCCGCAGCAGCAAGGGCGTGACAGTGTGACTAGCCCTCAGACCCTGGGAGAGCTAATCCTTTCTTGTGCATAATTTTTCTCAGCTGTAAAATAGAAATAATAAACGTGCCTACCTAATAGAAATGTTGGAAGGATTAACTGACTTGGGATGGTTAAATGAGATGATACATGTCAAGCAGTCAGCACAGGGCCTTGGGCTCAGTGAACAGCAGCTGTATCGGCTGTAGCATCGCTGTGGATGGCACCAGAACCAGGGGTTTGGAGAGCAGGGGAGAATAAGAACGGCAGCGTTTACCCCGAATGTTGGCCATCTCTTTGACCCGGCTTGGGGTCTTAGACTCCAAGACCAAGTTCTGGCCCAGAGCTCTTTGCACACTCTCAGACTCTCTCTGGTTTGGTAGCACCTTCTACAGTCTCAGTGACCATTTTATTCATGAGGTTAAAAAAAAAACAACAGAACAAATCTGGAGCATAACTAAGTCCTCTATTTCTAGGGAAAGCAAGAGTCAAAACTGAGAGTCAATCTTGGATCAATCACTGTGTGACGTAAGCAAATACCTGAATCTCTGTGAACTCATTTTATTTTCTGATATGCAAAGTGAATGTATAGGCCACCTTACATGACACAGTTGTCATGAAGATTAAAGGAGAGGGTGTAAAGCAAAGTTCCTTTCTGGCTTCCAAGTAACTTAAACGTTTTCCTATATTTCATGCTAATTATAATTTTGGAGACAATTGGACAGGTATTGTTTTCCCCATTTTGTAAATGAGGAATTGAGTCTGGAGACATTAAATAATTTGTTCAGAATCAATGACTAGTGAAGGGCATAAATAGGACTTTGAACTTTTTTTTTCTGAGACCAAAAACTCTATCCTCTTCTCATTTTTAAAACCTTGGAATCCTTTCTCTATATTAAATTATCATCAAAATGCAACATATCCAACATCAAGAAGACACTATTTCTCAGCCTCCTTCCAACCCTGTCATTAGTCCCCTGGGCTCTGAGGGGTATAGTTTGCAAACCTTTGCTTTCTGCGGGCAGATTTCCTGGGAAGCTGAGTCCTCCACTCTTCCACCCTCCCTCAGCCCAGCCCCGGAGGTAGATATCAATCTCATTTGGCAGGAGGTTGAATCAGGAGACCCTGAAGGCCTCTTATTCTATACCCCATCACTTCAGAGCTCAAGATTACACACACAGGTCACACTGGGGGTTGTGGAAATACAAGGCTAAGATCAGAGCCAATGCGGGCGATGCTGTCTATGGCTCTGGAAAGCCTCCAGTGTTACTTTGCATTGGTACTACTTGTGCCTCATGACTTTCTGGTGGGCTGTGATTCTTTCTGTTTCTAGGACAAATGGAAGACCTGCAGAATTACTGCCTGGTAAGCCATCAGAAAAGAAACCAAGCTTCAGAAATAGCTTAGTACTTCCAAAGATGGAAAAAACATACCAGTCAGCCAAACAGCTCAAGGTCAGGATGTGGGCATCTAGCATTTTTGCTGCAGGGTTGGAGGCCCGTAGAGACAGGAAGGTTTTTCATGCTCGATCATGGTTTAGTGATGGCAATGCTGCCAAAGCTGAAACCTTGACTGCAGATTTATGAAAAGCAGATTTTTTTTTTGTCTTCTGAAACTACAGCTGCTTGTGGAATGTAATTAGGCATAGGCAAAAGCATTCCCTGAGATCAGCAACCTTCTGCCAGAACACAATGGGGAGAAAAGGTTTGGGAGAGACTGTCAGATGCCCCCTGAAGTTTGCTGGTTTTCACCTAGAGTGGACACAGAGTTTGGGAGGGTGTGAGGCCTACTTGTGGAGTCCACATCAGCAGGTCATGAAGGGACTGTGTTTTAGGGGGCTTGTTGAGAAGAGGGGACAACCAGTGCCACATTTTAATCTCCATAGGTATGGACATATGTTCTTGGTAGAGACATAAGAGAACCCAGTGGTTCCTGAGGCTCCACATGCAGGAGGTTGGAGTTGGAGGCAGGAGCCACAGGCTTTCCCAGGTGGGCTCCAGACCAAGTAGGGGGACACGCAACCAGGGGGTGTAATTGAAATGTAGGGGTCCCGGGAAAGTGCTGTTCCCTTGGCCTTATCTCTGCCTCACCGAGGGGATGGAGCTTTCGCAGGGGCATGTATGGGTGTGTGTGTGTGTGTGTGTGTGTGTGTGTGTGTGTGCGCGCGCATGTGCGCTAGAGAGCAGACTGACAGAGAGATGGTTCTGGAAAAGGCAGGAACTGGTGAGGAGCAACTCTAAAAATAGAGACCACAAGGATGTAGCATCAGTCTGTATGGGATACAATCTCAGTTTATAAAGTCAAGAAGCATTTGAACCAAGGCCTTAAACTGAAGTGCAACTGAAACTGTCTGCCCTGTGAAGCCCCACGGAAGTTATGTTGGGCAAATAAAAGGATATGTTACCTTTATCTGTGGACCTAAAGATGATGTATAGATAAAATGAGTAAGTCTTTTTTAAGATCATTGGACATAACTATGAAGGTTAGAAATGGAGCTAGTTCTTATGGAAATATCTGAGGTATAGAGTAGAAATCATATCTTTGGAAGCTGATAATATGAAAACCAACCTTATTCTCCTACCAGGGTGTTGGCAGGGAAAAAATTCCTGTCCTACTGTCTTAAGGGAATAGCCCCTTGTGGTATTTTTGAAAATGTTCACGTGTCTAACAAAATTCTAGGTTTTCTTTGTGCTTTTCCAGATGTCTGGAGGAAAATAGCTTCTGCATTTAAACATTTGTGTTTGCTCTTTATAAGTAAAGGGAACAAAATTAAAAGAAGCTAGCCAGAGGTATTGTAATAATACCAAGAATATTAGCAGGAGGAATGAACACATAAACAGGGTGACTGATGTATAAAATGAATCATGTTTTGACTTGATGTCATGTTATGAAAAGACAAATCATTTTGTTTACATTAATAGGGAAATTAATCTTTTTATCTTGAAGTTTAGATTTGGAATTATCTCATTTTTTCCTCTCCCAGCATTTTCAGGGGGTGAAGGGAAAGAGTAGTTTCTATATTGGTCTTTCTTGAAATTTAACGCTTTTATCATTATCATAATAATGGTATTTATGCTGTGATACGAGATTTTTTTTTTCCATTGGAGATTTCATTGTAAAGTTCTTTGTTCAACATTTAAAATCCAGCCATAAGTATTCCTGAAACTAGGCATGGGAGGTTTGAATTTCAGTCCTCTGGAAAAAAAAAAAGTGATTTGAAATTCTCTGTAGTCATACTGGAACATGAAATGAGAATTCATTAAAAATGCCTTTGAAGAAAATGTTAATATTCATAGCAAGTAAGATTTGAAAACTTTTTTTTTAAAGGAAGGGAATTCAAGATAGACATACTGCTTCAGATTTAGTTGAAAAATGGGTCATACCTGTTTTATCCAATGTACATTCCCCATATTTGAAATTATAATGTTATGGTTTAATGGATCCAGTATTTCCTAATTTACCAACAATTAACCTATATTATAATGAGACAAGCCATATATGTTTTATGCAGTATATGCAGTGAATAACAGCAAACTCAAAATTGAATAAGAGATGGGATCTAATGAATGCATGCATGATATCAAAAGCACTCTCTACACCATTTCTTTCCTAGAATATGATTGGCAGGGGGACCTCTTGGCTTAGTACACAAACCAAGGTGATGGGGAAGAGAAATGCTGGCATTTTACACAGTTTATCTTTCATTATTGTATTTAATTTTTAAAAGGACATCAGAATCCTTTGGGAATTCTATCACTGCCTGAAATTCTGCATTTTATTTCAAGATGATATAGTGATAAAATCTAATATGCCTTAAAATAAAATAATATTGAAAGCCTACAAGGTCAAACATCCCTTGATAAAGAGATACATTTGTGAAAGAGAATGTCTATATGTTTAATTCTTAAAAACACCATTATTATATTTTGGATATTAGTCCCTTATTGGATATATTATTTGCAAATAAATTCTCCCACGTGGTAGGTTTTGACTTTTCATTTTGTTGGTGGTGTCCTTTGCTGGGCAGAAACTTTTTAGCTGGATTTGACCCACTTGTTTGCTTTTGTTACCCCTGCCTGGGGAGACATAGCCAGAAAAAAAATTATGAATGCCAGTGTTTGAGTTTACTGCCTCTCTTTCTTATAGGAGTTTATGGTTTCAAATCTTATGTTTAAGTCTTTAGTCTATTGTGAGTTTATTTTTGTGTATGTTGACAGATGGTAACTACACTTATTGTGGTGAGCATTTAGTAATGTATGTAATTGTCAAATCACTATGTTGAATGCCTGAAAGCAATATAGTATTGTATATCAACCATATTTCGATAAGAAATAAAAATAATAAAATATCCTTCCTTAGAACAACAAAGAAGAGTTGATAGTGTTAAAAAAAACACCACCATTATTATGGTGACTAGATGTGATTCCCTGTAATACAGTTCAGGAAATCATTGATGGAGGAAGGCATGTCCTAGGATTAACAGGTTCATGCAAAGGAGAGAAACCATAGTTGTAGGGGAAGGGGAAGCAAACTGGTACCTGGCATAGGTGAGAGTTGGTGTGGAGAGGAGACTTCTAATATGCACCTCAGTCTTCATAACTTGGGGCCAGCATGGTCTTCCAATTCCTCCTACTCATTCATACATCTTCCTTGCATTCATACATCAATTCATGTCTGTGGCTCCAATGTTGTGTACTCCTGGGAAAAAGAGTAACATGGAAGGCAATGTTTGCAAACGTTTATTCGTCCATATGGTTCAATCTAGTTAAGTGAGTAAATACCTCATGGACCAAGTGGATGTTTTTCCATCTGCCAATGAAAACTTAATTCCAGAGCAGATCAAAACACAGCAGCCCCCTTACATGAATTTCTCAGCCTTTTTTACCCACTTCTTAGACATTTTCTTCCCAATAGGCCCAAATGCATTTCTTTTAACTTTTGTAAGATTGAGCTGAAAAATTTCCTGCATTCTCTTCAAACTCTTAAATTCCTTCCGTTTCATGTGAAAGCTGACACTGATCATCAGTTGTGAAAAAGCTGATGCCAGAAACACATAGGTTAATGTTAGTGTTTAAGTATCACACCTGCAAATGAGAACAGCTCTTCTGTGGGTGGCATGTCTTACGTTAGGCACTGGTATCAAGACTGTGGCTTTTGTTCTTCTAAGGTTTGTTTTGATAAAGTTTATCAGGAAATAAACTATTAAAATACCTTGCTAGATTGGCTAGAAAGTACATAGATGCACTATGAAAGACAACACTCAGGAATTTATGACATTTCAGTCCTATTATAACTTTCCTATTGTTTCAGCCATTGGATGTGGGATGCTCTGGGCTGTTACAGTCAATGAACGAAGGCAGGCAGTTTAGCAAGCTTAGCTGCCCGAGGCATAATGAGAGGTGTAAGGGAGGCTCTACGGGCCTATAGGAAGCCTGTTTCCCACATCTCTTTGGTATAATTATTTTCTGTTTTGCAGGCTGTAGTGTTCTCTTCAATGCAGACCCAGTAAACTTTTGGTTAGAACTCACTCAGTGAGGCTTTCAGGCTGAATGTACTTCAGGGGAAGGACTTCTTCCTAACAGGGTAATTTCTGATTACTGGGCTCTGATCTTTTTTGAAATGCTCATAGCAATGAACTCCTCAGTAACCAAACACCTTGGATGATCTCAAAGTGTGTTTTACTTGTAAGGAAAAAAACAGTCTTCTGCTTACTCTTAACAGCAGGCATATTAATTTGCTGGACTTTCTATCAAAACTTCTGGCTGACTCTCCTTTTAATAAATTAAAATTATTATTTTTTCCTTTTTATCTAGTGGGAAAACTATACAAGCTTGTCACTTTTGTGGACTTTTCTTTGGACACAGACTGGAGACTAAGCTTTATAAACTCTAACAGAGATTCCCAGCAATCGATGATCCTACAGGGTTGTACTTTGAAGCCTCTATAGACTAGTGCCTGCAGGAATGACCTTTGGCAAGCTATTAATAATCTAATGTATCGTAAACATAGTCGCATTTTAATTGATAAAACTTGTACTTAATGATTTACTTCTCACCTTAATAAATAGGATTTATAATTCACATTAGCATATGTAGGCTCTTAAAAGTCCTGCAATAAGAAAACTTTTTAATTTCTGTTTGTATGTGCTTCCCAGTATTATCGTCTATGGAAGACTTTCAGTTCACTTGACTCATATTCCAAGGAGATGGGTGTTCCACAAAACCCAATGTAGGAAATAGCAATCTAAAGTGATTTTTAATTTTTAAAAAATGGATGTGTCCGGTGCCTTTCTTCTGAATGGCATGACACTATATTTAGCTGAAGTTGACCTCTAATGAACAGTATAGGATAACTGCACTACAAATCCTCAACAGAATCTTCTAACTGAAATTTGGTTCCTATAAAAAGCACAAAAGAAATTATTTTTGGACAATATGTATCTCTAAGTATTATGGTTTATATTAGATTGGGTACTTACATCGTTGCATTATATTTATTTAAAAAATGCGTAGATAGTTATACCGGGCAACTCTAATCATTATATACATGTCAATTACTTATTCCTCATAACAACACTATGAGGTAGATATTATCCTATTTTAAAGAAGAGGAATTAAAGCAGAGAGGTTAAGTAACTTGTCCAAGTAAACATAGTAGATGATAAGCTAGGTTTTTACACCGTACAGCTTAAGAACAGTCAGTGTTTCTCCCACTAAGCTGGTGCTGGTGTTCTTGACCTTTTCCCAAGGTTAATAAAGTCTCCACACAGCTTTTCCCCTCTCCCACATCCACCTTAATCTGGGGCTCTGAGATTGGGAGGAGCAAGTCAGCTGTCTTCCAGCAGAAGAGGGAGAAAGTCAATGGCTGGAACTCAACATAGGCTTTGCATCTCTCATCTTGATTGAGCTGAATCCTAATATTATGGTGATAATTTCGACCACGTTTTCTTTTCTTATCCCATTTTTTTCCCCCTGGAGATTAACTATGAATCATTTTCAGAGTCTTTATATTCAATTAGCCTGAAAGGCAGGAAGTCTGAGTATTTTGGTATAAGACTCATTAAGCCAAGGCTTAATTCTTGATGTGCCACTAAGAAGTGGATGTTCTAAGGCAGCCACTTCTCCTCTCTGAGCCTCCCTTCTCTCACTTGTAAAGTATGAAGTGCAAAAGAGAGCTGAGCGGAGAGACTTTCAAGACCCTGTCCAATACTATAGTTATATACACGGCATTTATTTTTAAATTGCTTTTTCATGAAAGATGATGAGCACTAGGAGATTGGAGTCACTGAGTAATGTCTTTTCCTGTGTTTACACTTAAATATTTTCAAGTGGATTGAAGAATTCCATGATGAAAGAAATGCCCTTATGGGGGAGACTATAATGAGATGGCTCTGCAGGTCCTTGCTCCCTCAATTTTTGCAAATAAGCTTCTCCACAGCTTTGTATCTATTTAAATTCAAGACAAATACCAATTTAGGCTCATTCAAAATAAATACTAATCTAGGATTCCCCCCCACCAAGTTGTGAGCCCATGAACAAAGGGTTGTTTTACTCATCAATATATTGCCAATAGTACTTAGCACAGCGTGTTGCACATAGTAGGGTCATCACAATAATAGCCATATTAAATTGAACTCAACTTGGGAGATTTGCTTGGTCAAGCATTTAGTCAGTTGGCAATATTTATTGGAAATCCAACAGTGTGGGCAGCAATACTGAGAGGGTCCTGGCTGCTGACATCCTTAGAGTTCAGTGGTGACTTTAACGAAGAGGATATTTATGTCCAGTGCAATATTTCCTGGACATGTGATTTGTTCTCATCTCCTCATTAAAAGATCCACCAGAAAATAAATAAAAATCTTAGTAAGATTGTCAAAGGCTAAATAAAGGAAAGACTATACACCCAAAAATTAGATTAGAATGTCACGGTGGAGTGTCTAAATGTGCACATGTGATAGAGGGTGACAGTGACAGGTTCAAACCCCAAGGTATTCATTCTCTTCAAGACAAACAACCCCGAATGGTGTACCTCCTCCACAATTAGGCATTAATGAGATTAAAAGGGATATGACCTATTACTAGGCTCTCATGGTAACTGATGAAAAAAAATCTGACACCATCTATAGAGGCATAAAACCTTAGTGTCTTGGGCATGTTCCAACAGAAAATTTAGTCAAAACCACTGAAAATAAAAAAAAAAGAGATTAGATAATTTTGAAAACAGTGAAAGTATCTCATTCAAATGAAAAGGAATTGATGGTAAATCTACATTTTCTTGGTGAAAATTGGAGTTTATTAGTATAATTCATCAACTTAGGAAGCAAAGTTGATTAGTTATTTGATTGAGACTGCATTGATTAAGGAGTTGGAAAAAGCTATAAATCTAATCAAGAAAAACATCCTTCCACATGGGAAAAGTACTGGGTTGACATTTAGAAGGCAGTTGTTTTTTATAGCAGCTTTTATTTAATATCCAGAATTATGAGAATTTACCAGTCTTTGACTTAGCATAACTCTTGGGAAGTCTATCTTAACAGAGTCTGAAAGAAAGTGCTAGTAGTTTCCTAGGAAAATAAAAATAGCAAGATCTTCCTCCTTTTAGGTGAAGTGAAAGTAGAATGATGATCTTGGGCCCTTGTTCCAGTGAGATATTTAATCTGGATAATTCAGGCAAGGGTCATTCCACTGTTGTCTCAGCAATGCTGTGGTTCTCCCTCCTTTCAGCACCTCCCTGTGTGGACAGTGCCTGGGTAAGTATTTAAACTTTTTTCTTCATTTCAGTGTGTGCAGATAGAGCCTTTATGGATGAAGGACAATGAAGCATTTGTTTTTAGAAAATAAAATGCTGCCCTTTCACTCAAAACATTTCCCCCTGGAGAACCTCTACAGATCAAACATTCTTTTTCACAATTGAACCAATTCTTGCAAAAGCTGTGACCACAGTTTTTGATTCATTTTGGCCTGTGATGAAAGGCAAGCACTTTCAGAACGATTCCACCAGTGGCTCTCACTAGGGAGAGCACCCTGGGTGGAAACGCAGAAAACATTTTGAAGGCCGAACAGGTGCAAATGTGTTCTCTGTTAAAATGTGCTTTTGGTTGGGATTCTACCACTTGAAAATATTTGCAATGTCTTGCAGGATTTAAAAATATGTACAGCCATTATGTGCCCAGCTATATAGTCTGCTACTTTCTAGATCTTTGAAATCTACTTAGAGCTATATATTCTAATTCGGTCTGGAAATTATTCTCATGAAGGCAGAGACTTCCTCCTCCAACACCCACATAGCTATTGTGCCATCAGCAATTCTGTCAGAATATATCCTGTATATGACCACTTCTGCTCCACCTTAGTCCAAGAAGATACCATCTCAGCGTGAACGACTTCAAAGAGTCCAAAAGGATCTTCCTACTGTCACACCAACTGTCCTATAACAGCAGGCTTTTAAAACTTTAATAATTTCTCAAAACCCTCCAGTGGCTTCTCATCATACTTGGAATAAAATTCAGTCATCACAAATCCTTTGTTATCTAGCCTCTGTGCCTCAGACCTTGTTTCTACTCTGTCAGGTCACTCTGCCCTGGACACTCTGTTCTTTTGGTTTCTGCAAGCATGCCCAATTTCTGCCTCAACACCTTTGTTGCGCCCTCAGCCTGGAGCCCTATTCCATCAAGAATGCCTTTGGTTCTTGCTCTCAACTCATGAGGTTTTTACTCGGTGACACTTCTCAAAGAATTGAGGATTCTTCTCAAAGACTTTCTCTGTCGTCCTGACATTCTTCAGCCCCTTATCCTGCTTTATTTTTCTTCAAAATACATAGCACTACTTGAACTATAACTTATTCATTTGTTTTATTGTCTGTCTCCTAAACTAGGATAATAGCCCCTTGAGGGAAGAACTCTATCTGTTTTGTTCATTGCTATGTTCATTTTAATAGTAGGGTCTGAAAAATTTTTTCACAGGATGAATTGAATCTACCTCTGTAACTTCCTTAATGCCTGTATTATTTTGCTAGGGTTGCCATAACAAAGCATCTCAAGCTGGGTGGCTTAAACAAATAGAAATGTACTGTCTCACAGTTCTGAAGGTTAGAAGTCCAAGACTCAAGTGTAAGGTATGAGTTCCTTCTGAGGTCTGTGAGAAAGAACGTGTGCCCCCCCACTAGCTTCTGATGGTTTATGGGCAATCTTTGGTGTTCTTTGGCTTGTAGAAGTATCACCCTGATCTCTCTCTCCATCACATCACATTCTCCTCTGCATGTGTCTTTTGTGTCCAAATGTCTCCTTTTTATATGGACACCAGTCAGATTAGGGCCTGCCCGACTCCAGTATGACCTCGTCGTATCTCAACAAATCGCATCTGCAACGATGATCCTAGTTCCAGATAAGGTCCCATTCTGAGGCACTGGTGGTTAGGACTCCAGCGCATGAAATTTAGGGAGACCACAGTTCAGCCCCTGCCAATGCCCCTCCCTAGTATTGTGGTCTGTCCCGGGGATCTGTCTGATAATTAACCCTTGCTTTGCCAATGAACTTTGAAGACAAAACCTATGGATGAGTCAAAGACTGTGCTTGTACTTCCGTTTCTTTAGACCTTCAGTTGTTAGAGAAGAGGATTGGTTTCTCTTCTGATAACAGTTGGACGCCATTCTAGGGGCTTGTGCCTCTGTCCCAGCGGAACATGGGTATGTTCCATCTGAGGCAGGTTCTGGGCAGGGTGACAGAATTGTGCCTTCATGAAGGGTCGGCGTATCCCTTCCTGCACACCTGTGCCACTGATGGTACTCTTTGGTTTCCTATGCTGCCGCTAATCTTACGAGCACCCTACGGTGATCTGTGGAAAAGAGCCTGTGAGCATGATTTCCTTGGGTTCTGGGGCTCCTGAGAGCTCTACATTGTCACACTACCCCACACTTGGCTTTTAGCATTTGCTGACCTTTTAGCTGATTTCTTCTTGCTTGTATGGTGGCCTGCACATCTTCCTCCCATGCTGAGCCGGTCTGCATGGCCTGCCTCTTCTTGGAGGCACCTGTCTCTTCTGGCAATTCAAACTACTTCATACTGCTGTGACATCGCCTGTCCCAGAGTTCAAAAGAGCTATGATTGTATAGTCTATCTGGCATTTCTTTGTTGGTAGAGTTGTTAGTGATTCTCTTTCTAGCTTTCTTTGTCCTCAGCAGAGACACAACTCTTCTACATCCTTTGTTTTACAGAAGCACAATCGTGGAACTCAATCCATGTTACCATTGGTAATTGACAGAACTAAAACTGG
Source organism: Phataginus tricuspis (assembly GCA_029783875.1). Lineage (NCBI taxonomy): Eukaryota > Metazoa > Chordata > Mammalia > Pholidota > Manidae > Phataginus > Phataginus tricuspis. The sequence goes on along the minus strand of JAQQAC010003584.1, from coordinate 5,270,774 downwards.
AACTCCTGTCTTCTGCTTCCAAGTAAGGACTCTTGCAATTATTCCAACAGGCCAAGAGCCTTTCCCTCCCTCCCCTCTGAGATCTGTTTTTCGGATTCCCATCCCATGTTTGAAAATCAGATTTCCTGCGAGGCCAGGCCTTCGGCCTTCAGCTTCTCTGCCTTTTCTCCCCGGGTCAGTTCAGTCGCCCTCCAGCGTCCACCTACCATCTCCATGCTGATCGCTCGACATACCCGTTTCAGTTTTTATTTCTAATCCAGCCACAATCTTTTTATCTGATAATTAAATTGCTTTAATGGGTTGTAACTGCATCCTTTCAAATTTAACAAGTACTGAACCACATACTCAACCTCTCAATTCCCTGCCCTTTCCTCCACTCCTCCCCATGTCCAAATAGGTGCTCTTGGCTGACTCCCATTTTCCTGTCAGTGGTAGATTCCTTCTGCCAGTTGTCTGGTATCACAACTTAGAATTCATCTTTTATAATTGTCTGTTTATCTGTACTTGCCAATCTTCACAATAAAATAATCACATTTTCCATCTGATCTTTCTTATCCTTTCTCTCCACTTTGTGATTTAGGTCATGTCTTACTTAGTTCATTCAGGCTACTATACCATAACACCATAGTTGGGTAAACAACAGGAAAACAACAGAAATTTATTTCTCACCATTGTGCAGCCTAGGGAGTCCAAGACCAAGATGCCAGCAGGTTCAGTGTCTGATGAAGACTTGCTCCCTGGTCCATAGAAGGCTGTCTTCTTGCTATGTCCTCCCATGAGAGAAAGGGTGAAGGAGCTCTCTAGGGTTGCTTCTATAAGGGAATTGATCCCGTTCGTAAGGCCTCTACCCTTATCACCTAATCACTTTCCAAAGGCCCCACTTCCTAATATTATCACATTGGGAATTAGGCTTTGACATATGAATTCCGGGCAGACCCAGTTCTTTAGCCTACAGTGGGGTTTTTTTGCTTTGTACGTTATTGCCATAATACCCATCGTAAACACATCCCTGGCTTCAATTCTTTTTTCCATCCAACTCCTGTTCTCTTATCTTCCCTCTCTACCCCAGTTGCCCAGCATCCATAATAGACAACTCTTCCTGAAACATAGCTTTTATCTCATCACTTCTGTGCTTAAGAGCTGACAATAACCCAATATCATTCTGTTGATAAAATTCAAATATCTCTCATCCTAGAATTCAAGGCCTTTTATCACCTCAGTGTCACTTCTGTCAACCCAGTGTCATTTTTTACTATGCTTATTAGGGCCACTTTTAAGTCTACTTTTTGAACTCTTTCCCACCCTTAATGCCCCATCTCAAACACACACATTATATGTGGGCACATAGATGCTTAAAGAATTATCACTCACTCATTCAATTATTGAAAACAAACATCTTCAACTATCCAGTTTACTAGGTATGTGCAGACATAGGTATAATAGTTTTCTGTCATTGGACTGGCCCAGTGATGACTATGATTCTTTGTTATAGAAATACAAGAGAATAGTTAGAATTAGAAAAAATAGATGCCGTAAGGAAGCACTTCCTGCCTTTAAGTGAGGAATAAGAAGCTTGGTGATTAAATTTAGATTTTGATTCCTACATGTTCTTGGTAGCTGGTTTAGGAAGGCTTCTGTTAAACACACCAATGTGCTGTTTAAATGAAAAATAGTTGAAGGAAATGATTGCCATATGGAAGAGTCTCTTTATATTTTATTTTTGGTCATTTGAATAAAGATTGTTTAAAATAAAGAATAAAGAAGGATGTTAAAGATTATTTCAAACCTGTCAAAAAACATTACTGGTTTTTGAGACTTGTCATTTCCTGGATGACTTAGAGAGAGGGCATAAGACCTGGTGGTAAATCTTGGCTTGTTTGATAACTTGATTTCTTATATGTTATTCCAGATGTCTACTTGTCTGAATTATTTTATATCGGGAGGGATGGAGAGAAAAAGCAATGATGAAACTAGATAGAATTGTTTAGATAGAAGAAATTCCATTTAAGTGTAATTCCCCTGATAGCATTAATTTGGTAAAAAAAAAACCTTGTACATGACCTGCTCCTAACCTTATATTGAGCAAAGATAGCTTTTTTAAAAAAGCATTGTCAATTCTGAGCTGCAATAGCTCTCGTTTGCCACCAACAATGGTAGCTCGTATCCTGTGTGCAAAGTAACTAATAAGAGCCTGATTGAAGTTTTGACTTCTATTACTCCAGTCATAGTGGAGTCCCCTGAGGATGAATAGGAAATGCCACCAGACCCTAGATGGTCTGTGCCTGATTTCTGAATTCTGAGCCATTCCGCTCTTACAGAGGCTACTCAGGTTCTAATAACGTTTTTGTGTGTCAGTGCTTGTCTCCAATAATGCTGAGGCGTTACACACAAGTGGCGTGTGGAAGTTCACATTAATCATTGCAGGACAGTGCAAACATACATCGGTAATTCATTTATTTCCTCCTCCCCCTTTAATTTCTTCTCTTCCTTCTTCCCCCACTTCCCACCTTCCTTTCTTTTTCTGATCGTTTTATCAATTTGAAGAGGAGGTAGTCCAAAAATGATACCTCTTGGCTTATATCCGTTATCCCACCCATGATTAAAAGTAGGTCATTTTCCCTCTTTGTTGCTTTTATTCTTTCCTCTTTTAAAGCGTCTCTAGAGAGTAAAAGGATGGTCAGAGCAAGAAGAAACAGGAAAACAGAAGAGGAGAAAGGAAATGAGAGAATTCAGATAGTAACACAAAGGTTAATTGAGAGGAGTAACCGCCAAATATGAGAAGGGAAAAGTAAATTGAAGTTGTAAAGGAAGAAATAGAAATGATAAATGAGTGAAAGAGTTCATCCAGTGATTTATGGTAAGATCTCTTAATATCCTGAGACTTCAGTTTGGTGTTCTATAAAATGGGAATGCTATTATTCCTTCTTGGTAAAATACTCTGTGAAATCTTTGTATTATAGTCAATCTTTACCAACAAATCATTAAGCTTCCTTAAAAACAGCGGCAATGAGAGCAGGTGTCTAGTGAATGCCAGTAGCAGATGTTTTTCTCTGTTTTAAAGCTGTAGCATATAGTGGAAAATATTGATTACTCAAAAATAACCTTGGGCTTTCCTGGCCAATTCTAGATAATACGTTTCCGTCTTTTCCCTCTTAGGGTGTACGTTTAGTAAGTAGACAATTCTTAATAATTGTGGCCTTTGCCACTTAACTTTAGGATGTATGAATATGCTCCTAAACATGTATGTGAGAAGCATATGTATATATACACATATATATGACATTTTAGAATCATTTTCCTTTTATAAAATATGATATGGTTAAAAAATAGCCATTTTGTTTCTCTTTATAAGCCAACCTAAAAGGACTATGTTTGACCCATCTACCTATAGGTCAGCCTTCTGATCTTGTAAAGGGATTTCTTTATTTTTGTCTTTTCAATCCTGTAGCCCAATCCTGTCTGAATAAATTTGCTAATAAGATAATTTTTCAAAGTTCCGTAAAGGACCCATTCTGTGGCCCAGCTCTAGACTTTTGCCTCTCCTTCTCATTGTCTTATGTTAGGTGAAGAAAGGTTCTAAAAGAGGGATGGGTTACTCTTGCAAAGCTGCTTTTCTGCTAATATATTCCATATTCAACCTCTTGGCCTATACATTACTGCATTTTACATTACTTCATTACTGTACATTTTGTTATTGATTTTGATTAAATCAACTTAGAAGTCAATATTCACCACAGTAAAAACAGAGGGTGTGTACTACTATTATATACAGTACATTTAGCCTCCTCTCTCATACCCCTGAATGTGCATTAAAGATCTCAGAGTCTCTTCTGCGTCTTCGGTAAATCCTCATCACGAGGTGCTTCCAAAGCAGGAAATCATATCCAGCTCATTACTTATTGGGGCATTCCAAGTAGGTAGAGCTGGAAGATGGTCAGTGTTTATAAGGTTTTAAAACACTTCCCGGCCCCTAAACCACCCCTGTCACCAGCTGGCTGAGTTTCAATTTATTATTTACCATGTGAAGGAAAGTGCTCTGTGTTTAGAAGAAAGGCTCTTTACGGGCCCGGCTGCTCCTTCGGCAGAGGGAGGCTGCAGCAGCCACAGGGAAAGTGACACCTTTGCTATTAGCATCAGCTTCTTGAGAGAAGAGGTACAGGGCCGAAGAATGCAGCCAGCTGGGATCAGTCAGCTGTGATTAAGACCGAGGAACTCGCCAATAGTGAGAACAGCCAATCAGCTGGAAACAGGCTTCCAAAGCTTTCAAAACACCACCACCTGCCAGCTGAGCAGCGGCCACTCACTGTCTGTTTTTGCTGAAAAGAACAAAGATCAAGTGCTTGCAAGTGCTCTTAAAAAGCTGCAAATGATACTCTTCCCTCCTCCTTTCTGGTTTTACCTCTGCCTATTCTGCAATAGATAATTGTGTGAATAATTTCTCAAATGTGGAAAAGAAAAACGTTTCTTAAAATAAAACCCTCTCTCTACTTAAAAATTTGATATCTTGTTCACCATGGAATTTTGCACTAATTTTGATTTTTTTAAACATTACATTAAAATATTATTTATCTTGATTATGAGTTTTTTTGATGTCCCCTTAAATTTTGCACCCTAGGTGAGTGCCTCACTCACCTTACCCTACGCCCAGCCCCGTTTATTAAAATATCACCATGTACTTACAGGATCACAGTGAGATAGACCTTGTTGCCATTTCACAGATGATAAAGTGAGGCTGATGAAGGTTACAAGTTATGTCTGAGGCTATTCAGAGAGGTCATGGCAGAAATGGGTCTAGAATTCTCATTTTCTGAATCCTGTTCTGGTGTTTTTTTCATTTTGGAAATTGTAGGTTATCCCAGTTACATGAAAATTAATCTTAACCATAATTACAATTAATATACATATAAAGCACATGGTCACACTTAATCCTCATGACAAGTCCACATATAGATATCATAATACTTCCTCTTTATAAAAAATGGGTTAGAGGGCCACAGAAATTTAATAATTTGACCAGGATCTCACAGAAAATAAGTGGTAAGAATATGGACACAAACACAGGTTTTCTGAGTCTGAATCATGAGCCCTTCTAGATGGGGGTAGGAAATGATTTTTTTAAAACAAAATAGAAAAAGGTGTTGAATATAAAATACTTCCAAATTTGACCAAATTAAAATTAACATCTTGGTAAGTGAGCTGTAAACAAAATAAAAAGACAAGTTGCCAATGGGGAGAAAATATTTCCAATATATTTAACTAATAAGACTGGTATGAATAATATGTAAAGAAACTTATAAATGAATAAGCAAAATGAAATAATAGAAAAATAGACAAAAATAGACAAACCATCAGAGAACAAGATATGAAGAGAAATTTCAACATCATATATTTCAAGAAAATGAACATTAAATCTGTAATATCACTTTACACTTGTTTAGTTTGCAAAACATGAACATGCCTAACAACATCCAGGGTAGAAGAGGGAATGGATCTGCAGGAATGCTCACATAATGCTGCTGGGAGTAAAATGTGGTGCTGAGACTTTGGGAAGCAGTTCTGCATTATTTCCTGTAGCTGCTTCATAGAGGCAGTGATAATGGAGAAGAGTCTTGAAGAATAATTAGATATTCTTTGGGTAAACAGAAGGGAAGCATAGGGAACAACATTTACAAAGGTAGGGGTGCGTGAACCAACATGACATATTAAGGAAACCATGGCTAGTCTGGATGTATTAAAGGGAAAAGGAAAGGAATCTAAGAGAGAAATGTTTTGAATCCCATGTTCAAGAACTTGGAGCTCTTTTGATAGGCAGTGATGACCCACTGCAGGATGTTAAACAATACACCTGTGCCCTGAAATTCCACTTTTAGGTATAGTCTCAAGATAAACTCTTAGACTTGCATAAAAGAAGTCATGTGCACAAATTATACACACACACACACACATACACACAGAGCTTTTGGAAATCATTTATTACTTATTCAACAATTGTTTATTGAGCATCTACTATAAAATCAGGTTTTATTAAGTCTTTAACATATAAAAATGAACAAAATACAGATTCTACTATGTTGAATATACAGTACAGTTAGAAAGAGACATATAAACACTTGCAGTGCAATGTGATTAAATATTTTTATAGAATTAGAAGTGAAGTTCTTTGGATGCCTGGAAGCAGAAGGAACTAATCTACAAAGGATAATTTTTGAGCAGGGATTTGAATCAAGAAATACATGGAAATAATGAGGTGGTGCAAAGCTCCTTTGCAAAGGTAGGGTTTGAACTTGGCCTAGAAAACTGGCTAGGACCAGGATGATGAACAGGGTGGGGTAGTCCTCATTTGGGAGGACAAGAGAGGGTGCAGAGGAGACTGGGATCATGGACATACACCTGAATAGAGAAGCCAGAAAGAAGCAAGGAGTGACTGGATGGTGTTATATTCAGCAAGACCACAAGCCTTGAATGAGGACTCATGACCTGATGTGATAAGGAGATGATAGCATTTTAGGTTTCTGAGCCAAGGGCATAATATAAAAGAAGTTTGTTTTCAGGCCTCCACTAATGAGAGGCTTCCTTCCGAAGATTTTCCTGTTCTGGAGGTTGGTCAAGTGAGAGTCAATCAACATGGGTTTTGCTTGGCTACAAGTGAGAGGAAGAATGGTGATCACTGTCTCCAATCAGAGCCAAGCCCAGCTCTCACCCTACAATGTATACTGGGTTTGGAGAAAGGTTAGCCCAGTTCACAGAGGGCAGAACAGTGGGAAAGAAAGAACTCTAGCATTTCAGGTCTCAGAAAAGAAAAGAGGCTTTAAACTCTCAAAAAATGACAGACCATAAAATAGAGTGGATGCAAGAGAAGTAGAGAACAAAGGTCATCACTATGGGAAGTAGCTGCATAATAGTAATTATAACACTCAATTAATACCTTATACTTGCAGAGCACTTTTGTCACTTTATCATTAAAAAATGATTTCACACTTGAGAGTCCGTTTCACACATGCTGAACCTGATTTTGATCTGAGAGCTGGACTGAAGAGAAAGGAGACCGGGAAGGCGATTGATGGCAGCCTTTCTTTGAGAAGACAAAGGAGGCTTGATGATTAATTATGAAAGCATGGAACTGAGGAGATGCCTCAAATTATTAAGAATTAAATGGGGGCCATGTAATTTAATGAGACGTTCCTTTATTTCATTAAGGAAAGATCTGTGTAGGTCAGGGGACACTAATCCTGGAACCAAGGAATTTTAGAGTCAGGATAAAAACCTTTGATCATCTCTTCCAAACCCCTCTTATGGTCCTAGAACATATTATGTCTTTTTCTACAGTTATGTTTCAGTGCCTATTCAGAGCAAATATAAGCAATGCGTTTACCTTTTAGCTCCTTGGAGTATCTTATAAACCTGAGTAACGCAGTCCTGTAAAACCAACAATTGTAGTTTCATCTTTAGCCCATGTCTTCCATTACCTCAATTACTACATTAAAATATTGTTAGCAAATTAAGATTCAAATAGCATTTATTACACAAGATCAGGTTCGCTTTACAAGTAATTTACATATTGTCACAATGTGCCAATTCTTACAATTTTGACATTGTGGGAGAGTAGCCAGCATTAATGCACAGGATTGAGACGTAATTTATTATGAAATTCTCTTTCTCCTGTGGATATTTAGGGAAATAGTGCAGCATAACAGAAGTCAGTGCACATAACCAGGGTGGGTCTTGAGATTATTGTAAATTAGTATATGGCAATGCAGTAATAATTCCATTTGTTCAGTGTCTTGCCAATGGGTTTCAGCCCTAGGCAAGTTTACTATGGATTCAATGTGACCAAAGAAAATGACAGTAAAACGTTCTTGGGGTGAAAGGGTTATACCCAATTTTATTTCCACAGTGGCAGGTCAATCACTAAAATCCCATTCACTCAGAGCAAGTCTGCATGCAGTAAGCCGGTCCCTGCCTCTGGACCTCTCTGCCCGCACAGCCGTCCCACAGAGCCGTCCTCTGGGCCTCTCTACCCGCTCAGTCATCCCACAGAGCCGTCCTGTAGGCCTCTGTCCTCCGTGCCACCGTATCACCCAGAGCACTGGGTGGAGCTCTTTATATAGAGTCAACAGCAATGTATTGCCCATAGGTGTGCAGTGAACTGGCCGGCCAGGGCCAGGTGAGACTCCTGGCCACAGGAACTTTCATTTTATCCACATTCAGCTTCTGGGACAGAAAAGAGTCCAGTACCAAGATGAGCTCAGGAATACAAGAAGGAAGAGAGATGGTGTAGAGAAAATGTAAGTTCCTATGGCCAGGATCTCCAACTGACCCTAAACTACTTGATGATGTAACTGGCCTACTGCTAGGCTACTGCTTCCACAGCCTAGGCAATAAGCTATTATTAACTGATTCACTATATAAAGAGCTCTGCCCCCTACTCTGGCTGGAGGTAGATGAAGGAGGATTGCAGACCTGCAGACTGCTGAATGCACATGTAATTCTAGTGCTCGACCTGTCTCCAGGAGAACAAAGCCTGGTAATAAACCCTTTTACCCCAAGAACGTTCTATTTGTCATTCCTCAGTCTCACTGAATCCACAGTGAACTTGCCTGGGGGTGAAACCCATTGGCAAGAAGAAGACCATTCATTCTCTCCCCTAGCATTTATTGAAGGTTTGTTATGGGTCCCACACTTTACAAGGTGTTGCATGTGACGAGAAAGAACTAGAAAATAGTACCTCCTCTCAAGGATGTAGCCAGGGACTTTGTCCTATAGCTTGCCCTGCTATTATCAAGATCAATCACTTGCTTTAAAATAAAATATTCTGCTCTGCTTAAGGCTCTTAGCGATCATCCTCAGATAAAAATGATTTGATTTTTCACCAGCATCTTTGAATTTTGTTTAATATCCAGGGATCCCAACTTAGCCAACCTTTTTAAAAAAAATCATTAAATCTGTAGTCAAAGCATAAAGTCTTAACCAATGTAGCAAATGATTGACTTTTATTCATTCTGCAAATTGATGAGTGCTATGGGATGTAAAGATGAAAAAGAGTCCCTATGCTCAATGAAGTCACATCACAGTCAGGCATGCAAACAAACTATTGTAATGAAAAGAGGTGCGTACTACCACAGGTGTGTGCCAATGACTAATCATCAAGAACTGAGTAATAGATCAGGTGTGGCGAATTGCTTCATAGAGGCAGTGATAACGGAGAAAAGTCTTGAAGAATAATTAGATATTCTTTGGGTAAACAGAAGGGAAGCATAGGGAACAACATTTTCAAAGGTAGGGGCGTGTGAAACAGCATGACATATTAAGGAAACCATGGCTAGTCTGGATGTATTAAAGGGAAAAGGAAAGGAATCTAAGAGAGAAATGTTTTGAATCCCATGTTCAAGAACTTGGAGATCTTTTGATAGGCAGTGATGACCCACTGCAGGATGTTAAACAAGGCCAGATGATCCTTAAGCAAGGGATTCATAAATTCAGATCTATGCATTGAGAAGTTCTGTATGGCTGTGAGGGGAAGAGCAGCCAATGGGCAGAGTTGCAGGCCCTGTGGCTAGTGATCAGCCAGGAGCCCTCCCCTATAGTTGTCTGCACTGACAGCTGGGCTCTCTATCGGGTCTTGACCCTGTGGCTACCAACCTGGTACCATGCCAACTGCCTGGTTGGTCAGAGACCCCTTTGGGGGCAAGAATTGTGGCAAGACTTATGGACCTGTGGTCAGACTAAATAATTACAGTATACCATGTGACAGGTCATTTGCCACTGGCATCCTCAGGAAATGATGAAGCAGATAAATTGGCCCAGATCGATGGTTAGAAGGAAAGCCTTCCTGTGATGTAGCCCAGTGGCTAAATCAGCGTTTGTTGCATGTGGGGCAAAAGACAATGTGGGCTGTAGCCCTTCAGTGGGGCTTGCCTTTGACCTTCGAAGAAGTTAGTAGAGCCTGGCAGGAGTGTGTCGTGTGCTCCAAAAGGGACTTACACTGAGTTCCACAGCAACATGGGACAATAGCTAAGGGGCCTATACCCCTCGTCAGGCAGCAGATAGACTATATTGGGCCTCTACCTGTGTCAGAAGAATATCGGTATGCGATGACCTGTGTGGACGCAGTTACTGGACTTCTGGCTGCTTTTCCTACCCGTTGTGCAGACCAGCAGATGACCAAAAGAGCCCTGGAGCATCTCTTTGCTGCCTATGGCCGACCACAGGTAATTAAGAGTGATCAAGGCACCCATTTTACTGGACATACACTGCAAGAATGGGTGCGACAGCTGGGAATCAAGTGAAGTTTCATGTGCCATACAATCCTACCGCAGCAGGCACGATAGAGAGGCACAATGGCTTGTTAAAATCCGGACTAAAGTCAGTTACCAACAGTCTGCAGGGATGGTCAGTCTGCTTATGGACTGGGCTATGACGTTTGAATGAGAGACCCCGAAAGGGAGCCCTGAGCCCTGTAGACATGTTAACACATATGGCTGCCTCCCCTATACAACTGCGAGTGCAAACCAAGGAAGAATCACTGAAGCTGAGGTTCGGCCACCAGAATAACATCTTGCTGCCAGCACCAACTGCACTGAATCCTGGAGACTCCATTGAGTGGACATGGCCTTGGACCTTTCAACACATAGACCAACAATGGCTGGCTCTCCTGGCACCTTGGGGACAAGGCCTGGTAGCTGCCCTCCTGTGTATTCCTGGAAAAACAGCAGAGTGGTCGCCAAAGGTCACAGTACATCCTGAATGGCCAGAAGGTAGAAGCGTCTTACCGGGGAGTTTTGTTTTATCATTATGGCCAGTGCATGCATCTCCAGTAGCACTATAATATAGACCCTTCAGTAACCCCCATGGGAAGAGGAGTAAAAGTATGGTATACTAGACCTGGAAGGGACCCCCTTCCTGCTACAGTCCTATCACAGGACCACTCTCTTGCATGCATCCTACCTGATGGACAAGATTTACCTATGTTGGTGGCATTAAAACATGTATCTTATCGCCCCTAAAGTCTTTATGGATTGGGAACTTCCTCTGGCTTGAGGATTATTATAATTTTTGTTATTAGGAACCTCCTTTGGCTTGAGGATTATTATAACTTTTGTTACCTGTATCTTAATTTTTCATTATCTTTAAATTGTTTTTAGCCTCTGTTGCTGTGTGTAATCTGGTTACAGTGCTCCAGCTTTCTCGCACAGGGACCATTGTGGAAGATAGAAAGCGTGTAGATTGTAAGGCGAGAATCCTGGAGGGGTGGAGTGTGGGGAAGTTGGGGTTCCTATGGCCAGGATCCTCACTGAACTTAAACCACCTGATGATGTAACTGGCCTGTTGCTAGGCTACCACTTCCACACCTTTAGGCAATAAGCTATTACTGTGCTATATAGAGAGCTCGGCCCAGTGCTCTGGGCGGAGGCAGAGACGCTAGTGCTCCACCTACCGCCGGGAGAACAAGCTGGGTAATAAGCCCTTTCACCCCAAAGAATGTTCTGCTGTCAATTTCTTTGGTCGCATTGAATCCATAGCGAACTTGCCTGGGGCTGAAACCCATTGGCAAGACAGGCTGCAATGCGAAGAATGAATAGAATTACTATGGAGTTAGCGTGGGTACCAAGGAGTAGACAAACACTTAGGAGTGCACCTGACAGGACTTAGTAATTGGATGTGTAAGGTAAAGAGTATTCAGTAGTGGAGGTGTACATTTGCTTCATTTTCTTCATATTCTAGTTTCTGACTTTTATCTGTTAGAAATTGATACTATTTGCACTCATTGTGAGTGTGACCACTGAAAGCAGTGTGCGTCCTGTTGCCCCTTTCAAAGCAAGAAATTTCAAAGACTGTCTTTTTGCTTTGCAGCCCACTTTCCACAAGAATTCTGAAGAGTCTGTTTACAACTTGGACTTTTGAGTCTGTGTCTCTAATATTGCCTAGAGCCACCATTTCCACATTGATCCATGAAGCGAGCAATCAAACACCAAATGATTAATTCTGCAAGCTTGCTGCTCCCACAACCTAACTGCTCGGCTAGCTCCTGGGTGGAGGCAGAAACAACTAACACACACGTGAATCAGCTCAGGTTCTGATGATATCTAGATGTAGTTTTAAGACTCCAAACCATGTGATTCCTACTCTATCCCATGCTCCATTACAAGTACTCTCCTCTTCTAACCTCCTGAAATTCTCTGTGCTTCTGACTTTCTTGTCGTTTCTCCTATAATTTTTACCTATGCCTAGATTATAAATTCTAGGGAGGCACGGTTTTTGTAAGAGTCATCTTTCTGTTGATCTCATTATTTATATAGGTTGTGGAACATGATTATAATGGCTCACTACACTTTTGCAGTCTTTCTTATCATAAATAAAATACTCACCGCTCCCCCATCCAACCTCTTCCCCACCATACTGACCTAAGAGCTATGGCTGGGCCAACAAATTGACTTGTTCAGTGGGGTCCACTGGGGCCAGGACCATGTAATCAGTGGAGATAAGAAAATATGGCTGGCTTATGCATGAGATGGAAAATCTACCAGAGAGAGTGAATTCTTATATGTTTAAACCATGTTTTTAGTAAATGCATAATCTCTCTCTAAAATATGTATACTAATAGCCTAGTGAAATGTAAAATAAGGTATTTTCAGCGCAATGAAGAGTTGATTAGTATCTTCAGGAAGAGTACTGACCAGCATATCATCAGAGAACTTGAAGCAAAGATTTATATGCCCTACAGGGGACGTCTGACCTAATATGACTAAATTTTCAACTCCTTCTGAAACATACTAGTTTCCACATCAGGAATTTTCTATAAACACTACAATGAGCACTACAGAGATACTTGTTGAATGTAAATTACTTGTGTGTTATCAAAGCAAGAGAAATATTAAAAAGGTAGTTCGGAAGCCTCTGTCACGTCCTCGTCTCGTGCCGCCCATCTGGGTATCCTTGTGTAAATCATGGCCCTTTGCTGGGTTTCCACTCATTCTTAATTTGGTTAGACCAGATGATCCTAATGTCTTCCAGCTCTAACTCAATGTACGAGGCTGTAAAAACAGTGTACAGAGCTCCTAATGGATTTACAATATCTTGAAGAAATCATCCCAACAATGTCCTTGAATCATCTAATTGTGAACGAGCGGTAAGCCTCTGAATTTTATTAACTGACATGAGTAACTAGGAAAAAGATGACCGAAGAAGATGCCTCCTAGCATTCTGAGACAACGTTTTTGCCCAACCAGTTGTACCGCACCGGGTTATGTTTCTCTTTAGGAAAGCGACATGGTTTATCCCAGGATGGGACTTGCATGTGGAAAAGAGGCAGTTTTCTGAGCCAAGCAAAGTTTTGAAAGAAAGGAAGAGAGGTCAGTTATCTAGAGAGAGATGCGATTGGAAGGGGTAATCCTCCAAGCTTCTGATAGTTCTTCCCAATTTAGGGAGCATAAATCCAGGTTGGTTTGATGTTCTTAATATCAAGAAAGTGTTTCTTGTACGTTTTCATTTTATTCTAAATGAAAACCCTTTGGAAGCTGGATGTTGGTAAATAACATGGTAAAAACATGGCCTAGGCCCTCAGATCATTCATAATCTAGTCAAGATAAAATAAACTAAGAAGCAAGCAAATAGTAAACACATACAAATTAAAAATACTGCAAGGTTGACATATAAATAAAGTCAACATGATTAAAATGATAGCATACTGAAAATTAAGAAAAAGAGCAACCACTGACAATAAAATGCCTTCTTTCCTTACTCAAGTGTTTGGTTCTGGTTTTGGATTCCATAGTTTGAGTTTTCTGACTGCAAGATCAAGTAGTCCAGAAGAGAAATTAGTGTGAAAGAATGGGAAAAGTCTGGGACCAGGAAATGAGAGGTGCTAATTCTGGCTTGAACACCGAGTGGTCCTGAGAAAGCCATGTCCATTCTTTGGGCCTGATCTTCATCATTTGCAAGGTGAGGAAATTGGGCTTCACTGGTGTTTCTCCATCTTAAGAATTTATGGACCATTTCCATAGAGCCCGCCAGGGATCCCTGGAGGCCCCAGTTTGAAGAATACGCCCTTAAAGTTGAACTAGATTTGCTGGTGCTTTGTGATTGTAAATACAAGCCCGGATGCTGGTGCTGGAATCCTGGAACAGCTCTCCATTAGATATGGTGGTCATCCAATTGACTCAGATTTTACTTCTCCTAATCACCCCATTGAACGAATAAGTACTTTGTGCTGGGACTGTTCTAGGCATTTGGGAAATACCCAAGAATGTAAAAGACAAGACCTATGCCCTAATGGAGCTTATATTCTAGAAGGGAGGAACAGGTTATGAGCAATGGAGATAATAAATAAATTAATTTTGAATAAAAAATTCAAAACATTTTCATAGGGAATTCAAGGACTCCTGTAAACGTTACCATGGATCACAGTTTGGGAAATATCTGACTGGAGAAGCTCTGAGGTCTGTGGTTCAGTGACTCTTGGTCATGCCTTTCAAATTAGGAGATTTGAACAACAGAGAGATTCTCTACCAAGCAGCTTAACTGAACAGAAATGGTTTTAATAGAAGTCTCACCATAGTCTAGAAGCAGCAAGGGATTTTCTTTGCCATCATTTTCGTTTGTGCCCTGCCCCGTTCTGAGCATCGTGGAGGTGTTCTAGGCACAGGGCCAACCCTTCATTGCAGGGCTCCAAGACAGCACAACTCTGGTGGGAAAAAAAAATCATTAAATTAGGCAAAGATCCAATAAACTTAAATTTTCTGTTTTTGATTGCTTGCTGTGAGGAACACTATGACATGATTTAAAACGATGATTTAATGTAGCAAGAGGAGAGGGACTCTGAAAACCAAGTACTGCAGTCACACAGTTCTAATAAAATTAGTCTATTATGTGAAAATTGATTGCTGGTGCCTGGATTTACATGATGTTTATGATATCAGAATATCTGACAAAAACTGAAGTCAATATTTATGCTTCTATAAATTACTCACACAGCACTATTATGATGGCTTCTAATTAAAGTGGAACCAAACTAATTGACCTTTAAATCCAAAGGACTTTGTAACCCAGAACTCACCCACCCTGGGATGGCAGGCTGTACTAGCATGAGAAGAAAGAGGCTTTTTTTGGGGGGGGGGTACAATATTTACTGTGAAAAAATAATTATACATTCTGCAAGAGTTGGTTCCATGAACAAATGGATTTTAGATTTGATTCAACCTGCATTTAAACTGCTTCTGTATTAAATGTCTGCAGATTTATACCTAGGGTATTTGAAGATTTCTTTTTCTTTTTTTTTTCATCCAAGAAATACTTGCTGTCTGCTTTTGAATAGGTCAAAGGAGATGATTGATCAAAGACATTCCTTCTTTGTTTGCTTTATTTTGGAAAATTTTTATATTTACAGAAAAGTTATAGACTAGATGTTATGCTCCTTAAGGTCAGGGATTGTATTTCTTCATTTTTTATAATCTCCGTTAACACCTAACAGTGGACTTGACGAAAAGCAGGCATGCAACAGGATTTGATTTGCTTTTAGGAAAAAGAGAAAAAGGATGAAAACAAGCAAGGACATAACCTAAAATGTCCCACTGTTATTCCTGACAGATGTTGGCCTTGGCTTTCCTTCCCCTCCTGCTAATGGATTGTCAATTATGCTTTCATTAATTAATTAATTAAAATAAATCCAAATATATTCTTTGAATACATATTATTAGAAACACAAATTTAAAAAATAGTAAAAATAATAAACGGGGGGAAATTTAAGTAAGCGTAAGGGGAAAAACCTGATTGTTAGGGATCAGAATGTCTGGATTCTCATTTTACTTGCGATACAAACTTACTGTGTGCCCTTGAGCAGGTGACTTCCTGAGCACCTGCTTCCTCAACTGTAAAATGAGGAAGGTGAATTCTGTTCTTTCAGGCTCTTTGCAGCTCGAAAATGCTATTGCTTCAGATATGAGCCTGAGAGTGTATTCCCCCTGGACTACACTTTCTTTTCCTATCTCTGCTCTTGTTAAACACTGCAGGTGTGAAGAGGCAAAATGATGAGATGCAGTTATTACACTACTGTGTATTTTGGTTAATGTGTTTAGTTAAAGATTGTTGCATATTTAAAGTTCACTAGTTTTCAAACCATGTGCATTTTCAGTGTTCAATTGCAAATCCTTCTTCTCTTTGTACTAAAATGATTTCCATCTGCATTTCAGAGAGGGCTTTTCAGTTTTGTTTCAAGACCTCATTACTTTTTTATTACAGACTTAGTGGAGCCTTCTTTGCTGAATTGAATCATATGATTCACTATTAGCTGGACATTTAATATCATATCGTCTTTATATTGTTTGGTATTCTTCTTGGTTCTTTTATTTGCACTTTGCAAACATCTGAGAAGAAATGAAAGATGATATTTCTTTGAAATAATTCACCCCTGTATCAGGAAGGCAGTGTTGTAAAGAAAATTATCTCAACGAAATATATACTACTTTTTCCTAATTCTTATTAATTTAAGATCCCTACAATAGTGAATAGGGGAATAAGTAATTAAGCGACCGAGAAAATAATGTATTTTTTTTTTTTTACAAAAGTGGCTGGAGGACCCACTTCCAAAATAGCTTCATCCCTTCCTTGCCTGTCTGGTGCCTCTCTGCTCCTTGACCTCTCTGTCTTTCTTAGCACGTGGTGTCTCTTTTTTCAGTGTCTTTCCGTGTGGCTTGGCCTTCCTACAGCACAGCACTCTCAGGGTGACTGGACTTCTCACATGGTGACTTACTTCCCCAAGAGTGATCATTCTAGGAGGTTCCGGGAGAAACGGCAGGGCTTATAACCTACCCTCAGGAGTCCCAGAATGTAGCTTCCATCCTACTTTATTAGCCAAGCAAATCACTCAGGCTGGTCCATGTTCAAGAGGAGGGAAGGAACAGATTCTACCCCTCAATGAGGCAAAGACATGGGCAGACAGGGAGGGAAAGACATGATGGTGGGCATCTTGGAGACAAGCTACCACAGCAGGGAAAAATATATATTTTTAGTTTAAAAGGCCACAGAGATAATGTAATTCAACTCCATTTTTCTATGGTCGGACAATAGTTATCAGATATTTATTATTTATTTTGACTGTATAATATACATATATATATTATTTATGAATATAATATATATATAAATATAATGATAAATATATATTATTTATTATATCTGTCTATTGAAAACCTTGGCTGGACTTGACCATCCTTAGTGACAATAATAAATAGGCCCATCGTTCAGAATAACATGCTGCCATCTTTGCTAGAAACCTACACACAGTCACCAAAACTACCAGAAAAATGGGCTCGAAGCTCTCTGAGTTTTGCATTTTCCTCCCTTGTAGCAAAATCCACTAGGCCAAAAAGTAAGCCAATACAGATTCTAGAAAATATTCAGGTTTTTACATTGACCTTCATTGTGTTAACCGAAGACTCAAGCAGTCCTCCATCTCCAAGGTCCAGAATACCTCATTCACTTACAACCTAAGACCATCCTCTGGAGATCTCATGCTTTGTATACTGCACACACTCTCCCAGGCTCCTCCCAATACTGCAGCTACTTAGGCCAATTGTAGTTTATCTCATTTGCATGTGGCCTTTCTCACTAGAATTTAACCAACATGAAAAATACCCTATACCAAATGAAGCTAGGAATATGTTCTTTGTGATTCAGTCCCGGCTCAAACTTATGCTACATTACATTGAAATTCCAAGCTGTGGTCTCGGTTCTCATATTCTAAAAAATGTAAGCAATCTGTCATCTTCTCTTCTTCATTTGGTTCATTTATTCCAACCTCAGGGACTTGGTTCTTACTGAACTTCATAAGACTAGAGTCTTCTGATTATGTAATTGTCCCTGCTTAAATGTCAGCTCATCAGAGAAGCCTTCTCTGACTATCCCATCTTGATGTTGCACCCCTACCAGTCCTCTCTACAATAACATATTTGCTTCTTAGCACATACCTCTATCTGGAACTACTTTTTGCATTTGTTCACTTTTTTATTGTCTCTAATTTCCACTGTTTTGGGCCTAAGTTCAAGTACCTGGTACCAAGTATCTGGGTAGGTATGTGCTTAGTAACTACTTGTTAAATAAATTAAATAACCACATAGGTAACTGAAAACGTATTTGCCATTAATTGATTGGTACTATAGTGATGAAGTCAAAGTGTATTTATATGTCAAAATAACACAAAACAACATTAAATTTCTTCAGTGGGGAAGACAACTTTCTCTTGAGGAACTAAAATAACCAAGCTGCATGTTTACAATCTACAGCACATAATGCAGTTGTTGGAGGGCACTCACAACAAGAACTGAAACATTTAACAGCACTTTGAGATGATAATATTTCATTTTGAATAGATATTCTCAAACACTATTGAGTATAGAGAAAGCACTTTACTAATATGTATTAAGACATTAAAATGTCCTTTCCTTTACTCAATAATTCTGAGATTTCATCATAAGGGAAAATATGAAATAGAAAAATAGTATGTTTGATGATGTTCATTGAAATATTGTTTATGAACTCTATATGCCTAACTATTGTGGAATGATTCAGTAGGATATGACGTGCCTACATAATGAGAAATTACCTTCTCAATAAAAATCACATTTACCAACAGTGAATCAACACCGGAAACTACTTACGGTACAATTTTGAAATGTAAAAAGGCAGAGTACAAAATTGTTTGTACTATTTCTTTTCAACTATGCTGCCCAATAAGTGTGGAGAACAAATTTGAAATGAAATATACCAGGAAGTTTGCTATCACTGGATGTTGAAACAGAGATTAAGTTCCTTTTTTCTTCTTTGTATTTTTCTGTATTTTCCAAATCTCTTACAATGAACATTTATTGTTTTCATACACAGAAAAAGAAACTGTCCCGAATTTTAAAAAGTTTTATAATTAGTGCAATATTGCTAAGCAGAACTTTCAGGCTTGTTGGGTAACTTCATTGTCAAAAGGACCTAAATGCTAGTTCAGATAAGGACATAGCAACTGAGTGAGGGTAAACAGAAAAACGTTACTACTGGTTTGTGTTTGAAGATCATGTTTTTTTGTTGTGCATGTGTGTATGTTCAAGACAATTACTAGTCCTTTATTTTGTTTGATATATTCTGTAGCGCTGAAGTCTCCTTTCATTCTTTTTTTATTTTTTTACAATTTATTTTGGTATCTTTAACCTACAATTACATGTGCAATATTATGGTGATTAAACTACGCCCTTCATCAGGTCCCCCCCACCAACCCCATTACAGTCACTGTCCATCACTATAGTGAGATGAGGATCACTACTTGTCTTCTCTGAGTTGTACAGCCCTCCCCGTGCCCCCCCTACCTTACGTGTGCTAATTGTAATGCCCTTTTACCCTCTTATCCATTCCTTCCCACCCTTCTTCCCCAGTCCCTTTCCCTTTGGTAACTATTAGTCCATTCTTGGGTTCTGTGAGTCTGCTGCTGTTTTGTTCCTTCAGTTTTTTTCTTTGTTCTTATACTCCACATATGAGTGAAATCATTTGATACTTGTTCTTTTCGGCTAGGCTTATTTCACTGAGCATAATACCCTCTAGCTCCATCCAGGTTGTTGCAAATGGTAGGATTTGTTTTCTTCTTATGGCTGAATAATATACCATTGTCAACCCCTTATCAGATACATCGTTTATGAATATATTTTCCCATATTGTAAGATGTATTTTTGTTTTACTGATGGTGTCCTTTGCTGTACAGAAGATTTTCAACTTGATATAGTCCCATTTGTTCATTTTTGCTTTCGTTTCCCTTGCCCGGGGGGATATGTTCATGAAGAAGTCCCTCATGTTTATGTCCAAGAGATTTTTGCCTATGTTTTTTTTCTAAGCATTTCATGGTTTCATGACTTACATTCAGGTCTTTGATCCACCTTGACTTTACCTTTGTGTATGGGGCTAGACAGTAGTCCAGTTTCATTCTCTTACATGTAGCTGTCCAGTTTTTCCAACACCAGCTCCTGAAGAGGCTGTCATCTCCCCATTGTATATCCAAGGCTCCTTTATCAAATATTAATTGACTGTATATGTTTGGGTTAATGTTTGGATTTTCTATTCTGTTCCACTGGTCTGTGGGTCTGTTTTTGTGCCAGTACCAAATTGTCTTGATTACTGTGGCTTTGTAATAGAGCTTGAAGTCAGGGAGCGTAATACCCCCTGTTTTATTCCTCCTTCTCAGGATTGCTTTGGCTATTCGGGGTCTTCTCTGGTTCCATATGAATTTTAGAATTATTTGTTCCAGTTCATTGAAGAAAGCTGTTGGTAGTTTGATAGGGATTGTGTTGAATCTGTAGATTGCTTTAGGTAGTATAGCCATTTTGACAATATTTATTCTTCCTAGCCAAGAGCATGGGATGCATTTCCATTTGTTAGTGTCTTCTTTAATTTCTCCTAGGAGTGTCTTGTAGTTTTCAGAGTACAGGTCTTTCACTTCCTTCATTAGGTTTATTCCTAGGTATTTTATTCTTTTTGATGCAATTGTGAATGGAATTGTTTTTCTGATTTCTCTTTCTGTTAGTTCATCATTAGTGTATAGGAAAGCAACAGATTTCTGTGTGTTAATTTTGTATCCTGCAACTTTGCTGAATTCAGATATTAGTTGTAGTAGTTTTGGAGTGGAGTCTTTAGGGTTTTTTTATGTACAGTATCATGTCATCTGCAAATAGTGACAATTTGACTTCTTCTTTACCAATCTGGATGCCTTGTATGTCTTTGCTTTGTCTGATTGCCATGGCAAGGACCTCTAGTACTATGTTGAATAACAGTGGAGAGAGTGGGAACCCCTGTCTTGTTCCCGATCTTAGATGAAAAGCTTTCAGCTTCTTTCTATTAAGTATGATGTTAGCTGTGGGTTTGTCGTATATAGCATTTATGATGTTGAGGTACTTGCCATCTATACCCATTTTGTTGAGAGTTTTAATCATGAAAGGATGCAGAATTTTATCAAATGCTTTTTCAGCATCTATGGAGATGATCATGTGGTTTTTGTTCTTCTTTTTATTGATGTGATGGATGATGTTAATGGATTTTCGAATGTTGTACCATCCTTGCATCCCTGGGATAAATCCCACTTGATCATGGTGTATGATCCTCTTGATGTATTTTTGAATTCAGTTTGCTAATATTTTGTTGAGTATTTTTGCATCTACGTTCATCAGGGATATTGGTCTGTAATTTTCTTTTTTGGTTAGGTCTTTGCCCGGTTTTGGTATTAGAGTGATGCTGGCTTCATAGAAAGAGTTTGGAAGTATTCCCTCCTCTTCTGTTTTTTGGAAAACTTTAAGGAGAATGGGTGTTATTTCTTCTCTATATGTCTGGTAGAATTCAGAGGTGAATCCATCAGGTCCAGGGCTTTTGTTCTTGGATAGTTTTTTGATTACCGATTCAATTTCGTTGCTGGTGATTGGTCTGTTTAGTTTTTCTGTTTCCTGCTTGGTGAGTCTTGGAAGGCTGTATTTTTCTAAGAAGTTGTCCATTTCTTCTAGGTTTTGCAGCTTGTTAGCATATAGATGCTCGTAATATTCTCTTATAATTCTTTGTATTTCTGTGGGGTCTGTCGTTATTTTTCCTTTCTCATTTGTGATTCTGTTTATGTGTGTAGATTCCCTTTTTCTCTTAATGAGTCTGGCTAGGGGTTTATCTATTTTGTTTATTTTTTCAAAGAACCAGCTTTTGGTTTCATTGATTTTTTTCTATTGTTTTATTCTTCTCAATTTTATTTATTTCTTCTCTGATCTTTATTATGTCTCTCCTTCTGGTGACTTTGGGCCTCATTTGTTCTTCTTTTTCCAATTTCAATAACTGGGTCTTTAGACTGTTCATTTTGGAATGTTCTTCCTTCTTTAAATGGGCCTGGATTGCAATATACTTTCCTCTTAGAACTGCCTTTGCTGTGTCCCACAGAAGTTGTGGCTGTGTGTTGTTGTCATTAGTCTCCATATATTCTTTGATTTCTGTTTTGATTTGGTCGTTAACCCATTGATTCATTAGGAGAATGTTGTTAAGTCTCCATGTATTTGTGAGCCTTTTTAATTTCTTTCTAAAATTTATTTCTAGTTTTATACCTTTGTGATCTGAGAAGTTGGTTGGTAGGATTTCAATATTTTTGAATTTACTGATGTTCTTTTTGTGGCCTAGTATGTGGTCTATTCTGGAAAATGTTCCATGTGCACTTGAGAAGAATGTGTATCCTGCTGCTTTTGGGTGCAGAGTTCTGTAGATGTCTGTTAGGTCCATCTGTTCTAGTGTGTTGTTCAGTGCCTCTGTGTCTTTACTTATCCTCTGCCTGGTTGATCTATCCTTTGGAGTGAGTGGTGTGTTAAAGTCTCCTAAAATAATTGCATTGCTGTCTATTTCCTCCTTCAATTCTCTTAGTATTTGTTTCACATATGCTGACGCTCCTGTGTTGGGTACATATATGTTTATAATGGTTATATCTTCTTGTTGGACTGACTCCTTTATTATTATGTAATGTCCTTCTTTATCTCTTGCTACTTTCTTTGTTTTGAAGTCTATTTTGTCTGATACAAGTACTGTAACACCTGTTTTTTTCTCTTTGTTGTTTGCATGAAATATCTTTTTCCATCCCTTCACTTTTAGTCTGTGTATCTCTTTGGGTTTGAGGTGAGTCTCTTGTAAGCAGCATATAGATGGGTCTTGCTTTTTTATCCACTCTGTTACTCTGTGTCTTTTGATTGGTGCATTCAGTCCGTTTATATTTAGGGTGATTATTGATATATATGTACTTATTGCCATTGCTGGCTTTTAATTTGTGGTTACCAAAGGTTCAAGGGTTGCTTCTTTTCTATCTAAGAATCTAACTTAACTTTCTTGTTAAGTTATTGTGAACGCCGTCTGATGTTTCTTTATCTCTCCCTCCTCTTCTTCCTCCTCCTTTCTTTATATATTAGGTGTTTTATTCTTTGCCTTTAGTTAGTATTTGGATGGTCTGCTTTCTTTGCTATGATTTTATTTTCTCTAGTGACACCTTTTTAGCCTTAGGGGTGCTTCCCTCTAGAGCAGTCCATTTAAGATATCCTGTAGTGGTGGTTTATGAGAGGCAAATTCTCTCAAGTTTCGTTTGTATTGAAATTGTTTAATCTCTCTGTCATATTTAAATGATAATCGTGCTGGATACAATATTCTTGGTTCAAGGCCCTTCTGTTTCATTACGTTGAATATATCATGCCATTCTCTTCTGGCCTGTAAGGTGTCTGTTGAGAAGTCTCATGATAGTCTGATGGATTTTCCTTTGTAGGTGATCTTTTTTCTCTCTCTAGCTGCCTTTAATACTCTGTCTTTATCTTTGATCTTTGCCATCTTAATTATTATGTGTCTTGGTGTTGTCTTCCTTGGGTCCCTTGTGTTGGGAGATCTGTGGGCTTCTGTGGACTGCGAGACTATTTCCTTCCCCAGCGTGGGAAAGTTTTCAGCAATTATTTCTTCAAAGACACTTTCTATCCCTTTTTCTCTCTCTTTTTCCTCTGGTACTCCTATAATGCGAATATTGTTCCATTTGAATTGATCACACAGTTCTCTTAATATTCTTTTATTCTTAGAGATCCTTTTATCTCTCTCTGCCTCAGCTTCTTTGTATTCCTGTTCTCTGTTTTGTATTTCATTGACAGTCTCTTGTACCTCATCCAGTCTGCTGTTAAGCCCGTCGATGGCTTGTCTCATTTCTGCATAGTCTTTCCTCATTTCCTCCCTCAGCTCTTGCACATTTTTCTGTAGTTCCATCAGCATGGCTATGACTTTTATTCTGAATTCTTTTTCAGGAAGACTGCATGTCCATTCCTTCAGGTTCTCTCTCAGGGGTTGTCTGGGTTTGGAGCTTTGTCTGTACCATATTCCTCTGTCTTTTCATGGCTATAGAATTGGTTGCTGGTAGTTGTCACGTATGTCAGCTGGGCTCTTTATGACCCGCCTGGCCGGCTGCCAAGTCCTCTCAGGTGTAGTTTCCTGCCGGTGCGCTGCCCCGCCGGCTGCCGAGTCTTCTCCGGTGTGGCTGCACGGTGTGCGCTTTCCTGTGTGTTCTGGTCTCTCTTTTGGGAATAGTTGTGTTTGCTGTGTTTTCATGGATAAATATAATGTTGGGAGGAAATTTCCGCCGCTCCGTTCACGCCTCCATCTTCCCGGAACCCCCTCTCCTTTCATTTTTATTTCAATATATAATAAGTTGAACATATGAAATTGCCAATATTTTGCCTTTTCTGATCTGCAAAAAATGGCATTTTCAGGCATTTGAATTAATACTTTTTATATCAAATATTGAGGTAATAACAATGTCTAGTGATTTTTATAGTGCCATGGACTGGAACTTTTTTTGTTTGCAAATTACGTTGACATACATCCTCAAATAAATGGCTGTTTACATCCAGACTCATTTGGCAGAAACAGTGTTTTCATGCCGATTTAGAGAAAGGAGAGGGATTCAGGAAGACAAAAGGGTTGAGAGACACATTTTATAATATATCAGATATGAGTAATGATATCTCTGTATTTGAAAAAGCACTGGTGATACTTAATCTTTCAATAACACTTTATATCTTACAAAGCATGTTCTCATTCATTACCTGATTTAATCCTCAAAACCTAATAGAGACATAATTGTATCCTCATTTTACTGTTTCTGAGTGACTGATTCACCAACTCAAGCAGCTACAAAGTGGAAGAGCTAATGCTTGAACCAGATTAGCAACCTGTGACAGGACAATTTTACTATTTAATTTGTATGTGAAATCTTAAATTTGTAGAAATTAATTATAACCAATAATTAAACCCTGGAAATATAGTCATTTCTAAAGATAAAAAATGTTGCCTTGTATTTCTCTTAAATTATACTCATACTTTTCACAATTATCTAAAATTTTTCAGTTTTTAAGTTAATGTTTTAAATATTCTGTGATGGTAAGTTTCACATATATATCCATGTACCTTTGAATGAACAAAAAAATCAATTTTTAGGACCATTGTTTCTGGCAAATGTAGGAATTGATTTGAAATTGAAATGCAATTGAAAATCTATATTGCAGTCTGTGAAGTATGGATTTTCATAATGTCTGTTTTCCAAAATGCATATTAATATTTGAGGGAAGAGGGAGAGACAATCATTTATTCTTAGAAGCCCTTGGAAGAGGTCCACTTTGAGAATTATTTTTTCCTTTTGAATGTAGCAAATAACAACTCAGGGTTAACAGAGATTGTGGTATATCGCTTTTGTAGGTAAAGGAACCCTGGGAGTCATAGTGAATAATGTGCTTCTTGCCTAGTGAAAGAGGCACTTGTAAACAGAGTATGAAGAGCAGAGCCTAATTCCAATGGAGCTTTTCTGTTTGTCCTGTCAGGAGAGTCCACCTTCACTGATAAGTAAAGCATTGCATTCCTCCTGGTTAGGGATTTAAGAAAATTCCACTAGTCCTGCCCACTGCACATTTATAGAATGACTATTTGCCGGTGTCCTATTTGTTTGGGGCCATGTAAATAGCAAAGTAAATAATAGCAACCCTATCTTATAATGCAATGAACTGCACCACAGATAAGGGGGACTAAAATTATACTTACATTGGATTTTTCTGTGTACAATTTCATTAAGGATCACATGCTCTTAAGGAAATTAAAAAAAAAATCTTTTGCCCACATCTTTTGGTCGCATAAGTATGTTTACTGCACGAAAATTTTATATGGGGAAATAATTTTCTTCTCTCCTCCCAAAGTAGCCTACTTTTTTTTTTCTTGGTAGCACACACTTATTCTACTTCAAAATGATACACCTGTGTTACTCAGTGCTTCCCTTAAAACTATTGGGGGAAAAAATGCCCTTTATAAATCAGCATTTAAAGAAAATGCATGAGAATATTCCTGGGTAAACGGTAAATGCATAAATCATCCACTTATGTTGTGATTTTGAGTGATCTGCTTAACCTTTGGAATTTTGAAAGCTCCTATTGTTCCATATGCTAGTTTTTATGATGTATATTCATTCTCATGCGGAACATCTCTGTCATTGAGAATGTACTCTTTGGAAGCAGACACTTAACAGTGTCCTGGTTTCATGTGTGGCTAAAGCAAAGTCGATCTGTGAGCTGGAGTACGTCGGGCATTGTTTCCAGTAGGTCAATAAAATGACGGATGAATTTGAGCCAAGTTGTAGCAGAAGACACACACCCTCTGTTGAAATCGTCGAAAAGACAAATTAATATTGAAGTGTGGAATACTGAATTGGACTGTCTTCCAGGGTGCAGAAACAGACTATAACAGATTACTGAAACGATGCATGCGCACATCAGGCAACTAAAACCGACTTGGTATGCAAACATGAGGTGTTAGATGGAGACTTGAATGGGATATTCCAAAAATGCTAACAAACCAATCTCCTACTGTGCAGTAGGGGAATCACAGAGACACCTTGAATTTTAGGACTTCCTCAACACTTGAAATGTAGGTATATCCATATTTGCAATTCCTAGCTAAAATCATCTTTGTCATTTTTATTGCACTTGAAGAGGATGTATTTTTAAAGGATATTTTCCAAACTATTAGGATAGTGAGGAAAATATCAGTCTCATTTAATAGTTTACTGATGCAGGAGAAAAAAACACCACAAAATAACACAAAACTTTAAATGTTGAGTCAAAACCTGTAGGATACCTATTACCCAAAACAAAGTTCCCATTCCTTTCACTGTACAACACCTCAATTTCAGGCTTATGTTTTATTTCCTATAACTTCCTTAGACCAAATTCCAGGATAAAATTCCACCTTTATTTTCACTAAATTTTAAGTGTAGTTTAGCATTTCCTTTGATAATGAATGCAGGGACCGAATCACAGTGGTAGTAGCAGGGTTTTGCCTTTGTCACCAATAGAAATTACAGATATTTTCGTATATTTTACAGTTGTTGCAGGTCTCTCGAAATGTATTGTTTACAGCTCACCATGACTTTGAAATTATGGTTTTTAATATACCCACACATATATTAGAACAGAGCACAAATTCTATTTTTTGAATATTTTTATAATTATTTGCCTCTACTTGGCTTCCTTTGTAATTCTATTTTATTTTATGCATTAAAAACAAATTTGGAGAGGTTGTCCACAGGTGTCACTCAACTGCCAAAAAGGTCTGTGACAAAAGAAAGGTTAATAATCTTTAGAAAATCCATCCTTCGTCATCATCAAAGTGCTGGGCATCCCATTCTGATCCTGTGCTTTTCCCTGAGAGGCTGTTGGCCCTGTGCCCCATCCTCAGCCTTCAAGGTGCCGTCCAGGTGTTACCACAGCCAATATACTGCTCCTCATCCTTCTGGTCAGAATCACTGATACCCCTTTATGTCCCTTTGAAATTAGTCTTTTACATTTCTATTAGTCTTGTCTTTTATTCTAATTAGTCTTTTATGTCTCTGCTTCTAGAGTATAAACTTCTTCTTGGGGGCAGGAATGTTGTCTTTTTTAATTACCATGGTAATTAATCTCATTTGTGGTTGGAGACTGTGGTCTCTATATTGATACTTTGAAATTTGCTGAGACTTGCTTTAAGGCTTGGAACATGATCAGGTTTTGTAAATGTTCCATTGATGCTTGGAAATGTCATGCAATCTGAAGCAGTTGTAAGTTTGTTAATTGTGTGATTCAAATCTATATCCATATTGTTTGATTTTTCCCCTGCTTGATTTATCAGTTATTTAAAGGAGTGTGTTAAAGTATCCTGCTATGATGGTAGATGTGTTAATTTCTTATTTGAGTCTGTCATTTAACTTAATATTTTGAATCAATATTATTAGGTACATAAAAATTTAGAATGGCTCTATCTTTCTGATGAACTACACCTTTAATCATTATGCAATGATCATTCTATCTTTTGTAATGATTTTTTTTTGCATTATAATAAATTTTCTGATATTAATATAACCCAGCTGTCAGTTGGATTAGAATTTTTACTACTATTTTTTCCACTCCTGTATTTTCAACTTTTCTTGTCATATTTTAGGTGTATGTTTTTGAAAATAACATAATGTAGGATTTTGTATATTTTCAATATTTTATTCTGAAAATCTTTGTCTTTTGCCTAAAGACTTTAGTGAATTTACAATGTGTGTGACTACCAAGTATATTTTTATCCATTTTTAACATCTTTTACACTTTACTTTTGCTGTGCCTTTTCTAGACTTTTATTCTTTTTCTTTAAAAAAAAAGTTTTCCAGATTGAAATATTTTCTCACTCATTACATTTTATTCTGTTAATCTGAAGGTCTTGATTCTATTTGTATTATTTTCATCATTCCCTAGAACATTTAGTATTCATATTAAAAGCCTGACATTTATCAATGTCTTTACCTTCTTCTCAAATAATACAAGGAATGTAGACAAGTTCTGCCCACTCCTCTGTGGCTTATTCATTTGCTATTGCTATCCCTTTTAGCCTCACAAATTTCTACATGTTTACCAAATTTCCCAATTTCCACATATTTACCAAACATTCCAAATGGTTTACTGAATCATCTTCCTTTGCCTTTAGAATTTTCTTTACTAACGTACTTTTTTTTTTTTTTTTTTTCTGCTTTGGTAAAAAGTTTTATTGGAATACAGCCATCCCCATTTGTTTACACATTGTCTGTGGCTGCTTTCGGGAATCGCTGCCACAGAACTGGGGTCCACAAAGCGTGAAATACGCACTGTACTAACGTACTTTTTATTTAAAAATTAAAAGTAAAAGTTCTCTGTTTTTGTTTATCTAAAAATTTTTCTTGTATTATTCCCTCCTTCTTGTAAATAATTTTGCTGGATATAGAATTATAAGTTGAAAGCAAATCTTTTTAAGCTCTTTGAAAATATAATACTACTGAATTGGACTTCTATTTCACAAAGTCAACTGTTAACCTTTCTTTCCTTTGTAGGTAATCTTTCCCCATCCCTCTTGCCTTATGTTGATTTTTATCTTTGGTGTCCTATAGTTTTACCAGACTGTGTACAGGTGTGGGTTATTTTTTATTTTGCTTCGGATATGATGTGATTCGTTAATTTGAGGGTTTTATATATTTCATCACATCTCAACAATTTTCAGTCATTACCTCATTAAATATTTTATTGGCCCTCATTGTCTCTGTCTTATTCTAGGTCTCCAGTTAGATATATATTGGACCATCTTACTTATCCTCTATGTCTTTTAATTACTCTCTCATATTTTTTTACCTCTTTGTTGTACTGTGCTATATTCTAGCTAGGTAATTATTTGTGACTATCTTACAGTTCACCAATTTTTTCTTAAGCTCTGTCTAATCTTTTTAGCACAGATATTAAGTTTCCAACTTCAGTTCATATATTTGCCACATCAGAAATTCTATATGGTTCTTTTTCTAATCTGTGTTATATACTTTATGGTCTCATTTCTTTGTTGTACCTTTAATTCTCTCTTTTATTTCTTCAAACATATTAATCAATTTGTTTACTGTTCTACACCTGCTGTATTTGTAGTTATGGTTCTGTAGTATGGTGTTTCTACAGCTTTCTCATGATGGTTTATTTCCTTGTTTGGTTAGAGATTTTTTTTAATTGTGAACTCATATTCCTTGGACTTTTTATTCCTTGGACTTGTTATTGTTGTTGTAACAAGTTACTGTAGACTTGGTGGCTTAAACAACACATATTTATTCTCTTATAGTTCTGAAATTCAGATGTCCAAAGAGGATTTATTTCACTGGGCTAAAACCAAGATGTTGGCAAGACCACACTCCCTCCAGAAGCTCTGGAAGATAATCTCTTTGCCTTTTTTAGCTTTTAGAGCTGCATTGCTTGTATTTCTTGATTCTAGCTCCTTCCTCCATCTTCAAGGCCAACCGTGTAACATCTTCTAATCTCTCTCTGCAATGCCTCCTTACTGTGTTTTCCTCTGTGTCAAATATCCCTTGAAGATCCTGGCTTTAGGTGAGGCTTCAATCCAACTTCTGACTTTACTCAGGTCCTAGGCTTTGTTCCTTATATCCTGTAGAGGCCTATTGAAACTCAAATAATAAACTTCCATAATGAACATATTTCTCCAGGGTAAATGTGGTTCCAACGCTCATTCCTGTGGATTAGCATTTTCTGTATTTTCTTTCTGCCCTCCCAAGAAATTTCCTTACTTTTCCTTCAGCATAGTTGGGCCTTATTATTTTTTTTTGCTGTTATTAATATACAATTACATGAGCAACATTGTGGTTACTAGACTCCCCTATTATCAAGTCCCCAGCACATACCCCATAGCAGTCACTGTCCATCAGTGTAGTAAGATATTATAGAATCACTACTTGTTTTCTCTGGGTTAAACTGCCTTCCCCGTATCCCCCCACACCACTGCCACCCCCACTACATTATATGTGCTCACTGTAATAGCCTTTTGCCCCCTTATCCCTCCCTTCCCACCCATCCTCCCCAGTCCCTTTCCCTTTGGTAACTGTTAGTCCATTCTTGGGTTCTGTGAGTCTGCTGCTGTTTTGTTTCTTCAGTTTTTCTTTGTTCTTATACTCCATAGATGAGTGAAATCATTTCATACTTGTCTTTCTCCGCCTGGCTTATTTCACTGAGCATATTACCCTCTAGCTCCATCCATGTTGTTACAAATGGTAGGATTGTTTTCTTCTTATGGCTGAATAATATTCCATTGTGTATATGTACCACATCTTCTTTATCCATTCATCTACTTAGGGACACTTAGGTTGCTTCCATTTCGTGGCTATTGTAAATAGTGCTGCAATAAACATAGGGGTGCATCTGTCTTTTTCAAATTGGGCTGCTGCATTCTTAGGGTAAATTCCTAGGAGTGGAATTCCTGGGTCAAATGGTATTTCTATTTTTAGTTTTTTCAGGAATTTCCATACTGCTTTCCACAATGGTTGTGCTAATTTGCATTCCCACCAGCAGTGTAGGAGGGATTCCATGTCTCCACATCCTCATCAACATTTGTTGTTGTTTGTCTTTTGGATGTTGGCCATCCTAACTGGTCTGAGGTGATACCTCATTGTGGTTTTAATTTGCATTTCTCTGATGACTAGTGATGTGGAGCATCTTTTCATGTGCCTGTTGGCCATCTGAATTTCTTCTTTGGAGAAGTGTCTGTTCAGCTCCTCTGCCCATTTTATAATTGGCTTATTTGCTTTTTGTTTGTTGAGGTGCATGAGCTCTTTATATAATTTGGATGTCAACCCTTTATCGGATATGTCATTTATGAATATATTCTCCCACACTGTAGGATGTCTTTTTGTTCTATTGATGATGTCCTTTGCTGCACAGAAGCTTTTTAGTTTGACATAGTCCCATTTGTTCATTTTTGCTTTGTTTCCCTTGCTTGGGAATATATGTTCATGAAGAAGTTGCTCATGTTTATGTCCAAGAGATTTTTGCCTATATTTTTCTCTAAGAGTTTTATGGTTTCATGACTTACATTCAGGTCTTTGATCCATTTTTAGTTTACTTTTGTGTATGGGGTTAGACAGTAATCCAGTTTCATTCTCTCAGATGTAGCTGTCCAGTTTTGCCAACACCAGCTCTTGAAGAGGCTGTCATTTCCCCATTGTATATCCATGGCTCCTTTATCATATATTAATTGACCATATATGCTTAGGTTTATATGTGGGCTGTTTATATGTTGTTCCACTGGTCTATGGGTCTGTTCTTGTGCCAGTACCAATTGTCTTGATTACTGTGGCTTTGTAGTAGAGCTTGAAGTCAGGGAGTGTAATTCCCTCTGCTTTATTCTTCCTTCTCAGAATGGCTTTGGCTATTTGGGGTTTTTTGTGGTTCCATATGAATTTTAGAACTATTTGCTCTGGTTTATTGAAGAATGCTGTAGGTATTTTGATAGGGATTGCATTGAATCTGTAGATTGCTTTAGGCAGGATGGTCATTTTGACAATATTAATTCTTCCTAACCAAGAGCATGGGATGAACTTCCATTTATTAGTATCCTCTTTAATTTCTCTTAAGAGTGTCTTGTAGTTTTCAGGTTATAGGTCTTTCACTTCCTTTGTTAGTTTTAATACTAGGTATTTTATTCTTTTTGATGCGATTGTGAATGGAATTGTTTTCCTGATTTCTCTTTCTGTTAGCTCATCGTTAGTGTATAGGAATGCAACAGATTTCTGTGTGTTAATTTTGTATCCCACAGCTTTGCAGAATTCAGATATTAGATTTAATAGTTTTGGAGTGGATTCTTTAAGGTTTTTTATGTACAGTATCATGAGAATTGCAAACAGGGACAATTTGAGTTCTTCCTTACCAATCTGGATGCCTTTTCTTTATGTTGTCTGATTGCCATGGCTGGGACCTCCAGAACTAAGTTGAATAAAAGTGGGGAGAGTGGGCATCCTTGTCTTGTTCCTGATCTTAAAGGAAAAGCTTTCAGCTTCTCGCTGTTAAGTATAATGTTGACTGTGGGTTTGTCATATATGGCCTTTATTATGTTGAGGTACTTCCCTCTATACCCATTTTGTTGAGAGTTTTTATCATGAATGGATGTTGAATTTTGTCAAATGCTTTTTTAGCCTCTATGGAGATGATCATGTGGTTTTTTTCCTTCTTTTTGTTGACATGGTGGATGATGTTGATGGATTTTAGAATGTTGTACCATCCTTGCATCCCTGCGTTGAATCCCACTTGATCATGATGGATGATCTTTCTGATGTATTTTTGAATTCAGTTTGTTAATATTTTGTTGAGTATTTTTGCATCTGTTTCATCAGGGATATTGGAATTTTCTTTTTTTTTGTGGTGTCTTTGCCTGGTTTTGGTATTAGAGTGATGTTGGCCTCGTACAATGAGTTTGTGAGTATTCCCTCCTCTTCTACTTTTTGAAAAACTTTAAGGAGGATGGGTATTAGGTCTTCATTAAATGTTTGATAAATATCAGCAGTGAAACCATCTGGTCCAGTGTTTTTGTTCTTAGGTAGTTTTTGATTACCAATTCAATTTCTTTGCTGGTAGTTGGTCTATTCAGATTTTCCTGGGTCAGCCTTGGTAGGTTGTATTTTTCTAGAAAGTTGTCCATTTCTTCTAGGTTTTCCAGTTTGTTAGCATATCATTTTTCATAGTATTCTCTCATAATTCTTTGTATTTCTGTGGTGTCTGAAGTGATTTTTCATTTCTCATTTCTGATTCTGTGTGTAGATTCTCTTTTTTTCTTGATAAGTCTGGCTAGGGGTTTATCTATTTTGTTTATTTTCTCGAAGAATCAGCTCCTGCTTTCATTGATTCTTTCTATTGTTTTATTCTTCTCAATTTTATTTATTTCTGCTTTAATCTTTATTATGTCCCTCCTTCTACTGACTTCGGGCCTCATTTGTTCTTCCTTTTCTAGTTTCATTAATTGTGAGTTTAGACTGTTCATTTGGGATTGTTCTTCTTTCCTGAGGTAGGCCTGTATTGCAATATATTTCCCTCTTAGCACGACCTTTGCTAAGATTTTGTGGTGTTGAATTATTTTGTCATTTGTCTCCATATATTGCTTGATCTCTTTTTGTTTGGTCATGGATCCATTGATTATTTAGGAGCATGTTATTAAGCCTCCATGTGTTTGTAGGCTTTTTCATTTTCTTTGTGTAATTTATTTCTAGTTTCATACCTTTGTGATCTGAGAAGCTGATTGGTACAATTTCAGTCAATTTTTGAATTTACTGAGGTTCTTTTTGTGGCCTAATATATGATCTATTCTTGAAAATGTTTCATGTGCACTTGAGAAGAATGTGTATCCTGTTGCTTTCGGATGGAGTGTTCTGTAGATGTCTGTTAGGTCCATCTGTTCTAATATTTTGTTCAGCGCCTCTGTCTCTTTACTTATTTTCTGTCTGGTTGATCTGTCCTTTGGAGTGAGTGGTGTGTTTAAGTCTCATAAAATGAATGCATTGCATTCTATTTCGCCCTTTAATTCTGTTAGTATTTGTTTCACATATGTAGGTGCTCCTGTGTTGGGTGCATAGATATTTATAATAGTTATATCCTCTTGTTGGACTGACATTTTTATCATTATGTAATGTCCTTCTTTGTCTCTTGTGACTTTCTTTGTTTTAAAGTCTATTTTGTCTGATAAAAGTACTGCAACTCCTGCTTTTTTCTCATTATTAGGTGCATGAAATATCTTTTTCCATCCCTTTACTTTCAGTGTGTGTATGTCTTTGGGTTTGAAGTGAGTCTCTTGTAGGCAGCATATAGATGGGTCTTGTTTTTTAATCCATTCAGTAACTCTATGTCTTTTCATCGGTGCATTCAGACCATTTACATTTAGGGTGATTATCAATAGGTATGCACTTATTGCCATTGCAGGCTTTAGATTCGTGGTTACCAAAGGTTCAAGGGCAATACCCTTACTATCTAACAATATATTTTAACTTATTTCATATACTATTACAAACACAACCTAAAAGTTCTTTTTTTTTCTTCCTTTTTCTTCCTCCTCCATTCTTTGTATGTTATGAATAATATTCTGTACTCTTTGTCTTCCCTTGGGTGACATCTATTTAGCCTTAGGAATATTTCCATCTATAGGAGTCCCTCCAAAATGCACTGTAGAGGTGGTCTGTGGGAGGTAAATTCTCTCAGCTTTTGCTTATCTGAAAATTGTTGAATCCCTGCTTCAAATTTAAATGATAACCTTGCCAGGTAGAGTATTCTTGGTTCAAGGCCCTTCTGCTTCATTGCATTAAATGTATCATGCCACTCCCTTCTGGCCTGTAAGGTTTCTGTTGAGAAGTCTGATGATAGCCTGATGGGTTTTCCTTTGTATGTGATCTTTTTTCTCTCTCTCTAGCTGCTTTTAAAAGTCTGTCTTTATCCTTGATATTTCCCATTTTAATTATTATATGTCTTGATGTTGTCTTCCTTGGGTCCCTTGGGTTGGGAGATCTGTGCACCTCCATGGCTTGAGAGACTATCTCCTTCCCCAGATTGGGGAAGTTTTCAGCAATTACCTCCTCAGTGACACTTTCTATCCCCTTTTCTCTCTCTTCTTCTGGTACCCCTATAATGCGAATATTGTTGCGTTTGGCTTGGTCACACATTTCTCTCAATATTCTTTCATTCTTAGAGATTCTTTTTTCTCTCTGTGCCTCAGCTTCTTTGTATTTCTCTTCTCTAATTTCTATTCCATTTACCATCTCTTCTACTACATCTAATCTGCTTTTTTTTTCTTTTAAATAGCTTTTTATTGTTATATTGATGGATGCATTGTGATTCATTTAACAGTCTTCTATTAATAGATTTATTTAGGTTTAATTTTTTAATTTTGGCTATTACAATCAGTACATCAGTGACTCTCTTTGTACATCTACTGTATTACCTGTGATGGCATTTCTTCCCAGAGATGGAATTGCTGGGTCCAAGGATACTCACTTTTCACATTTTACATCTAATCTGCTTTTAAATCCCTCCCTTGTATGTTGCATTTCAGATATGGAATTTCTTAATGATTGAATCTTCGACTAAAATTCATTCCTGAGTTCTTGAATATTTTTCTGTACCTCCATAAGCATGTTTATAATTTTTATTTTGAACTCTCTTTCAGGAAGATTGGTGAGTTCGGTTTCATTTGGCCCTCTTTCTGTGGTTTATGAGATTTTGGTCTGAAACATGGTCTTTTGTCATTTCATATTTCTGTGTGGTGCCCACTAGTGCTCAGAAACTCCAGTCTCTGGAGCTGCTCAGCTCTTAGAGTGAGGTTGTGGGTCGTAGGGGAGCAGAGCTGGTGCCTGGGGGGAGGAAAGATCTGTTCCTGCTTCCCATCCGCAGTGCCTGTCTCCAGTGTCAGAGCCAGTGGGCCAAGCACACACGTGTAAACCTCTGTGCTTTGCGTCTCTAGCTGTTGTAGGCGGGGCCTCCCTTTGGCTGGCCTGACCCCTGTGTAGTGACTGCCGATTTGTGAGCACATGCCTGCAGGCCAGTAGGAAGGTTTGGCAGGCTGTGTGTCACAGTGAGGGGCCTCGGAGCTGAGTAGGCATCCAGGGGGATGGAGCACCTGAAGCTCCTCAAAGTTCACAACCAGCTGGGCAGAGCACCCCAGACAACCTTGTCCAGCTCCCCCTTCTCCCGCACAGCAAGCTCCGTGCAAACCCCGCCCCTTCAGCAGCCCTCTGGCTGCTAGGAAGCCTCTCAGTCCGCCTGCCTTTCCTCTGACACAGGGCGGCCGCGTGTGGATCCGTCCTCCACAAACAGCCAGAATGTCAATTTCTCAAGCACTCCGCCTGTCTGAGCTCCCCAACCTCCAGAGCACCACACACTGTAGGATTCTGCTCACAAAGCGGATCTCCTGGGCTAGG
Source organism: Phataginus tricuspis (assembly GCA_029783875.1). NCBI lineage: Eukaryota > Metazoa > Chordata > Mammalia > Pholidota > Manidae > Phataginus > Phataginus tricuspis. The sequence goes on along the minus strand of JAQQAC010003584.1, from coordinate 5,234,467 downwards.
CGCTCAGCAGTCCCAGGCTTCCACCCCCTCCCGCGCTCCGTTTCTCTTCCTCCCACTGGTGAGCTGGGGTGGGGGAAGGGCTTGGGTCCCGCCAGATTAAGGCTTTCCTACGTTACCCTGTTTCGTGAGGTCTGCTCTGTTCATGACTGGTTCAGCCTTCTTTCTTGTTGCGGTTTTAAGGTTAGTTGTATTAATTAACTGTATTTTTGTACTGTTTGTGGTTTTGGGAGGAGCTCTCCATTTCACCTCTCATGCCGCCATCTTCACATGTCTGAGGCACGCCTTACTTAAAAAAAAAGATTTTATGCAGTTTTTTAAAGTGTGCTGTATTATCAGGGAATCCACTGAAGTTAGGTTGCAGTATTGGCAGAAACAGAAGTCAGATACTGAGTTTCTAATTTAGCCCTCTCTCTAGAACCTAAAACAATGACAACCAAACTGATGAATAAAAGTTAAATTAAATAAGAACATAGCAGACTGGAGCTTAGAAGGACATTAGAATTGAGTAGTGACAGAGACCATATGACCTGGGGACCCAAGTTTTACTATTTTGCCTGTTAGGGAAAAAGTTTGTAACAAAGCCTTGTCAAGAGAGTTAGTATTGCCCCCTCCACAAGGCTTGAAGAGGGAAAATGGTAAGTTCATCCTCGGAAGTCTCAATTTTGTCCTGGGAGGGTGTCCTTTGTCTTGGTGATGGAGAACCACCTGACCTCAGAGGTGCCTCTGAATTTCATGAACCTCAGGGCTCACCTACCGTGTCTGTTTTCTCTGTAAACACTGATGTGGTTACTACTGATGCGGGTACTCTTTGTAACCACAGAGAATGTGCAAAAAGCTAGAATGTGGAGTATCTTTTACTGTGACTTCTCCCCCTTTCTGTGTGTCAGCCTGACTCATGAATTGCTGAGATGATGACTTATGCCTCTATATTGACTTGAAGGTTTAATATGTTTGAAGAAGAAAGAAGAATTTAAAGTGGTATCTGCCTCTGCTGCCAATTAGCCAAACGGATATGGTGAAGCTGTATCACATCTTTGGGCCTCACCCTCCTCATCTGTAGAAAGATAACTTTAGTGACGTATGTGTTCCCTTCTATTCCACTGTTCTCTATTATAAAGTCAGAATAAAAAACTTTATCTCTTTTTCCCAAGTTACAGTCCTTTCCTCCTTCATGAAGGTTAGACGAATAAATATATGTAAAGTCCTGAGAGCAAGACTTGGCACATAATACATCCTCAATGAATGTTAGCTATTATTTTGTTGTTATCAATATTACCAAATGCCATTTACACAGGATGAAAGTACAATTGTTAATCTTTTTTTTAATGGGTGGTAATCCCTCATGTTCCATGGTGAAAACTAGTTTGGGTATCTGTAGCACTGGAAAGACATTCTGATTGGCATAAAACAGCATCCAATGTTCTCCATGCTTTCAGAGGGATTGATTAATCTCCCCGCGGCTGCTGACTACATCACCAGCAGGGGACCAGCAGGGGAAGCACAAGTCACAAAGCCCTGACCAAATTCTGTATATGAAAGAGGGGTTAAAAAAATTCAACTTTGAAGCCACAGGCTGGGTCAGGTTTCCCTGGCAATGTCTACAAGCTGAATTGGAGGTAAAGGTTATTGTGATAGATGTGGTAGGACAGTAGCATGTTTATTTTGGAGGTGAGGATGACTCTCAGCCACACCTGCTCTAGCTAGAAACCTGATGTCTTCCATGTGTTCTGTATCATTATTTCTTTAGAAGGAAATCATTTACCCCAGATAGTTCAAATGAAGAAACATTAAAATATGGAGGAGACAAGGCTAAGGAAAGGTTTAAAGAGCCATCAAGGGATATTGAGGTTACCAGAGACTAGAAATGATGGAAACTGTTATCACCACTAGGACTAAAGGGGCAAGGGGGGAAAGAGTGTGACTGGAGCCTATGGAGAGCTGGGGATGACGAGGAGAGGTTGCCTGGCAAAGGGCGGTTATGGGGGAATGTAATTACTTCCAAAGAAGCAAGAAAGGAGTGTGCAAGAGACACCCCACCTCCTGATCCTCCTGCCCTCTCATCAACCGTGGTGCTTCCCATTGGCTGAATCCAGTTGGAATCCAGCCAGCAAGGGAGTCCAGAAAATGCCTCCATAACACAAGGCAGAGCAGAGAAGGGGAAGGGAAAGGATAAGAGGCTGCAGGGAGAAGGGGGAACGATACCCTTTTCCTCTGGAGCTTTTGCTCGGACGCCTCTCTGGATGGATTATTTTTCTAGTGCTTTTGACATGTGGTCTCTTACTGGTGTTTTATGGAGGAGAATGTGTGAGTGAGGGTAAGTGAAGGTGTAGAAAATAACATTAATTGTAGGACAGATTTTTAGAAATTTAAGTTACTAAAAGCTCAGAAATAAAAAGAAACCTTCAGAGACTGTTGGGACCTTCAGAGACTTGCTTTGCCTAGTCTGTGTGTCATAACAGCAACAACAGAAAAACGCAGTCTGAACCAGAATACCTGGATTCTGGTCTGCTTAAGGAAATATTATTTATGACTCTTGTTAAAATGGTAAGGCAGACTTTATTCAGGATTACTGCAATAGGGTTTTGCAGTAGGGGAGAGAGAGTGAGTTCAACTCTGACTATGGCAAGGAAAGGGGACACCTATAGCCAAGGAGCAGGGTGAGGTGGATGAAAAATGAATTACCAATAGGAAACATCGGGGGTATGTGTGAAGTCTGGCTAAAGTGACCCAACAGGCTTCCTGCTGAAGTCAGGTGAGGGTGATTAGATATCACCTGGGGGGTCGTGGGTGAGGAGGTGTTTAGTCAGATATTGAGGGTGGGAGATTTTGGATACACTGACTATGCAGGATTCCTGCTAAAACTGGTCTCTTGAGGACATGCCCAAGACCAAGGCCCGGTCAGGCTCCAAAAATCCTGTCTAGAGTCTGGTTAAGGAGAGAGTCTTAGTCAATAACATTTGTCCAATCTTTCTCATCAAGATTTAAGAATCAAATGGAATAATGGTTAAAAGCAAGCTTGAACATCAATGTGGGAAGATAAGCACTGAGATTAGAGGGGAATCTGAAGGGACCGTTTTTCGTAGATACTAGGTACAAAATGTTGTGGCTTGAGATCTAGGTGACAACACCTGGAGAATGTGGCAGAAGCTGCTGGTGATCCATGTTCTTCCCTTCTTCCAAAGCATCTGGATGATAATTTGGTATATGCCTGTGCAAACACCCTCCATTTCCCAGCCTCCCTCAGTGGGTATGGACATGGGAGTTGAGTACATTCTCTCCAGCAGGCTGTGAGCACAAGTGATGTGTGCCGCTTTCAGACTTGTCCCATGAGTCCTCTGACATTCATTCCTCCGTGACCTTCCCTTCTTTCTGGGAGGGAGACCAACAGAGTGATCTAGAAGCCGTCCACTGAATACGGCAGAACCACCACCAGTTTGGGACCGTCAGAAACTGTGAAGAACTGAGCGTCCTACTCTAAAAGCGTCCTCGCTGAACTGGGCACTCACGTGACAATTATGTGTGAGAGAAATAAGCTTCTTTATTCTCTTAAGTCCCTGGATGCTGGAGTCTTCCTGTTGGAATAGCTCAGGCTCCTCTACAACAGGGAACAGAACATACCCCTGCTTCTGCTCAGAACATACCTGCCTCTGTCCGTGTGGTGGTGGGGTTAGGGAGAGAATTGGAGATGGTATTTGAAACGGGCAAGTAATATCTTCACAGAAGTCACTGGCAGGTTATCTCCATCTAATTATGACAGGATCTGTAGATATCAGGGCTTATAGGAAGCAGACATCGAAGAAGAGGCTGGAAGAGAACAATATAAGCCCATGTGGTTTTAGCACACGTGAGACACTCTTAGAAAGTTTTAGAAATAAATGGGGAGTACATGAGGGTATAGGGAGAGCAGTTCATAAATGCAGCCAAAGGCTATTACTGAAAATTTTGCATATTAATGTTTATTAACGACATCTGATTTTCACTTTGTATCAGAATGCTTTCGACCACAATAAACAGTTAACTGGAGTTGAGTTGGCTTACACAATACATGCATTTATTATTTTACATAATAAGAAGCACCAAAGTGGAGTGAGCTCAGGCAATGGACAGTCTGGGTTCTGGATCTGTTCTCTGTGATTCCCTCAGCTCTGTCCTCCTTGTGGATGCTTTCTTCTCAGACTGGCTTTCTAATCATCACAAGATGGCTGTCAGCTGCAATTGCTACAATATTTCACTTGTTCATTTCCAGGAAGAGAGAAGGAAGGGGACGGGAAGGAAGAAAGGGAAAGAGAATGAGAGAGGGCAAAACTGAGAGAGAACTGTTCTCCCATCCATAGCGTCTTGTGCTTCTCTTTGGTCTTATTGGGTCAACTCAAGTACTATGCCCACCCCAGACCAATAACTGTTCCCAGGGAAATTCTGAGCTCTGTGGGCTTAAGCCAGGACTCTTGACTATCACTGGCAAAAAGCATGGGATTGTCATGAAGGCCTAGACCTGGGACTGCAGACTAGTTCCTGCGAGCCAAATCTAGCCAGCCACCTTGTAATTATGGCCTAGGAGGTAAGAATGGTTTTTACCATTTTAAGTGGTTATATAAAAATTTAAATAAAATCTTCAAATTTGCCTCTCGGCCTATAAAGTCTAAAAGATTTACTACCTGACACTGTATGAAAAACTCTGCCAACTCCTAGTCTTAACTAATCGGGGTCACTGTCTGGAGGGGGAGATGACGGGCCACTTTTCCCTGAGGCACATGGGTGTGTTATTGGGAGAATCCCCCAAATGCTAGGGAAACTTGGTTGAAAATATAGGGATAGAAATATCTAATGGGACAGTATTGAATACTTATAAACTTTGGTTAACTGTTTTGCAATTCCCTCCATCACTGTATATTGCTCTGTTTATTGTGTCCATTATTTTGTGCTGAACTCTTTTCTAGGCACTAAGATAATGGTCAGAACTTGCCTATGAACAATTTCTCATCCGTAATTTTGTCCAAACACATAAGACTCTTCCTGACCTCTCATTCTGGTGTGGTGTGGTTGACGAGGGAAGGTAACACGTATGTGAAGTGGACTGTCTGGTTCCTAGAGCATCACATCAAATGGAAAGCACTAAAAGTAATAAGATGTTTTCAGTGCAGACTGGGCTCACTCATAAATGCTGTTCACTTCGGAGCTCTAAAAGGCTTAAATAATGATATAACTTGGTCCTGTGTTTTGAATGTAGTGAGAGGAACATGCAATTTAGATTTTAAAAATCAATGTAAATTAGTCTTAATCTGAATTCACTTCAAGAGAAAGGCAATAGTCCAGGATATGGTATAATGATCAGGAATCAGTTTTTACTAGTGTTATTTTTTTAACATCTCATATATTCAGTATATGAAGCAGCTCTATGACAAGGTTTCGAAAAAGGTAAAGCACCAGTAGATCATGACAGGCGAAATGGTTGCTATTTATTTAAGAGGCTTTGAGATTGTGGATTAGTTTGGGAAGTACTGGGCAAGGCTGTACTAGAACTGGAAGTCCAGTGGTGCGAACTGTAATCATTGTCCAACCGTCTAGGGACACAAAGAAATTAACCAAGGGGCCAGTAGAGAGCGTTCGTGAGGTTGCTCACGGTCTACAGGGAGGGATGCTGGTTGAGAATACAGTCTTGTCTGAGGTGTTGATTTAGATCACTGCTTAAAATGTGACCTGGGGCACCATAAAAAAAGCATGAAATCTTGCCATTTATGAGACCATGGATGGACCTATAGACTATGCTAAGTGAAATAAGTCAGAGAAAGACAAATACCATATGGTTTCACTTATAGGTGGAATCTAAACAGCAAAACAAATAAACAAACACATTAAAAAAGAAAAAGACTCGTAGATACAAGAGAACAACCTGGTGGTTGCCAGAGGGGAGGAGAGTGGGGGAATGCCAAAATAGAGGAAGGGTTTCGAAGGTACAAACTTCCAGTTATAAAATAAATAAGACACAGGGATACAATGTACAGTACAGGAAATACAGTTAATAATGTGCAACAGTTTTGTGTGGTGAGAGATGGTAGCTAGATTTATAGTGGTGACCACTTCATAACATACATAAATGGTAAATCATTACACTGTAGACCGGAACCTAATATAATATTGTATGGCCAATACATTTCAGTAAAAACAAGTGACCTGAGGCAATTTCACTGAAATATACAATGTGTAAACTGTGAAGTACAATGCCACATTATGGTTATTCTTCTATTTTACTTTTTCATGTCAATTCCTCATCTACCCCTCACTGTTCTTAAAATCAATTATCCGGACCAATTCCAGCTCATAGTAGAAGGCCCCACCTAAAAGCATGGCCATCCTAGGCCTGAGGGGAGCATGTGGGTGTGTGGGTGTGCACGGGTGTGCACACTAGTCTCGGGCTTTATGGGCACCGAGACCTTCCTGGGTAGACCCCGCAGGGAGCATCTACAGATGCCCAGGTAGCAGCCGCTCTGGAAACCCATCAGCTTTAGCGATGTTTGAGGCTGTGCAGCTTTTGCCTGTTTCTCCATCCCAAAAGGAAAACAGCCCTATGGCCACAAGGCAGGGAGGCCCAGGTGTTCTTCAGAGCTGCACCCTGGAGCCTGGTGTGGGGTCTGGCTCACAGTAAAACTCATGAAAGTTGCTAACTCATTCTGTCTCTAAGGGTGTCTCACCTCTACAAGATATTTTCCCTACCCAACAAGATGGTAGTAACACTCACCTCCGAGGATCACTTCAAGTTCAGAAGGAGACAGTGCTCATAAACAAGCTTGGTAAACTTCAAAACATTATATAAATGTAAAGGCCATAAGAAATCTTCTTTATTACCACTTCTCAGACATAACCAAATAGGCAAACTCCATGGCAATCAGGCAACAGGGCCACGAGGGGCCAGGAAGCTTACCTCAAAGAGCATTTTGGAGGAGTGAATAATGCACTGAAAAACATAGGGCGTTTGCTTAAGGAGCATTTTGTAACAGTGTGCCCCCACCCACGTGAGGCCCGTCGTTTCTGTGCTGGTTTTAAGTAGATATTTCCTCAGTCAGTGAGCCTATTATGGTTGTCACTTTCGCTATCCAACGACTGTTTCGATTTTTCCCTTCAGAGCACACCAGAGAACTGCATTTCCTGCCCCACCTTGAAGGGGGAGTGCCTGTGTGTGCTGGGAATTCTGTCTGCCCTTAGGTACATTCCCTACCCTTCTCTGCTCTGTTCCACATTCCAGAAGGCTGATCCCAATGGACTACACATTCCAGGTGCTTAAATGATTTTGTCCCATTTAACCTAAATATGAGAATGAGCTGTCCCCTCTTTAAAGGTTCAGATGGAATTCACCTATGCCTAGCTCCATGAATTATCTTGCTGCCCTGAATGTGCTGTCATTATTTCACATCTTTTCTCCCAGATATGGAAATTATCCATTCCACTCATCTGTGCCCACTCCCCAGACCCACAGTCATAAAGCCTTTGTGTGTATAACAGCCATGATTAAATGTTTGGAAAAGAGGCAGTTTATATCACAGGAAGGCAAACGACTCAGAACTGAACAGCAATGTTCTTGTTCTGGTTATTGTCCTTTATTGTTTCCACAGTTCAGGCTTTAGCCCTTTATTACTTGCTCATCCTTTTCTCTCCTTTCCCCCTTCTCCTAAATCCAGCTCTGGGCCTCCCTTTGTGTAACCAAAGATTTCTAACAGCTCTGCTAGACGGGGGACTGTATTCTCTGGGCCTCCTCTTCTCCTCCTCTTCCACCTGTCCCTGCAGTGGGAAGGGAGCTGAACAGAGGTGCATTCCACACTGACACGGATCATGACACCTCACCCCACACCCTCCTTTACAGCCTCATCGTCCCAGGTACCTTCAGAACACAGAAGCAGGTACGGCCATTTGGGGCTTCAAATGCCTGCCCACCTCTACACACACGCCCCACATCCCACTTTGTGTTGCCTTCCTTTGCTTCTTCTCATCATAGGTCTGGAACAGTCGAAGGTACCGGCCAAGAGAAAGGGGCCGCGCAGACCTGGTTATAATGAAGACCGTAGGCCAGCAAGGCTTCCTGCTGGGGTATGGGAACTAAAGTTGGCTGGATACCAAACTTGGGTCTGCTGCCAGACCTCTTCTCTGGACAGAGATACCCTAGGGGCTGTAACAGGGGTGTTTACAGTTTGGGGAGTTCAGGATCCTCGTCTTGTCTCCATTTCTTTCCACCACAAAACACAAACGATCACGACACATCTTCATCACTACTGGAAATCAACGCAGAACCTATGCGCCAGCCCTTGTCTGACTCAGAATGCCCCATGTTTTCCAGCCTCCCCACTGGTGTCCTGTTTCAGGTGCCCGTATCTCTTGCCTGGGCAGGCGCTACCCGCCAGCGGCCTGCATCCCTCCATTACCCTGCTTGTCCTCTGTACTGCTGCCGGTAAGCTTCCTGAAGTCAGGTGCCATGGAGTCAACCCCTTCTCTGTTAGGATCTCGATGAAAAAATGTTACCTCTGTGGATTTAATCTTTAACAATAGAAGTAGACTTGGTCAATGTGAAAGTGCAAATGATAAATATTTAGAGAGATAAAAATAAAAGTCCTTCTGACTCTGCTCCGAACACTCCCTAGAGAGAGCCCAAACTAGTAAGTTTATTTTGTATCTTTCCATACATTTTCTTATGCTTATATAAACACATGACAAATACATGCACACTTACTATATATACACATATATAAAATACATACATATTTTCCTGCGACTTGATCTTTTTAGTTAAAAATATATGGAGAGATCTTTCCATATCGTTATACATCAGCCTACCCTTTATTTTCAAAAGCTGTGAAATAGTCCATTTGTTTTATGGGTTTACTGATATTTATTTAACCAGTCCTCTACTGATGAACATTTAAGTTGTTAACAGTTTCCATTGTTATGACCATGTGCTTCAGTGAATAATCTTATATCTATCTACATGGATTTTGGATTTTTAAATGCCTACTGACCCTTGCTTTCAGGCCCATAGCATTTAAAAAAATAAAAACATCTTTAAAGTCATAAAAGTACAATTAGAAAAAAATCAAATAGCCCCAGTGGTTTTACAGTGAGAGAGACAGTCCCTTACCCCTCCCCACTCAACAGTCCCACTTTCAGATCCCCAGATAACTTCTTTCAACTCCTTTACTATTATCTCATTTTTTTCCTCATACGGTTCATTATTTTCTCTAGAATTATTAATTGTACTGTTTTTTCATTTTCTCAACTTGCCATGTATGTATCGCTTATTTGTCCCAAACTTATCCATAGAAGTGAAAATCTTCTTTCTATCCTTTTAAACTCTTTAGTTATCCCAACAGTTTATTTATTTATTTTTCTTGGAGATACCGTTTCCTACAGACTTCTGTCTCCTTTTTCTAAGCAGGAATCTTTTTTTTCCCCCAGGATGGCTGCACGACTGTCAGTTGCTATCTTGGGAATTGCATTCACAGCCACCTGGGTAGCCTCTCACCTGTGCTGAAGGCCTGTTTCTTCAGGGTTGTCCTTTTCCTTATTTATCGCTATTGCCATAGCACTTCCCACAATTACTCCACAGACAAGCCCTCATATATTTGTTGACTGGCAGAATGAGTAAAAGTATGATGGAATTAGTGTCTGTCTTACTGCTAGGCTGGACCACTGGCTGAACCTCCCCCCAAAATACCATATCTTCACTTTTATGAAGAATTCAGTGAAATCCACAGATAGTAAACTTGAGGAGACACTGGTGATAAAACACTCTAGTGTGAGCTGCATGCCGTAGATGGTGGTGAAATCCATAGCGGTGGAGAATATAAAGCTGGCTGGTCTTTGCAGGAACTCAACCTCTTGCCCTTGGCCTCATTAACTCCCTACTCTGTCCAACTGAGCCAACCAGCCACAGGCGAGCAACTCATGAAAAGCCTGGTGAGCTGGCCTCCATATCAGAGCCCCTCCATGCTTTCTGGTCCTAATGAGGATTGTATTGTCCTTGAATTTAGCCCAGTTCCTCCCAACAGGCTGCCCTTTTAGTGCATATCCTATCAGCCGTCACCACCCCAGCAAGGTGAGGAGGATTTCCTCCTCTCACAATGATTCTCTACGTGTTTTGTCCAGACCAGTTTACTACTGCAACCCACCTTCACTCTGGAGAGCTTTACTCTAAGCTCCAGAGGTTACAGTCGAGCTTTCTTCAAGAATCTGTCTTCTAAAACCTTAATCATTAGTTTGTTTGCCTCCCACCTTTTCCAGCTCAGTCAGCATTACCCTTTCATTGCCCATAGTTCAGAACTGCAGGGCCCTCACTAAACAGACTGTTGAGGCCTCGAAGGTCCTCTTTGACTCTCGGATTTTCATGTAGGCAGACAGCCCCCAAGTGAAAACCATTTCCTTCTGGCTGACACTGTAGATGCCAAAATTCTTGATTGGCAGGGGCCAGTCCTTTCAACTGATTGTGCAGATGTTGATCCTATCCAGCGAGCAGGTAAAGGTGAGAGACACCTTTAAAATGGGGATTAAAGGGCAGATGTGAGGAGGTAGGAGGCTAACCAGAGTGGGGGCTGCTTGAGGCAGTTTTCTATTTCCAAGGTGGGGGATTCTCCCTCAAAAATAATGTTGATTCATACTTACCGAGGACCTACTCACTGCCAATACTAGGCATGTACCATCTCATGAAATCTTACAATAACCCCACAAGGTAGGAAACTGAGGCTTCAGAAACTGACTTGTCCAAGGTCTCATCATACCTACTGAGCAGCCCAGGTAGGATTTAAATTCGGGTCTGAATATCTCCAAAGAATGCTTATTCTAAAACGTGGCAGGTGAACTACAGACAGGAGAAAGAAAGGAAGAGGACAGGGTCGGGCTGTGGGGGTACGGCACCCTATCTCTCTGCGGTGGAACCAGGGATGCTCAGCTCACATCCCGCTTCTAGCAGGGCCCTGCTGCCCAGCTGCTACAGCGGGACCCGCAGGCAGCCCTCACCTGCAACTCTGTCAAGGTCTGCCTCAGCCTTGCAGCCTTGAGCCTCCGAGGATGCCCGACATGGACAAGGCTAGGGTGACCAGCTCTCCAGTTCTGCTGAGGACTGTGGGGCCCCTGGAATGTGGGACTGTCAGTGCTGAAACCAGGAAAGTCTTGGGCAAGCCTAGACAAATTGGCCACCCTTTGACAAGACTGATAGGCCTGTCTACCCCACAGTTCCTCGCTGGGTTGACTGAGGCTTTTTGTGACCTCTGACCTGCCTCACAGTCCAATTTTTCCCTCTGTCCAATCTGTGTCTTCCCCTGCCTTCCACAGGGATCCCTGACTAGCTTCTTGCATATCAGATGCGTATCCACTGCCATAGAGTATCAGTGGCCCGGAGGGTAAGTGGAGCCCAACCAACCAAGAGCCCCAGGCAGAAAGATTATTCTGTAGAGGATATTTCTTACCTGGTTTCCTACACTTCAGACTCCAAAGGTTTGATTAAATTGTTATGCAGGAGGCTGTTCCTAAAGATTGTCTGGAAAAGAACAATAGATGCGACTATGTGGGAGGGAGCTGGGGCAGGGATCTGACCGTCCCACTCTCAGACACAGAGACTGTCCAGTTGCATGATGTGCAGGATGAAGTGATGATATTCTGATTTGTCAGCCTCTCTTTGGTTATGAGAGAGGAGGAAACAGCCTGCAGGTAGCCAGAGACATCTGGAGGAGTGCTAGGAGATGAGAAGCACCAGCTTGCTCAAACATTCACACAGCTGTTTATTCTCCCCTTTGCAAGCAGGTTCTTGTCACCCTCCGGCCTCAGCTTCTTAGCTACCCTCTTCTCTTCTAATCCTACCCGAGCTTTTCACTGTGGTTGCGTTTTGTTGACCATGTGTTATAATAGATGAAAGGGCTCTCTAGATGCAGGTCTCTTAATTTAAAAATAGACTCCGTGAGGATATATATTTTTCAGTTAATAAAAATCATACTCTTAGAAATTATCTTTTCCCTCAACGGTATGTTGGAGAGATGCCTTTCTCTAGGAAAATCCACCTCCAAATCCCAGCATAGTCACATATGTCCACACCACTCAGGTGTGCGTGAAGATGGCACATGCCTCTTTGCCACCTCTTCTAGGGCCATGAAATTGCCAAGGTGGGATGGTTTGGGACAGGTGTTTGGACAGGAAGATAGACAGTCACTGAGGAGGTATCTCTTCTGCTAGTCAAAGTCCCTATGTGACAGCACTGCCACATTCACATCCTACACTTCTTTACACTTCATCACACCTGTTCACACTCCGAGGCACCGACGAATCAATTATCAGCATCTTCTAGGTGCTCACACATCACTTCGCATCAAACCAACCCTTCTTTTGACAAGGGCTGACATTTACCATCCTTGTTGGAAACTTTCCAAGGAGTGAATCAAAATACAACCAAACTTGACCGCAAAGCCACTGAGCAGATTAGCAAGGGCCACGAACAATTCAAGTTGTAAGCGGGAGTGAAATCTCCGTTGTTTATTTTAATGTGACAGCCATTGCAACGTGCACTGTGCCAACCGCCCCTTGCTATGCTTTTGACCTTGGGAAAAGAGACATCCTCTGAACTGAGTTTCATCATAGGAAAATGCAAGTAAGAACACCTATGGAGCTGTTCATCTTTCAAGTTGTTAAGGATCTCAGGAAATACTATGTGGAAGCACTACTGCCGAAGAGCAAAGAATTACATTACAAGAAAAATAAAGTATAAAACTAAAAACTAGTCAATCCAACAATAATCGATTGAGAAAGAAACTCATCAGGAAGATTGGTTAAAAAAAATAGAGAACAAAAAAAGAACAGTGATATTGGCCACTACGGGTAGCACAGCCAGATATATGCAAGACTTGTGAAGAGATTATTCTGCAGAAGATATTTCTTACTTGGTTTCCTACAATTCAAACGCAGAAAGTTTGATTGAAATCGTTTTGCAGAAAGCTGTTCTTAAAGTCTGCTTTGAAAACGGCACAGAGAGGTTTAGTAACTTGTTTGAAGTCACCCATCTAGTGAGAATTGGAGCTGGGACTCAGCCCAGGCATCCTGTCCCTAAAGCCATGCATGCAACGTGCACTGTACTTCATCTCTGAGAGAGGAGCTAAAAGATGAAGGGAAGGTGGATGATTGACAGGCCCTGAGTGGGGCAAGGAAAAGAAAAGTATTCCATGCAGGATGCACTGTAAGATGCGGCTCTGAGCACTGGCAGGAAGCCGTGGGGAGGGGAGACTAGGGCAGCTGCCAGGACTCTTTGGCAGGCAGCAGAGAGGAAAGGTAAGGCTTACTGTCAACAAGAGCCACTCAGCAGCAGTGCAGACAGCCTGAGAAAAGCAGAGGTTGATCTTCAGACGGGAGACCCACACAGGGTTGTTGGAGTGACAGGCTGAGATCACGGGTGTCTGGAAGCAAGAGGGCCTCTGGGTAAGCTTCAGATTTTTCAAGCACAGCTTCACACACATGTCAGGTCGGCAATGACCACAGTAGCATCACCAAACAGAAGACACCAGCTGACTTGCGCTGGCATTCCCGTATAAAATTTTAAGATTTTTCTAGAGAGCTCTGAGCCAGACTCTTATCAGCAAGGCTGCCAGAGAGAATAAAAGCCACTGGTGTGCAAGATCGAAGTCACGAAGTCAGTGAAATGGCTCCCCAGGTATCCACCCAGTGGGAGAATCTCCTCCTATGCTCAGTGTCCATGCTTTAATTGAATCTAACCCTTTGCCTGAATTAGAGGGATACATGCCAATGGATTCTTCATTCCTCTGCCTGTTCTGGGGTTTCCCTGTCTGCCTCTTTCCCTAGGAAACTGGCATGGGAGTTGAGTTGTAGACTGACTGTCATTCTACCCCAAGAACGAATTTCTGGGATACAGAGGACTGGACTGAGCTTCCATCCTTCAGTAGAAGGACTTACTCTTCTCCTGAATTAGGAACACTGCTCTGCCTGTGGTACAGGCATCTGGCCAGCTTTCCAACATCCTGTAATCACCACGAAGGGGGCTCATGTGCTCCCAGCATGTGGCGTTTTGAATACCTGAATGAGCAACCATGGTTCTTTTCCTTTCTTTCACCGCCAGCATTTTCATTCCTTCATCTTTGCACTTTGTCTCTATTTAGTCACAGAAAGCCGTCTCGAGGTCGCCAGTGATCTCCAAATCCATCTACCTCCCCTCGGTCTACATGCTGCCTGCTAACTTGGCTGCATTCAACACAGTTTCTCTCCAACTCTTCCTTAAAACCGCCTTCTCCCTGGGCGTCCTTGATCCCATGTGGCCCAGGTTCTTCTCCTCCCCCCCTTGGCATGGCTGCTTCCCTCCCCTGTGGCCTTCGTCCCATCCCTGCATCCCACACACAGGGTTCAGCCTTTGCGGGGGCCCCAGGCACTACTGTGAATGGCTTACCCAACCGGCTGCTTCAGGGAGGGTTTCCTGGTATCTGAGGCAGCTTAGAGAAGTGGAGAAATATAGGGACATGCAGAATAATTTGGGCCTCCTGCAAAATTTTACCTTTAATTGGAGGGTCAGACTCGTTGAAGAGCAATTTTATTTTTGCTTATTTTTCAAAAGAGAAACTGCATGTTCTGACAGTTTGATACAGTGTACGAAACCACTGATTTATCTTAAGAACAGATCTGGCAGCTAAAGGTCTATATAGGATGCTTATTTTTATAAATGCAAATACAAAATAGTCAAGTTTCTTTAAAGCACTGGTGTCAAAGGACAAAAATCGCTCATCTTTATTGGGTGGCCACTTCCTGTGAGGTTACATTTTAAGAGATGCCACTGCCCTATTGTGAATCTGAATCAACATAATACCGGGCACGCTGTAACACTGCTCAGCTGGATAATCAAGTATGGTATGTTTGGTTTATGACATACTGGGTGATTTTAAGTATTATTTTCTCCATGAACGCTGTTAACATTAACTATTACGATCCCTCAGTCTCTGCAGTGAGGTTTCCCAAGTTGCGTCAAGAATGAAAGCAAACGAAATTTGGGTTAAGACTCAGTAACCTTTTAATTCACCAAATTAAGGATTTCCCAATTAGAGGCATAAGGCAGATCCAGGAAAAGAAATGTGTGAGTATTTACTTTCTGTTTAAAGACTTTTTGGATTAAAAGATATTGGAACAGATAACACCACAAAATTAGTTTTTGCTGTGATGGCAAGGTTAAGACTTCTGCTGTTGCTAGGATATACCGTCCTATCACAGCTGATCTTGACGGTGAAAATTGGTGCCTTAATTTCCCAGTGGTCCATGCTGCTTCTGACTTAGGCCTCATTCTGGTTAATGGCACTGTCATTCCCACTGCAGATTGCCTTTTGACATCTTCATCTGCACAAGGGTCTTGCAGTCAACACTCAGTGTGCGAAGTCAATTCAACAGTCTTCAGTGGTCGAGACCTGGTCTCTGGGACCCGGGACTGACGGGGGAGGAGAGGAGATTAGGAAGAAGACGTGTCATAGCTGGAAGCAAGGTTGGGAGGAAAACAGTATTTCTCTTTGTGTACATGAAGCTGTAATTGGGAGCCATATGCAAATGAATTATGGAGAGAATCTTAAAGTGCAAAGTTAAAATCTGCAATAAGCTAATAAGCTAGAGCCAGTGAATTCTAGTGAAGTAATACTAATGAAAAAAGTCCATCATTTACATTTTTTTTAATTCAAGGAAGATGAGAAAATCAGGTGTATTGTGTTTGAAAATCTAGCTTTTATCAACACCTATTTTATATCTTCAAGCAGTCAGTACATAAGTAAGACTGAGCCAGCACCTCGTTTCCTGTCCACAATGGCTCATCCAAAGTATTTCCATGTTGCCAGTTATTTGTCCTAATATTTAAAAACGTCAAGAATAGATATTTTTCATTAAAGCGTCATCTCAATAGAAAGCTCTGACTTGAATTATCATTGGCTTTTATTCAGCATCCAATTTTAGGTCTAGTGTGAAATCATCTCTACAACTCACACTGCTTTATATGGTAGATATGAAGGAACTAGGGCTTGGAGATGTAGAATCATTTGTGCAGGAACACAGAGCTGATAAGTGGCAGAACTGATTTGAAGCCTTGCCTCTCTGGCCCCAAAGCCCATAGTCCTTTCCTTACAATACATTCAACTGCCTCCTTACCACACTAGAGAGTTGTATCAGGTATTTCTGGAAGTATGTGACTTATACATTTTAAGTTATAAATAGCAGTATGATAAAAATAGACTCAGGGTTCTACAGGAAAGGTGATAGAGTGGACATCAAGGAAACGGGCACTGCTCAGAAAGGACTGCCCCGCACACGCGACCACGGCAAAACTAGAAGAGTCTACAGTGACACCCAGCAGGCTGTTGGCATTGTTGTAAACAAACAAGGAAAGGGCGAGATTCTTGCAAAGAGAATCAATGTCTGTATGGCGCACATTAAGCACAGTAAAAGCCGAGACAGCTTCCTGAAGTGTGCGAAGGAAAATGATTGGAAGCCAAAGACGAAGGGTACTTGCGTTCAACGGAAGCGCCAGCCTGCTGCATCCAGAGCACACTTTGTGAGAACATGGAAGGAGCCTGAGCTGCTGGAACCTATTCCCTATGAAACTATGGCTTGGTAGATGTGAAAAAAAAAAAAAGACTCAGGGTGTGTTTATGCTTGTTTCTCCATTGCAGTTTTTCCCTTTATGGTTAGGTTACACCTGTGTATCCTAGGCTGGGGCCAACAGAAGAACCTGTATCCTATCAGCAAAGGTTGCATGTAGGGAGGGGCAGTAACTTTGCAATTTTGTCACCACCAAGAGTAGTGTCATAAATGACATACTGCCTCCAGATACACCATTCCCACCTAGATATCTCTTGCTGAAGGATTTTTTCTTCCAAAATACTCACTGGTGTGTGGTCTTTCTGTTGCACCTGGGAAATGAAATCCAGTGCTCAAAGGGTTTCTGTGGGCGACCCATGGGCTGTTAGGCACAGGCAACCTGGGGCGTGTGGCAGAGTCTGTCCCTCTGATTTGAACCCCACAGCCACTTCACTGGTGTAAAGGCAACAGGGATCACTGTGAGAAAACCCAGGGAATCTGGAGGCTGTGACCTGACTAAAGAATAAAATGCACAGACCCGAGGGCACGACATGAGCTAGAGTATTGGGGGCCAATTCTAATGTGTTCTTGCCCATAATCTCTCAAGTGTTGAACCTCTGACTTTATATACTTTTTCTCTAATATATTTGAATATTCCTGTAGTTGCTTGAAAGATCATTTAATTCCTTCTTAATATTGATATACTTTTATAAGGAGTTCTGGGAAAGTACCTCGATGGAATGAAAGAGAAATATGACCCAGTCCACTAATTCAACACACGACCCTGGACAAGTCACTTTAACCTCGCTCAGGGTTTCCACAAAGTGAGTAGTGAGGCTGTGTGTGCTCTAGAGCTGTGTCCCAGTCAAAAATTATGTGATCAAAACGCCGGAGATTCACAATGATGGTATCTTCACATACTGGCCAGTTACATACACCCAGCTCAGGATGTACCTCATCTGTTCACAGTGAGGGAAGCCTCACAACCCAGGAAGCGGTCCCTCCTCAGCAAAGTGCAGATAGTCCCACATAACAGAACAGCCTCAGAGGCTGTGAGAGCCTTATAGGTTCTCACAGAGGAGTCTATGTTCTCTCCCCAAGCTTGGAGCATCTCAGTTTCCCTACACTAAAACTAACAAGAACTCACGTTTTTGAGCACTAATTATACGCGTCTGTGAAATACTTTAACGTGAATGATCTTGTATCACCTCCCAACATACCCAACACAGCAGAGGCGTTCCCATGCATGTGTACAGCCGAGGAAATGGAAGGCCAGTAAAGCGAGGGATCGTATAACTTGACAGAGCTGATAAGTAGCAAAGGCTGGATGGGAACCCCAGTCTGCCTGACCCACCAGCCTGATTTTCCCCTCCACAGCGCTGCCTCCTAATAGATGGCTTATGTGTACCTGATATCATTTCAGTGACTCGAGATGTTACAGCTGATGTAAGCCTTTACAGAGACCAGGGTGAAAATATTCACTGTTCTGCTTGATAGAGAGCGAATTAAAAACCAACAAAACCCCCAAACCTCTGGTTCTCCTCCTGGAGTGCTAATGTGTGGCCCTTCTGGGATGGAGGGTGCATGGGGCCCTGGCT
This sequence comes from Phataginus tricuspis, assembly GCA_029783875.1. NCBI lineage: Eukaryota > Metazoa > Chordata > Mammalia > Pholidota > Manidae > Phataginus > Phataginus tricuspis. Next base: position 5,216,297 of record JAQQAC010003584.1, on the reverse strand, counting down.
GTGAATGGACCTGCCTCACAGCGGGGCCCTCCCACCTACTTCTCCTTCTTTACTGCCCTATTGATCGGCCTCTTTCATTTACAAAGAATGCAGCTCTTGAAGAAGAAGATAAATGGCTCTGAGTGTCTGTGCTGATCCCCTTTCTTCCTGCTAATGACTGAAAAAACCCTGAAATACTGGGCTTGGGGGCTGCTGAATAGACATACCTTCCAATATATAAAAACTAAGAGTCGTAATCAACAGAAAAGAAGAGGCAAAAGCATATCTGAGGCAGCCACCGCCTCTCCCTTTGCCTACAGTTGAGGAAACAACCCCTCTGGCTTTGTCATTTTTATAGGCCAAGTAGATTTCTCAGTTACGGAAAAAGGTAGACAGCTAAGGGACTGGTTCAACTTTTTTGTAAGAATTAGCAGATTGGCAAGTCAAAAAGGTACTATAGAGCATATTTCTTGCTGAACAAAGGAAATACTCCCTTAAAACAGACCATGTGCATCTTCTTTATTAACCTTCTGTTTCTGAAAATGTCTGTTAGGTGCTTAGAACGTACTAGGGAATTGACCTCTTTCTTCTGCAGGGCCAAGTGCAGCATTTGGTACGTGCCGCTCAGAGATCAAGGTTAACTCTTGCATACAGCAGAGAAGAGACCATTTAAATAGATGATGGGATGGGTCCCTTCACAAACAGCATGTGGGGCTGAAACAGCTGAGATCATTAAAGACATTTCAGAAGAGGCTGCAAGCTGGCCCTCATCCCAGGTGGTCAGGTTGCTTTCCTTGGTGTGTTGCACTGTCTTCGCTTTGTCGTAATGACTAAACACCCCACCCAAAATGAACCTGCTTGTCATCGACACACATTTTGTAAACTAGACTCAGACCCTTTGGACTCTGGCAAATTTCAAGGGCCACCTCCAGCTAACCATGTTTCTCCATGGTCTGTGCTGGTCAGGCAGACAATTAGTTTTCCCAGTACAGCCCACCTGTGGGCTCACCAGTTTTTAATCCACGGATCCCCCAGAACAAGCCCTTTTAACTGTTTGTAAGCCATGCACTCTAAATGGATGTAAAAATCAGCATTGATTTTTTTAAGTGAGCCTGGTCTTTCTGTAGCAGGTGCTGCCAATAATGACACTTGGGGCAGAATTGTGCCACATGTTCTGGGATCAGCCAAAACATCTCACATAGCAGAAACCATCTAGAATGCAAATGAACGGTTTATTTCTCCTTCACTCTTCAGTACAGGTTTCAGCTTTTATCACCTTGCCACACCTCTACGGTGATCTATGTAGCACAGAGATTTCCTTCTGCCTCTTTCCTTCCTTTGCCAAATGATTGACTATATATCAATAATCATGACCCCTTGAATCACAATTTTCATCAGACCAAGTATGTATATTCTTAATATACAAAGAGACTGTATAGGCTCTTTAAATACTCTTTTGAGGTAGAAGGTTGTTCTCTTCTACCTATTTGCAGAAGAGAAAACTAGGGCTCAGCAAGGTTGAGTGATTTATCTAAGGCCACACAGATGGTAAAGGGCAGACCTGAAACAAGAAGTCAGACAACTTAATTTTAGAGTCAAGGTTTTTTCCATCATTCTTTGCTGCCTCTTGAGAATACCTTCATGGAGGGAATTTTTGCTTCTAAAACCCTGTAACAGCCTTTGCAACATGCTGAAGTCCAAGTCAGAGGAACCAGGGGCATATATTACCCAGGCCACGTCCACAAAGAGCAGACAGCCACAGAGGGGTGCAGAGCATACAAACGGCTGCTCTGAAGTCCAGCCGTCAATAGGGATTACCGCACAGCTGATGGTGTCCAGGGAGAACCGCATCAACTTGGCAACAGGCAGTGAGGAACTGTGTGAGCTCCGCCATCGTCCATTTTGTGTGTGCGTAGAGGTGGGAAAAACTGCGGCTTGAAAAATAGTGGGGTACACAACCTAGGCAACCCCCTGCAGCACACAGATGCTTCCATTCTCCCGCGGCCCTGTGAGAGGGTCTGGACAAGGCTCCTGTCATGATCGCAGCCCTTTGCAAGGGGATGGATGTGGCTCCGCAGAGCGGGCTCAGCAAGGGCCAGCCTCTCTGGGCCAGCCCTGCACCTTCCTGCATGCAGGCTCTGTCCTTGGCCTTCTCAACCCCCACAGCTGCAGTGGAGCTGACAATAAAAACGATGCCCTAGGCTGTCCTGGTTTTTTTTATTAGTTATATGGCATCATAAATGTACATAGAGATGTCCAGTAAATGAAATTGTGCCAAACACCAAACAGGGCCACTGCCCCAAAGATCTTTTGGCCTTAGGGCAACGGCAAAACAATATAAGAGAAACAAAGGTAGCTGAAAGCCAGGTAAGGTGAGGCTTTCGTACTGGTTGGCCTTTCAGAGCAGGGGGCTGGTGGGGGGAGCTGGCCCCGTCCGGCAGGCTGATGGAGAGGTACAGCATGCGAAAAGCATCATGGACAGAGCGGGACGTCGGGGCCAACAGCCAGGCTCCCAGGAATGGGTGCAGATGATTTCAGAAAGTCAGGGGGATCAGTCCTTTCTATTGTTTAGTAAGTTAAATACAAGACAGGGAAGGGGTGCGATTATTTGCTTTTGCTCCAGAGCAATCTGACTTTGCTGGGAGCCTTTTTCAGGCTCACCTGCTCTCTGAGTCTCCTGTCCCTTTGGGTTCCACACAACATTAAATTGCTTCTCTAGCCAGTGCAGTGTGTAAATATAGGACAATAACTGGAAATTTATGAGGTTAAATACTGAGGAATTGCTGAGTAGTAAAATGAAGAGACATAAATTGCAGGAAATGCTGCCCTTCGATGAATACATTATGCATAATAATTAAACTTTTAAAAGGCAACAGAAACCAAATATCAGAAGAGAGTCTGAAAGGAGAAAAGTCAAGTAAAGAACAAGGACTAGGACAGTCCAAAGTCAGAGCTGCCTCGTCACTGTTAAGCGGTCATAGCAGTTCCTTGAGGTTTCTGTGGCTCTTTGTTCTCAGGGAGGACAAAGGCAATAGCTGTTTACAGGAGGCGACCTGCTGTCCTAAGAGAGCTTGGGGAGTGTAGTAGGAGGAGAAGCTGCCTCACTCCCTATGTCCTTGGCCAGTTAACTAATCCATATGATCTTCAGTTTTCCCATCTGTAAAATGGTTTTAGTAAAAGCCATTCTATAGAATTATTATGAAATGTAAAAGGACAGAGATGTAAACCACTAGGCCCAGCACATAGGAATGTTTCAAAGCAAAGGAGTTACCTCTGAGACCTATATCAGGTAATAACCAAGTGTTAGCAAAACACAGAGGAGGTAAACGGGAAGCCTTCTTGGGTAGGGAAGCATTTGAACACTAGGTTAAGTTTTGGTGAAGAGATGAAAAGAGCGTGCATCACGGTAAGCAAGAGAGAAAGGACAGTTCTTGGGACCGAGTCCCAGCGGACAGAAAGGAAGGTGGGGTTGGGGCCCAAATCCCCGACCTCAACTGATATGCTAAGTCATCAGGCCACTGTTCTGTAGGTACTGGGGAGCCCTCAAAGGTATCAGAACAGGGAGTGGCATGAACGGAAAGGCTTTCCAAGATGACTCCGGCACAGTGGGAAAAATCTGTTGGAGTGAGGAGAGACTAGAAGCAGCGAGGCCAGCTGGGATGGCGGCGGTCATTCTTGCGAACACAGATGTGGGAACAGATGCGGTGGGAATGGGCGCAAAGGGACACGTGTGGGACTTGGAGGAGGCTGATGTGGCAGGGTCTGGCTATTAATAAAGAGGGTGACTGACAGGAAGGAGTAAAAGAAACCTCTGAGGTTCCAAGTCTAGGGGCCTCAGGTTTTGATGATGTCATTAACATAAATACAGATGAGAAAGTGTGTAAAAGTGAATTTGTTGTAGAACTTACTGAGTCTGGGTCAGCCAGAGCATTTCCAGAAAGAACTGCGGAAGAGGCCAGTGGCAGTGCGGGCCTGGGGCTTGCGTCTGGACTAACACCCCTGTCCGGAGTCTTGCAGTCCAAGTGAAAGCTGGTGCAGTGGTTGGGTCCATGAGGAGCAAGAGAATACACTGGGGGGGGGGGGGGGCAGGGGAAAAGAGGGGACAAAAGGACAAGGGCAAATGCCAGGAAAAAGAAGCTTCCAAGGAGGTGGAGACAGAGCATGAAAGAGGCAGGGCCAGGGAGGGCATTTCTAGGGGGCAGAACCATCCACATGTCCAGCGCATATAAACGTTTTAAGAAGACCGCTCAAAGCCGACTGGAAGGAGGCACTGGGGTGAGGTAAGTACGGCTGAGCACTAGATTTAGGCCGGGACCTCTTGGCAGGAAGGAGACTTGGGGGTCGTGGTGTGTCTGTCAGGGCCGGTTTCATCAGAGGTGGAGACACACAACTTAGAAGCAGCGGGATGTGGGGGAGGCGTGAGGAGGAAGTGGGAGAACAAGTCCCGACAACCTCTAGGAGTGGTTTTGTGGTGCAAAGAAGGAGAAAGGAGGACTGAACCGGCATCTAGGCTAGAGGTAAGCTGTAATGGCGAAGCAGGAGAAGGATAAACTGATATGCTGGCCAAGCCGCACATGGGAGACAAAACAGTTTCTTATATGTGCACATATCTACAGAAATGTGCACACCAAGAGGTGTGGGACATCAGGGAGACCAGGACATCACACCGAGGGGGCCTCTCGCTTAGGCCCAAGTAAAGGTATGGGAGAGAACATTCTGCGGGAATGTGGAGGGCTGCTGCAAGCGCAAAGGCACTGAGCCGTGACAAGGCATGGCGCCTCCTTGTGGTGAAGGGTCTGTTTCTCCATCACATGTAATAGTCCAGTTCTTGATGTCCACTCAACACACAGGCTCTCTGACTCCATGGGGGACAAATATATGAGGGGAGACATTTTCCTGGTGTGTCACTGGGAGAACTTGCGCAGAGGCCCTGAAGACAGGCTCCCCACAGCTATAACGTGGAAGGACGTGGGGTGTCTGGGAGGACCTGGGGAATGGGCTGCCCTGGGTCCCCAGCCCGGGAAGGGCAAACTCCCCCACAGGCCTCAGGCGGCTCTCCTGTCTGGAGGCACGATGTTGGGGGCAGTGTGTGTGGACACAGAATACTTTTCCTCGGGCCGTCAGCTCCTTTTTCCCATTCCTCCAAGCTTTATCTGTATTAGTGGTTTTCAACCTTTTAAGAACAATAGGATGCTTTCAGCTTTTTTTTTTTTCTGGTCCCATGGAACCCTCAGCTGACATGACCTAAAAGTTTTGTCACCTTCATTGTTGTTTTTTAAATTTGAGAATGAAGTTAAATCATAAAAATCACACCAAGTTACTCACTTTTATTGGATCATCAGTGACCACTTGTTGAAATATTTGGAACTCTTTGATGCTGTTTTATTGGATGCTCTTGTTTAATTGTTTGATGCTCTGGGGAAATATATTTTAGTACAGAAGCCAGAATAGTCACTGTTTCTGCTCTCAGTTGGAGCCCCTGGTCATTTCATAGGAGAAAAAGGAGTTAGAGGGAGCTGAGAAATAACAAAGCTGACAGATTTTAGAATATTCACTATGTATTGAGCACTTTGCATCTGTTAATATTTTTCAGTCTTCAAACAACCCTTTAAGGTAGGTTGAACATGAGATTCAAGAAAGTCAGGTGACTCTTTCCATATTAGTGGTAAGGTCAGAAGCTGAGTGCAGACACATCTGGCTTGAAATTCTGCCCCCTTTTCATTATACCATGCTGACGCGCACAGCGGAAGACAACTAGTCAGGGATGGAGCCATGAAATGGGCTTCTTCTCTTTTAAGTGGCCCGCATGGTTCTTACCGTGGTTCTAAGTGCCTGCTGGCATGCCTGGGCCTCAAATGAACTGTATATGTGCATCTCCAATGGGTATTTTTGTCACTTAAAACATGTTATGTAGAAGAGGGGGCAGACTTGTTCTGTACTGGGGAACAGGTAGAGCTCAGACAAATGGATAAAGTTGTAACTCAAACAAAGAAGAGCTTTCTGAACGAATAGCCCATTATATGGGGAGGTGTGAGAGAAGATCACTAACAGGGACATAAAATGTGTCCAGAAATGAGGTAAATAATAACAGGTATTATTATACCCCATGGTACAGAAGAGGAAACTGAACTGTGGCACTTAGGTAACTTGGCCAAGATGGAGCAGGAGTTTTCCACAGTTTGGTTAAAAGCTCCTAGCAGGCGAAAGAAATAGGGCCAGTGAGGTGGAGCAGAGACCCTTTGCCTATCTGCACAGCCTGTTTTCTCCCATCTCATACCTGAATCCTAACATGCAAACAAGATGGTAGACTGGGACAAAAGGACGAATAGGCAAGGATAACTTTCTCTACTTTTCCAGAGCAGTGCTTTCACCAAGAAATTGCATGGGATACCTCTGAACCACAACCAAACTCATTCACCTGCCTGTTTCTTCATGACCATTCATTTACCTAAATATTCACCTAACCAAACATTTATTGGGGATCCCTCATTGTGCACATGATGTTAAACCCTGGAGATACAGTGATGAGTAAGACATGCTTCCTGGCCTAAGGGCTCCCGATTTCCACAAGAGGAAGCCGGACATCCCACAAGCACTGGTGATAAATCAGAGTGCAATGAAATCCCTTCTCCAAGAGAGACAGGCACAAGCAGTGTTACGGGATTTGAGAAAGGGAAAAAGAAATCATTTTTAATGGAGGTAGGCATCTGAAAAGACTTCATGAAAACAAAACCTTAAAAATACCTCTTTTGAAAAATGGATCAAATTTCAACAGAGACAGGGAGGGAAGATCTGAGCCAAGGTCTTGATATTTAAAAAACAAAGGGTGTGCTAAGAATAGATACACAAATCAGGAGAGAGGGAGGGTCATGCCAAAACTGAAATGTGAGCCATCTTGAATATCATGGACTCTTGACTTGACGTGGAGGAGGATAAGAGGTATTTACCAATGAGATCCCACAGGCTAAGAGATTTAGATACTGTTAAACAGCATCCAGATGAAAGACCTGGAAAGAAGAGCAGTCAGGAAGCCACAGGACCAAGGAGTGGAGTGAGCATTTACCTGGGCTTGGGCGTCGGCCAGACCCCATTCTGAATCCGGACTCCTCCCTGCTAGTTCTACAGCTGAGAGCAAGTTCTTTCCTCCCTCTGGCTCTCAGTTTCCTCATCCGTAAAACCCACGTTGTAGGTTTGTTGAGGGGACGGAATGTAATACTGTATGCTAGTCTCTTTGCAGATGGTGAGGACAGATGAGCGGTAGCCGACCCCAAAGTGGGAAGAGCCCGCTGAATCAGTGTGTCTCGCCCGCTCACCAGCTTCTCTGGAAAACCAGTTAGCTGCTTTGTAGCTGGGTTTTTACACTGCCCCCATGTTTGCTGTATTCTCCAGAAAAATCCCATCCCATCAGCTTTTGCGGGCACTTTGCTGTGATGAGCAGCATACTCCCTGCAACGGGCTTTCTCTGTGGCTCAATTTGAATTTCCACCCAGCACAACCGCACGACACACCCAGATGGTTGCACAGGACTGATCCCAAGGCCTCACCTGGAGCCCAGAATGAACTGTGGGGGAGAGGAAAAGCAATTAACTGCTCCGTGTCTACAGGCAAAAGAATATGAGAAGAAAGCCATCTCAGGGTGACCGTTGAGTCAGCCTGAGACACAGCGACCAAGGAAAGAGACAGTGACGCCTCACGAGGCCATGCTTTTTTCAGACCTGATGGGGTTCCTAAGTGCACAACGGGGACTCTTAGTGTGCTGCCTTCATACGCTGTTCTTACCTGTGCTGCCTTCATACGCTGTGTTCAGTAAATAGCACGGAGACTGTGAAGACTTTGTTGTGAAATCAAGCAACATTAACTCATTAAGTCAATAATTCATGGACTCTTTTATCTAAAGTGGCAATGTCACACCATCAATTCACAAAACAGCCACTTCCCTGAAGTGTATGTGATGGTCATAATGGATTTTCTAACAATACCCTCTCAAAGCAAGGTCACTGCACCCAGATGCTGTGGACATGCCAGTCTGACCCAGGTCAGCAAAACAAGCTTTATTATTGAGCCTAATTATGAACTATCAAGATAATGGTCTTGACTAAACTGTCTCCTAGGGGATTATTTAGAAACTAGTTAGCCATTTTCGTTTTGAATCTACTGTACTTGACAGTACCTGTGATTGTGAAGGAAATGTGTGGGCTACATAGAATGGTCTACAAGTGGTTCAAGAACTCTGGAATCTTAGGAATAGCAGTGATATTATAAAATGTTACACTGTGCTTGTGCATAATTCCCAGGTTACCGTCTAGGCTGTTAACATACCCATCTTACACACACACTGGTGTAGCTCAGATAATCAAAGCTCACAACAAAGTGTGCAATTCTGAGTACTTGCAGTCAGTTCTGTAGTAAGACAGACGTACAGACACACATAGTTTCCTGCAGCAGCTTTCGTGTCTTAACTTGGGAAGTGCTTTTAAAGATATTTATTGAGAAGTTTTCTCCTGCCATCACCTTCCTAATTAATGTGCTTCTCCTACTCGGATTCCCATGCTACGCTTCCTGACTGCCTGACACCGGGTAACGCATTCACGCTGGCTTACTTTCTCATAGGAGTTAACATTGGTGTTGGAGTTCTGGGGGAAGGAACCAGAGACACAGTATTTCCTGGATTGTAAAGTGCACCAGCAGGTTTATACCAGCTTTGGGGGAAAATCCCAACTATAGGTAAGCAGGGATAATAAGATAAACCACCAAGTCAGAAGTGTTGAAAAGAAAAAGTACATCTTAGACTTGAGGTATTTGACTGGTGAAGTCTTGATAAAACTGCATCTTGCATGAACGAAGCCTGCATTTTCAGGTGTAACAATTATAGCATGACCAACGAGACCAGTGTTCTGTGATTTCAGCCCAACATCTTCATCTCTTCACCAACTGAAAAAACATTTTGAGGTCTGTAAAAAAGAAAAACCCAACTGAGTACATTTAAAGATCTAATTGGCTGTATTCAAATGATTCATGAATCAGGTAGCATCCCACCTAGCAGACAGAAAGGAGCTCTGAGGAGAGGTACAAAAGGGAAGGCATTTATAGGCAGAAGGGGGAAGGGACAAGGAGAAAGATAATTACCTCATTTTTTTTGGAGGGGATGGAAGGGGTCCATCAGGCAATTACCTCACTGCCACCAACCAGGAAATTCCCGACTGACAGGTTAAGATTACATTAGGTATAAATTCCTGGTTTGCTGACGTGGGGCTTCGTACCATTGACACCATTTTGCATTTTGGGCAAAATTTCTTTTTTAATAGGTCATCTCAAGCCAGTAGTTTCTTTTTTAATAGGTCATCTCAAGCCATCTTTGATGATATGTTGTTGGATATATGTCTTTCTTAACATTTTGGCTTTTTTAAATGCAAGCCTCAAACCCAAATTGAGAACCAGGTTTCATGTGTTTCTGCAAGAGCGGTATCAACCTATAGAGTTTCTGCTTTGTAATTTTTGCATGGGACTTTGCACTAATTTGCAAGAATATTTAAATCTCTAAAACTAGAAAAGAACCAAATAGTGTGGTAGTTGATGGTCAATAATATGGTTTCTGTAATAGGAGTGGTGGGCTTGTAACCTGCCTTTACTGCTTTCTAGAAACAACCATGGCCAAGTTGATTTACCTCTGTCAGCCTCAGTACACTCCACTCTAACATGATAAGAATATCCCACATTTTAGTCTGGTTGGGAAATAAAAATAAAGTAATATCCATAAAGTGCCTGGCACTTAATAAGCACTACTAAAATAAATTTTCATTCTTCAGTGTAAATTGCCTGAAGTGACCGTTTATAGGATTTTTTTTCCTTTAGTTATCTTAAAAATTTTCTCTCTTGTTCTAGTTCAAGGAGCATGGTTCTTTCTCCTTTCAGTTTGAGCATCTTAAACCTTATGAACTAGACTTTGATTAGAGGGCAAAGGTTTGTTTTTCTTTGCTTTTACTTGCTTCTCTGTATTTCCAACATTTTTTATAATAAACATACTTTTGAATCATTGGGGCAGGAGTTAGAAAACAAAGTCTCTCTTCCCACGTGCGTGCGTGGGGGCGCATGCGTGCACACACACCCTCCCATACGAACAGACAGGCGGGGCCCAAATTTAGAGCCACGTCAAAAATGATTCTGTCAAATTTGGTCAATAAAGTTGCCCCCAATAAATAAATACATTAAAAACTGACCAGTTGGACACATGTAGGAATAGGCTTTGTTGAAATATTTGCTTGCCGGGCATATTATTTTTTCCTATCTCATGCCACTTGTTTCCTGATTTCTTCTTATTTTTAAATTTGACAGCAGCAAATCTGGTAAGAAATATTAATGGAATTTTCACAAGAGCTCAAATAATGACCCCACCTAAAGTCTTCACCCCTATTCAGGTCATATTGAAATGACTTTACATAATTAGTACATTTTCTATAGATATTATTAGTCACACAGGTAGTTAAATTATTATATTACATGTGTTGAAAGAGGGAAAAATCATATTTAAGTAAAGTCATTTTATTTATATTCTGTTCTAATTTGAAAAGGATAAAATTAACTATCTGAGACTTTAAGTTAATGGAAATATTCCTCTGTTTTTATTTATAATGTAAAGTAACTTTTCTGCATTCTTTTTATCCCTGTATGAGTTTTAAAAATAACAATTGCCATTGAAAAAAATCTCAGTTTGCTTAATGGTTGGGGATTCTTCATTTAACTTCATGTAATCTTACCCCTCAATTATTAGGAAAAGACCAAGGATAATGAGAATTCTTAATATTTAGGCTTCCTCCAAATAAACAGATGTTTCTATATTCAGAATTAATCAACCCCTTCGGAGTTAATCATCAAATTCCAAAATGGTGCTCAGGCCGCACCTCACCACTTGCTTCTCTGAAAGAGCGCCTGCCATGGTGGGTGAGGGCGATCAGCGCCACTGCCCTCGGAAGGCAGCCTCCAGCCGGCCTCTAACCAGCCGATCTGCAACACCGCTCTCGGCTTTGGTGGTGGCTGCTGTGTGCAAGGGCTTCAGGACGTGGAAGATTAATTACTCAGACATATAATTCACTAGATCCCAGGCCCCTGAAGCCTTGGTAACCAGGCTGTGTGAGCTTGATTAGTGGTGGCTCTGGCAGTGAGGTTTGGCTTCTTTAGCGCCAGTGTCAAAATGGCAAGATGGGACAGAGCCCAGGAGAATTTGAGAACCACACAGCTGCAGAAGACCACCGGCCCCCAGGCACAGGTTCCTCCACTGAGCATTTCTTAGTTCTCGCCTCTCATGCTTCTGGCTGATGCTTGGACTTTTTATTTTTATGGAAGTACGGTTGGTGTGGGTAAAATTGTAATATTTCTAGAATCTCATGCCTGGCTTTAGTGCATCTCCCTATCAACAGGCGTTCCTAAGAGGTGGAGAGAAGTAATTCCATCTCCATATCAGTGGGTAATTACCGGGGCGACCAAGGGCTTATCTGAACCTGAGAGGTTGGGGGTGGTCTTCTCTTACTTCTGCTGGAGCAGGAAAAAGACAGTCCCCGGACCGCAGTTTGTAAGCAATAAAAGGGTTTTAAACTTTATTTCTCCCTCTGACTGAATTCAGTTTTATAGGTATTTTGCCCCGGGATTTTCTGTCCCCGGAGTTACAGTCGGTATATACTATTGTATTAGTTTCAGGTGTACAACATAGTGACTTGACAGTTATATACATATGAGAAGCTCACTGTAGAAGAGTAGTTACTGTTTGTCACCAACGTTTCTACAGTATTATTGACTATATCCTCTATTCTGTACTTTTCATCCCCTTATTTATTTTATTGGAAGTTTGTAC
>JAQQAC010003584.1:5157237-5199473 GCA_029783875.1 Phataginus tricuspis | reverse complement strand
CTACCATCACCACACCCTACCTACCATCACCACACCCTACCCACCCACTGGCAAGCACCAGCCTGTTCTCTGTATTTATACATCTATTCCTGTTTTGTTTGTTTTGATTTTTTACATTCCACATCTAAGTGAAACCATATGGTATTTGTCTTTGCCTGGCTTATTTCACTTAGCATAATACCCTCTAGGTCTGTCAGTGTTGTTGCAAAGAGCAAGATTTCATTTATTCTTACAGTAATATTCCATCATATATGTATCACATCTTCTTTAACCACTTATCTATTGATGGACAGTTAAGTTGCTTACATATCTTGGCTATTGTAAATAATGCTGCAATAAGCATAGGGGTGCATGTATCTTCTCAGATTAGTATTTTTGTTTTCTTTGGGTAAATACCCAGAAGTGGAATTACTGAGTCACATGGTATTCAATTTTTAATATTTTGAGGAACCTCCATACTGTTTTCCACAGTAGCTGCACCAGTTTACATTCCTACCAACAATGCATGAAGGTTCCTTTTTCTCACATCCTTACCAGCACCCGTTATAGCTTGTCTTTTTGCTTCTAGCCATTCTGACTGGTGTGGTTCATATCTTACTGTAGTTTTGGTTGCATTGCTTTGATAATTGGTGATGTTGAACATCTTTTCATGTGTCTGTTGGCCATCTGTATGTCTTCTTTGGAAAAATGTCTCCTCAGGTCCTCTACCCATTTTAATAGTATTATTTGCTTTTTTAGTTATAAGTTGTATGAGTTCTTTATATATTTGTGCACTAGCCGTGTGGGGAAGTTGGGGTTCCTATGGCCAGGATCATCATGGAACTTAAGCCACCTGATGATGTAACTGGCCTGTTGCTCGGCTAACGCTTCCACACCTTTAGGCAATAAGCTATTACTGTGCTATATAGAGAGCTCGGCCCAGTGTTCTGTGCGGAGGCAGAGACGCTAGTGCTTGACCTACCGCTGGGAGAACAAGCCAGTAATAAACCCTTTCACCCCAAAGAACGTTCTGCTGTCATTTTTTTTGGTCACATTGAATCCATAGTGAACTTGCCCAGGGCTGAAATCCATTGGCAAGACAAGCCCCTTATCAGATACATCGTTTGAAAATATATTCTCCCATTTAGCAGGCTGCCTTTTTGTTTTGTTGATGGTTACCTTTGCTGTAAAGAAGATTTTTAGTTCAACAGTCCTCCTTGTTCATTTTTACTTTTGTTTCCCTTAGCTGGGGAGTCGTATCCAGAAAAATATTGCTAAGGCTGATGTCCCAGAGTTTACTGCTTATGTTTTCTTCTAAGAGTTTTATGGTCTTATATTTAGGTCTTTAATCCATTTAGAGTTTATTTTTGTGTCAGTATAAGATAATGGCTCAGTTTCATTCTTTTGCATGTAGCTGTCCAGTTTTCCCGACAGTATTTTTGAAAAGGCTGTGTTTTCCCTATTGTATATTCTTGACTCCTTTGTGGTAGATTAATTGGCCACTTAAGCATGGGTTTATTTCTGGGCTCTCTATTCCGTTGCATTGATCTGTGTCTGTTTTTGTGCCAGTACCATACTGCTTACATTATTATAGTGTATTATATAGTTTGAAATCAGGGAGCGGGATGCCGCCAGGTTTGTTTCTCTCTCTCCAGGTTGCTTTGGATATTCAGGTAGGACTTCTTTTCTCCTATGACTTGTGGGTCACTTAAGAAAGAAATTCATATTTCCCAACAACCAAAGTAGGTAGAGACCAATTAGAATATAAATAATAGTAATTCCTTCTGGTTTTTACCTAAAACACCAAGAAAGAAGGAAGGAAGGAAGGAAGGAAGGAAGGAAGGAAGGAAAGAAAGTAAGAAAGAACAAATTAATGGATTAAATGTATAAAGGACTTTGTGACTTATAGAATGTTCTTTCATACAATGACTTAGGTGAGCCTTGTAGCAGGTGAAGTTGGGTGTGTTTCTTCACTTTTAATGAGAAACTCCTATTTCCTCCACTCTTAACAGTTCCAATACCAAATGTGTAGGTTTCCCACACCAAGCAATTCTGATGCTAATTATCTAGAATCAGTGCAGACCCCACAGTCATCCTACATTGCTGTCCCCACTTTAGATGCTAATCCCAAGTTCCAGGTTGTCACCTGTATTTCTGACCAACTGGCTATAAATCAGGGGTTTCCACACTGCCTTCCTCAGGTTCCGTTTAGGTAGAATGACTCACAAAACCCAGGAAAGTGATTTACTTCCTGTTACTGATTTATTATAAAGAATACAACTCAGGAGCAGCCAGCCGGAAGAGCTGCAGAGTGAAGGCATGTGGGAAGGGGCGGAGCTTCCATGCTGTCTTCAGGTGTGCCATCCTCTCAGCATCAGGGTGTGTTCCTCAACCTGAAAGCTCTACAGATCTCATCAGTTAGGGTTTTATGGAGGCTTCACATAGGCATGACTGCTTAAATCACCGGTCATTGGTGTACAAGGCAATCTGTAGTCCTTCTCTGCTCCCAGGTGGTCAGTGGTGGGGCTGTGAATTTCAACTCTCTAATCACTGGTTGATTCCTTTAGCAACCAGCCCCCAACCGCCATGTCACCTACAGAGGTAGGGTGACAGGATGTTATTGTAAATAACAAAATAACACTCCTCTTGCTCCTGCCACTGAGGAATTATGAGGGTTTTAGAAGCTCTGGGCCAGGAATCAGAACAAAGACCAAATATATTCTTCTTATTACAGCACAACATCACAACTTTGGAGGTGGGGAAACTGACCTTCTGAGCAGTTAACTAACTTGCTCGGACACATGTTGTGTGGATGTGGCAAAGTCAAGGCAGAACCTAGAAATTCTAAATACTGATCCAATGCTCTTTCCAGTCTTCCAAACCAAGGAGGATGGGCAGAGAAGACCTGGATTAGGGAGAGCGAAAAGTTAAGCAAAGGACATGATGAAAAAGAAGGATGGCAGAGGAAAATTAGATAGAGAAAAATTGGGTGAGGGGTTTCCCTGCTTGATTCTGTATATATAATGCGTAATGAAAATACAGTGAGACAGGTTTTTAAACCAAGCACCAGAGAGTCCCCTTGCAAATGTTTGGGGAGCCCTCCAGGATGCTCACCTGGGATGGGGAGACTGTCACGGCTGAACCTGTGGTTCAGAGAAGGAAGGCAGCCTGTGCTCCCCACTCTGCTGCGGCTCCTGAGGGACGGCTGGGTTGCAGGGCTGGACCTCTGCAGGGCCCTGACCAATGAGGGATTCTGTCACTTGTATGACACAACTGCAGTAGGTCTTTTTGAATTTGTGGTGTACATTGTTGAGTCTTCTTGACCAAACACAGCATTTCAGTGAAATTCTACTCCTAATGCTTGAGTCGTCCTGTGAAGTATGGATTATTTTTATCCCGTTTTATAGATCATAAAATAGAAGTTCAGAGAAACTAAATTACTTATCCAAGATCACACAACTAATAATAGACAGGGTTATAGGCTAATTGATTCATTCATTCATTCAATAAATAAACGTGTATTGCATATCTTCTATGCACCGTGTTCTGTTTTAGGGGATACAACAGTAAACAAAGCCAACAAAGTCCCTGTCCTCACGGAGCTTACAGATCAAACTTCTGATGATAAATCTGGTGTTGTTCCCATGAGCCATAACTGTCTGAGAGTTCCAAGACTACATTCCAGAGCATAAATCCCCTCTGTGGTGTGTCTTTCTCCAGGTGTGTTCTTTTTGTCCCTCCTTTTCCTAGAGGGAAGGTCTTCTTGCATCTACATTCATGGGATATCAGAACTGCTCCCATCCATTCATCTTACAATGGTCCTTGACCAATGACTCAGCAGCTGCCCACAATAGCAGCCGGAGACACATCTTCCTGTATGCAAATGACGACATTGAGTGCATCCTCCATCCATGCCAGGTGTTGGCCTGCCTGATACTACTACCCCACACCATTTCTCAGGTACTCACAGTCCCCAGTACTGTGCTAAGCATATGGGTCCATGCATTTACTTCTCACTACTACCTGAAGAGGAAGACACTGCATGTTCCTTTTAAGATATCTCAGTTGCCAAATATCTAGCCCAAGTCACAGATTAGAACTGAAAACCTGTTCTCTGTGATTTGGGGCTGAGCCTCAACCGTCATACTCTGCGATGGGGAGCTGATAGCTCACCCACGCCTCCCTGCACCATGATTGACTATGCTAAAAGTAGTTTTCCTGCTGCCAGATCTGTCTGTCGAGTTACATGTGGAGCTACAGTACTCTACAAATGATTGTTGATGATTATTCTTTAAAGTAGTTTGGGGACATACAAGTCTTCTACTTAACCTTCCATTTTTAAGCCAATTAATGTAATTGTTTGAAACTTTTTTTTTTTTTGCTTTGGGAATTCTGATAAAGCATCTATGTATGACAACATCTCTAGTCATACTTACACCTGGGTTTCCCAGAGTCTGTTCAATGTAGCCTATAAAAGAGAGAATGTATTTTCTTGGTTAAGGAAAGGAAAAACAGTCAGCAGGGGCCATTGTTTTCCCCTCCCCTAACTCAACCCCAGGAAGCAAAAGCCATCCTTCCAAGAGTTTTCCTGTTTGCCACTTTCAAAACTCTCCCTTTCTGAGAAGAAGGAGGAAGGAAACAGAAGTCAGTGCTTTAAAAGCTTCCCACTCAAATCAAAGGACTGACATCCTGATGGAAAGTCTTCGGCGCTGATAACCTTCCTGTTCCTTCCTGCTGGTCATCTCAAGCCGCTGTTGTCTTTCTTAGTTCTCCGTTTTTTGAGTTTTATCTCTTGATTTGATAGTTGCTTTTCTTTATCTTTTTCTTTTGAACTACAAGAAGCATTTTATGAGAAGATGATATGATTTGACATATATATATATATATATGAATGATATATATATTTTAAATGTGATTTGCATTCATCTTTTTCATACATATATTCCACAAAATTAATTTATGGGCAGAGTTGATCTAGTACAACTGAGGAGTCAATAAACTTTGTCTCCTGACTTTTTATTTTCTTGTATTTTTCTGCCCTATTCTAAAATGAAGAATCTATTTTATAAATATAAGTAAACACTTAAAAACTAAAAGAAAAAAATGTGGAGGAATATGCATCTAGCAAACTCCTTCACGGAATGGATTTGGATACACAGTGTGAAGCCATCCCTCCATGGCTTTAGTATTTATTTATTTAAATACTAAATAAGTCACTATTTATTTCCCTAACCACAGCATTTCCTGAAGTATGTTTAACAAGATATAATCAGTGGATTCTTCATGACCTGGGTCATTTGTGGAAATGTTTGGCTAACATTATTTTTCCCTTAGAAATCCCTAATACATATACATAATTCATAGTACCTAATACATATTAACTCAGGGCAGTCCTGAAATCAGAAGACTCCTTTTTCTAGGACAAGGATTCCACATTTATTTGGGCATGTAAACTTTTTTCTCAAATCATGTATCACTGCCTAGGAAATGAACATGCTGGATACACCCCCTGGGAACTCTGGCTCAGAGAAAGTGAGCCATAGCTTGGGAGTTGGCAAGGTGCAGGTCCAGGGATGACATCTAGCCTCTGGGGGCAGTGACCTCATGGTTTTGCTCAGGTCGCCCCACACCACTCCACTGAGCCACAGACGTGACTCCTCGGGGAATGATGGGGCCACAGGAAAATCACTAAGGTTTTATTATAGATACAAAGGATGCAAATTATACTTAGAAACACAAAATGTCAGTCTCCTGACTCTGCTAATTGACTCCAACTTTAATGGTGGTAGGCTCATTATTCCCCTTTTAGCCGTGTCCAGCATCAGCATTTGGGAGCCTTTGAAACCATATGCATCTTGAATAGGCTGCAGTTTGATCATTTAAAGCAGCAAAGATCAATCGTCCGGACTCTAGCGAAGTGGGGCCGGGGAGCCAGACTGCAGGGTGGCTGATCCCCTTAGCTCAGCTGCCTTCCAGTCGCTACTGATTTCTGCACCCACAGCAGTCAGTCAGCGACCCACATCAGTGAGAACTGTTCAGAGGCACAGAGAGAAGTTGCTTTATCCAACTTCACTTCAGAAATCTAGGACTAGCTAAAGGGGAAAAAGGCTTTTGTGTGACTTTCGACAATATGAAGTCGATCTATCACCTGCCCATGCTATAGAAGGAGGATGAGCCACCTTCTGGCTTATCAGGAGAAGGGGTGGATTTGTGCTGCTCTGTCCCCATTCCCCACTTTTCCCCCTTGGGCCACATTATAGTTAGTTTTGGGACATTTGTAGGGGAAAGCCAGTGGTTACACCTCATGTAATCTCATTTGGCATAAATGAGTTAATTAAACAACATTTGATTTAAATAAATATTGATTGAATACATTTATTGTAGGTCAGGCACTGTGCTAACATATCAGTGAACAATATGGCCTGTTCCCTCAACAACTCCCAGATGGGCAGGAAAGACAGACAAATAAAAGACAGTTATGATACAAAATGCTAGGAGCTTTGGTAAGGGGAAGTTCCAGGCACCATGGGAACACTGAGGAGGAATGTGTGACCTGCCCTAGAGTGGGGAAGGGCCGGAGCTCTTAGGGAAGACTTCTGGAGAGAGATGACATCTGATCTAAGAAAATAGTTTGTGTTCTTTTGCATGACCTGAACTGCTCATCAAAATAAGAGTTTATATACAATAAGCACGTCTCCTGAGCCATGGACTTCCTAAATGAAACAAAAGTTAGATACAAGGGGGAAACTCTTGTATTTTATTTTGTTTAGGGGCAAGTGGTCTTTAACCTATTTGGCAAATATTTATTAATCATCTAAAGCTAGAATCTCACACATGTGTGTGACAAGTATGTTGAACAAAGCCAACTTCTGATGTAATGAAAGTATAACTTCACTGCTTTCTTTCCCAGTTGCTCTACTTATACTTTATTCAATGTGAACAGCCTGTCCCTGCCCCCAAAAGAAACCTGGGCAGGTTCCTAACTTTGCAGCTCACTTTAAGGTAATAGAGAGATCTAGAGTGTCTTTAAATCGTAAACACTGTCTCAGTTCAGAAAACCAGATGAACAGAACCACATGATAATATAATCTCCAGATGCAAGTTATCATCCTTATACTGGAGCAAGCTGCAGCCCAGGGTGGGGAAGGGGCTCCCCCATCTGCCCCCTTGGTTCCCAGCTCTAGCCAGTGCTATTTTGTTCCCTGTCTGTGTGGACAGAGTTTGGGGAGAAGTATGGCATAGGAGAGTTTGTACATGGCTAGGTGGATTCTCACGTCCTGATCTAGAGGGAAGACTGGAGCTAGAGCGAAGGCAGGCTCTCAGAGGCTCCCCGTGGGGATCCTCCCTTCCACAGTTTCCTGAGCCTGGTAAATGCATCTCTGTTCCAGGTTGGCAGCTTCTTTCTTAACCCTTGGGAATCTGGTGCTATTTGCTAGCCTTTGCCTGCTGAAGCCAACTCACCCCATGTAGGTGACTCCCTTGAATGAGAAACAGGTCATCCCACATCTGCACCTCAGGAAACAGTCCCACACCCCTAAATGCCTTGCCTTAGTGAATTCTGAGAGCAGTTCAAAGTATCTCCATGGAACCTTCTTCATTGGGCAAGAGGTGAAAGACCAGGGACCTCCACACTCCCTTTACACATATCCCCAAGCTTGCTTCCATAAGGGCCAGATAATAAATATTTTAAGTTTTGTGGACCATATGATCTTTGTCATGACTATTCAAGTTTGCCATTGTAGCAACCATAGACAATAAGTAAGCAAATGAGCACAGCTGTATTTCAATAAACTTTATTTATAAAAACAACTATAACCTAATTAAAAAGTGGGCAAAGGATTTGAAAGACATTTGTCTAAAGAAGACACATAAGTGGCTAAGAAGCAGATGACCTAACACTCAACATTGTTAGTCATCAGGGAAATGAAAACCAAAACTACGGTGAGATCTCACTTCACACTCACTAGAATGGCTGTAATAAAAAAGACCAACAGTAGCAAGTGTTAACAAGGATGTGGAGAAATTGGAATTTTCATTTTTGCTGGTAAGAATGTAAAATTGTGCAGCCATTTTGAAAAAGTCTGGCAGTTCCTCAGAATGTTAAACACAGTGTTATTATTTGAACCAGAACTACTGAAAATGTGTGTCCATGAAATTGGTACAGCCTCAATGGACAATAATAAGGAGGTTCCTCAACAAATTAAAAATAAAACTACCACAGGATCCAGCAATGCCAATTCTGGATATACATCCAAAGGAAATGAAGATGGGATCTCAAAGAGATATCCACACTCCCATGTTCAGCACAACATTATTAAGAATAGCCAAGATGAGGAAACAAAAGATGAAATGTCCACCAACAGATGAATGGATAGAAAGGATGTAGTATATATATGTGTGTGTGTGTGTATGTGTGTATACAATGGAATATTATTCAGCCATGAAAATGAAGGCTCCTATTTGCAACAACATATATGGATTTTGAGGGCATTTTTCTAAGTGAAATAAGTCTTACAGAGAAAGATAATTACCATGTGATATCACTTTTATGTGGAATCTTAAAAAACTAAACTCATAGAGACAAAAAGTAGAATGGTGGTTATCAGGTGCTGGGGGTGGAGAAAGTTAGATGTTGGTCAAAGGTCACAGACTTTCAGTTATAAGATGAATAATTTCTGGGGATATAATGTACAGCATGGTGATTATAGCTAATAATACTGCATTATATACTTGAAGGTTGCTAAGACAGTAAAACTTAAATGTTCACACCACAAAAAGGAAATGCTTATTATGTGATGTGATGGAGGTGGTAGATAATGTTATGATGGTAACAATTTTACAATATATAAGTGTATCAAATCAATACACTGTATACCTTAAACTTACACACTGTTATATGTCAATTACATCTCAAAAAAGCTGAAAAAAAGTCCATGTCAAAATTTGTACACAAAAGTTCATAGCATCATTACTTATATCACAAAAGTGGAAACAACCTAAATCTCCATCAGCTGGTAAATGGATAAATAAAAGGTGATATGTTCATGCAAAGGAATATTATTCAGCCATAAAAAATGAATGAAAGACTGACACTGCTACAATGTGATGAACCTTGAAAACAGTATGCTAAATGAAAGAAGCCAGTCACAGAAGACTATATAATGTATCATTCTGTTTATAGAAAATGTGCAAAATAAGAAAATCCATAGAGACATAAAGTAGATTAAGTGTTTGCCTTGGGCTGGGGGGAGTTGAGGAAGCAATGAAGAGTGACAGCAAATAGGTACAAGCTTTCTTTTTTGGTATAATGGAAATCCTGTAAAATTAGATCATGGTGATGGTTACACAACTCTGTAAATACATTAAAAACCCTTGAATTAGAAAATTTAAGCAGATGAATTTTATAGTATATAAATCTTATCACAACAAATTTAACAACAGACAATAAGCTGTATTTGGTCTAAGGGCCATACTTCGCCAACCCCTGTCTACAATATTTGTGCTCTTCCCAGATCCCCTCAGATCCTTTTTTCAAGCTTTCCTATCCCCACCCTGCTCCCTCTCAGTGTGTAGACAGTGCACTAGAGGCTCAGCCCTTCGGAGGTCTGCCCTGGAGCTGGGGAGCTGCTTTGTCCTGGACAGTTCAGAGCCGAAAGTGTCTGCGTGTTTCCATTCCAGCTGAGTGATTAGCAAAAAGCTGTTGGGCTGGGGATTATAAAAGGTCAAATGTCTTGCCTAGGGTTGGGGTAGTCCGGTTAGGATAGTCGCAGATACAGTTTACACTCCTGAGTTCCCCGGGGGCTCACCTGAAGCTACCTTCCATAGGACCTTTGCTGAGATGACAGCTTTTCTTAGTTTCCTCCCATCTCTGTTCCAACTTCCTCACTCCTTTTCTAAATAGTTCTCTAAATAATTACCTGCATATGAATAGGACTTTGACAGGCGGTCAGGGAAGTTCTCTCTAAAGAGGTGAATTTAAGCTGACATCTGAAGGATGAGAAAGAGCCAATTATGTGAAGAAACAGCAAGACAAATCCTTGTTGCATTTATTTCTTGTGTTCTTTTCCAAACTTAAGATACTGGTCACATATTATGTACTCCAAATTCAGACTGGTGTTTCCAGATATGTGCCAGATAGCTCTATCTGTATACCTAAAATTGTCCCATATCAGTTTAACTCTAATCTACCAATCGCATTCTCCACTCAAGACCCCTGCTAGATTTTACCTTTTGCTATATATTCTCAGTTGCATTTAGTGTTATAACAATCCCCCAGTGTGTTCAAGTCAGAAATCTAGGAGGTTTCTATTGCTCCTTACTACCTCTAACTGCCTTTCATCCCCACCCACCATGTTAAAAAATTACTGAGCTCTTTCAACTATATCGCCTAAATATTTCATTAGTCTTTCTATTTCAATTCATTCCAGCTACTACTGACATATTCTGGGCCTTAATCACGACCAAAACCTCCTGATCTTCCAGCCTAGATCCTTGCCCCTTTCCAATCCATCCTTTTCCTAATGGCCAGAACAGAGAAATCTCCATAAAATGCAGATTTGAGTGTGTCACTGCGATGCTCATACCTTTTTGAGGAAGTCATGATACTATAGGATTAATGTCCAGGTTTATTGTAACAAATGCTTGCTCTTGCTTTTGCTCCTATTTTTCGTTTGGCCTCAACTCACCATCTCCTTTTATACTCTAACAATACAAAATCAGGAAAGGTGCACCACCCATACTGTTGTTCCATAGCTCCATGCCTTCTCTGCCCCAAACATGTTTTCTCTTCTTTTCAATCAATAGCACCTAGATTCAGCTCTGCTATTATGTGACATGTGTGTTACTAAAAATCACTGTATTGTAAAAACTGTGCAATAACCCCCCCTCAAAATGGGATTAGAAACACAGCACTCAAAATCTTCCAAGAGACACGTATAAGAATACGATAGGAAAACAAGAGCGTAGTTTCATACACTTTGCTTATGGAAGTGGGTAACAGAAAAGCTGCCGCCTGTGAGTTCCTGTGAAGAGGGGAAGGAGGGTGGTGTGAAATCAGATGGTAAGTCATAATAACACTGCATGTGAATGGGTGTGGCTTTTAACAACTGAAGACGCTGTTAGTGCCTGAGGTGTGTGCATGCGTTCAGTTTATTATTATCATGCAGCTCATTTCAGCAGAGTGCAGTTCTATGCACTGCCTCAATGGTTTTCATGCGTAAGCAGATACTAAATGGGTGTGATGCTCCAATTATGCCCTAGTATATCAATCATGCAGGAACAAATTCACTTCTTTAAAACAAACCTTAGAGTAGAACTCACTAAACTTACCTTTTGAAAGGTAGAAAAGTGGCAGGAAATCTATAATAGGAGCCTGGAGCCTCTTGGAGTTCCAGAAAATAAGAAAGTGCTCAAGAAAAAAGAAAAAAAAAACCCACAATGATGAGGCTATGTCAGAGCGACACAGGAGCTCCCAATGACAACAGCTGGGACAATTTGAACAAAAAAATAAAGGAAGCAGTACTGGATTAAAATTCAAAGTATAAAATAAATACCCATGAATTCATATGACATAAATAAATGACAGAACAAATAAATAAATTAAGAGTGAAGAGATAAATCTCCTGTGCAGAAGAATTCCAAATAATTGATATAGATAGTTCACCCTCAGGGAGTGGGAGATTAACAACCTATTTTTTAACTGTAGTCTGTGCATAGGACTTCCTTCCAAAGAGGACTACGTGGAAAGGTACTAGGGGGTTGAGAAACCTGACAAACAGTGCCTCGGTCAGGGGATCAGGTGATGAAAGTCAACATTAACAGCGGTAGGTTATAATGGTAGAATGTACCGTGGATAGGATGTGATGAAAATGGCATTTTAACCCTTGTGGCCCTTCTTTCAAAACCCATAACAATGGCCTTATCATAAGAAAATCATTACATGAATCCCAATAGAGGGACATTCTATCAATGGCCTAAAAATTCTATCAGTAAACCTGACAACTTTCAAGGTCATCCAAAGCAAGGATAGTCTGAGAAACTCAGACAAGGGGAGTCCAAGGAGATATGACAGCTAAATATAAAATGGCATCCTGGAGGGGATCCTGGAATAGAAAAAGGCATCAGGCAAAAACTAAGAAAAGCTGGATAAATTATGGACTTTAGTTGATAATAATATAGCAATATTGTGCAAGGGAATATTATAAAATGTTGTGGAATGGAATGGAATGTTATGCAGTGGAATGTAATAGAATGTTATGGAGTGGATGTAACATTAAGGAATGGAATGGAATGATGTAAAATGGAATGGAATTTTTTGCAATGGAACGAAGTAGAATGTTTTCGTATGGAATGGAGTGTTATTCAATGGAATGGAATGTTGCAGAATAGAATGGAATGTTAACGAATGGAATGCAGTGTTGTGGAATGGAATGGAATGTTATGCAATAGCATGTAATAGAATGTTTGGAATGAAACGGAATGTTACTTAATCGATTGGAACATTATGGAGAGTTATGGAATGTTATTTAGTGGAATGGAATATAATGGAATGGAAGATTGTAGGAGAAAGGAATGGAATTTTAACGAATGGAAGGGAATTTTATGAAATAGAATGGGATAGAATGTTATGGAATGTAAAGCAATAGAAGTTAATAGAACGTTTTGGCATAGAACAGAAGGTTATTTTATGGAAAGGAATGTTATTTATTGGAATGGAATGTTATACAATGGAATGGAATTTTATGGAATGTTACTGTATGTTGTGGAATAGAATGTAATGTTTGGGAATGAAATGGCATGTTATGCATTAGAATGTTATGGAATGGAGAGGAATGTTGTGGAATGGATTTGAATGTTCTCAAATGGAGTGGAGTATTATGGAATGGAATGGGATGTTATGTATTAGAAGGTACTATAATGATAAGGATGAAATGGAATGTTTTGAAAAGGAATCGAATGTTGTGGAATTTAATAGAATGGAATGGAGTGTTGTGGAATGTAATGGAATATTATGGAATGTAATGAAATATTATGCCATATAATGTAATAGAATGGAATGGAATGTTATTTAAACGAATGGAATGTTATGGAATGGAGAGGAAAGTTCATTAATTGTAACAAGTATACCATACTAATGTAGATGTTAATAATGAAGGAAACTGGGAACAGGATGCATGAGAGCTTTGTACTATCTGTACTTTTTCTGTAAACCTAAAACTGTTCTAAAGAATAAAGTTTATCTTAGAAAAGATGGAGGAAGAAGCAAAACATCTCCCACAAACCCCCTTCTCAGATCCCATCCAGCTAAATCAGTTAGCTTCTGGGTTTGCAGACCACCCTTGTCTTAATCCTACTCTCCCCTATACTCCATCTGGGGTAATCATCTCTTTCCTTCTCCACTACACCATTATCTCCTTAAAGACAGGAATCAGGCTGGATTTATTTTTGAATTTCCAGAACTTAACATTGCTTGTGTTAATAAAAGTTGCCCAAAATGTATATATTATATTGAAACAAACTGCACATATTAGTTGATATGTATATTTTGCATAACTCACATTTTCCCTTGTCAGATGTTAGTATGCCAAAGAGTTAGATAAAAGCTAAATATGGCTGATATATGCTAAGTCTTTTCTTTTGTTGGGACTTGAGAACAAAGGAAGAGCAGGCGAGTGAGCAATACTTCCCCATCCTAAAACCTTCTATCCTTTTTTCTCCCCCAGTGGGCAATAGGTTTCTGATTTTGATGCCTTCATTGGCCTTTTCATCTGCATTTGCTTCCATCTTCTGTAACACCATGTCAGTGTAGGAAATCAAAGTAGTTCTAAATAATCCATATGCCCAACATCTAAGTACTTCTTCCTTGAACTGATGTGTTCAGTTTCCAAGGTCTTTTAGGTGACCCTTCAAGGAGGGAGCTCTAGGACTGCCATTTGCAAATGATCACTTTAGTTCCCTGCTGGCCAGAAATCTCATCTTCTGGTTCATCTGTGCTGCTTGTCATTAATCCAAACTTCCCTCAGGACCTAATGAGCTGACCAGACTGCCCGACTGACCGGGGTCAGTGCTGATTCAGACATTGGTGTTCACTCTCCCATCAAAAGCAGTTAATTTCAAGAAGATAATATTGGCACCAGGGTACTGTTCATTTTAAAACAGCTACCAAAAACAGGAAACCATATGAAGACAGGTAGCTAGAAAGAAATTGGGGTTCCTCTCTCATTTAACTGAAGAGCCAAGAAACTTCATGGTGAAGATACCATTTGGAAAAAAAAAAGGGCAATTAACTTTACAGTGAGTTGATGTCTTTGCTGGATTTCAGATTCAGCAAAAATATCAAGTCACAATGATGTTTTCCCATGAGTATGCATAAGTAAGTAATCTCCAAAGGATCCCAAAGGCTGACATGACATGTAAGATTCAGCATAAGATGAAAAGTTGGACCTAGTGGTTTTTAAAATAGCCATCTGTATCTTCCGACAGGAGAAGACCTGATTGCAAGATTCTGTGTCATCTCTAGTAGGATATCATATAGTATATCTGAGTCAAAGTGTGAGGCAGGATCAGGAAGCTAGTGAAAATAGAGCACCTAAATAAGAATAGCAACAGAGGTAACCTTCATTGGAAAATAGTTTGTAGATAGACTTCTAATGGAACCAGAAACCAGCATGTCTCCAGTCATTGCCCTGAAACTTCCCAAGGAATTGTGTGTAGACCAGAATGTGTGTCCTGGTCAATAGAGAGGTGTGTTCTTAGGAAGATTATATATTGGATAGAATGTAACAGGTCTAATTTAATAGACATTATTGGCATTGGACAAGTAACTGTAGGGATAAAGAGAAGTGAAATGCCTCAGTGCCATCCTTGCCCTGATTCCATGATGTAGCAACAAACTTCTGATTAATTATTCTGTGGTAGGGTACATTAATACGTAAAATGGGGGCACCGGGGAACTGGTCAAGGGCCTTGGTCACTGGAAAGATGTTCCACATTGTAAGCAATTTGGCGTTTTGGTTTACAAATCAGCCACTTACGAGTTTGGTTAACACAAGTCAGACATTGAGCATATGGTGATTCCTGATGGAACAAATTAAAACAAGTTTTTGAATCTGAAAAGCCGAGTGGAGCCCTTGGACCTGTGGTGACCCCATGAAAGGTATAGGCACATCCAAGGCTCACCTTGATTGACAAAGTAACCTCACTGTTTAATATCCCTGCAGCACAGTGTGTTTATCTCCATCTTCAGTAGAGTCATTATCTCAAAACTCTATCTCTGTCAAATGTGTCTGAATTTGACTCTGGAAAATATTAACACCCTGGGGAGTACACTTTTCATCTTGTTTTAAATTTATAGTGAAATTATTTTTCTGAAATGACTTATTTCATTATTACTAAAGAAAGAATAAAGAAACAAGACAGGAAGTGGTAGGACCAGCAGACATTGGATTGAAATAAAAATTCATCCCAGATAATCTACAAACCTGGTAACACTCACAAAGAGAGACAGTGGGTACATCTATCTATCTATCACCTATCTATCTATCTATCTATCTATCT
Source organism: Phataginus tricuspis (assembly GCA_029783875.1). Taxonomy (NCBI): domain Eukaryota; kingdom Metazoa; phylum Chordata; class Mammalia; order Pholidota; family Manidae; genus Phataginus; species Phataginus tricuspis. The sequence continues at coordinate 5,183,939 of JAQQAC010003584.1, read as the reverse complement.
ATCTATCTATCTATCATCTGTCTATATCTATTGTGCACATGCCTTATTTATACACACTTCTTTTTGATTTCATAGACTTCAAATTATACTTCAGTAAGTCTACTAGATCAGTACTTAAAGCGAAAGATTCAGAAGGCAGATATTATTTGGATAAGGGATGTATGCTTCCTGTCTTTCAGATCAGAGCCCACAACTCTGAGTTCTTAACCTTATGACAGCATTCACCATATGACAGAGGAAAAGAATAAATCCTAAACCTGTGTGGTATCTCCTCTTCCAGATGCTCTCTTTATTTTTCTGTGCCTACATTATTTATCAAGAAAGAGGCTCTCTGAGGACTTGATGCAGGTTTTTTTGTGATGATCTGGACACAGGTTCAGGGAAGAAAAATAAATTCAATCGGGGATGAATGAGTCACTTTGAAATATGTCTGTCTCTGACCACTAGTCATTTTCTTCAAAGATCCTCACCATCAATAAGAATTATAACCTCTGAAATGCTTTTCCCTAATGAAAAAGTATTTTCATTCTGATAATGTAACATGTGATTAGAAAGACTCTTTAATTGACTTTCTGGAAGTTTTAGAATGGTTTTGAAATGTTTCTCAGAGAAGAGAATTTCATTCATCAAAATAAAAGCGGGTTGACCCTTCCTGTGCAGGTTCAAGCGGCTAAGCCAGTTACCAAAGCTTCCCTTTGTTATTCTGTTGGGCAGAGCCCCCTTGGGCAGCTGCCCTGGAAACAGCCTACAAGAGAGGTTACACTGCAGATTGCAGGCTTACATGAGCTCCCAATCCCTGAGTATTTATGCTTCAGGTGTTTTGTAACCACTTCATATGAATTATCTACCTCAGTCATCGCTCCAACACTATGAACATTATTATCCCCATTTTACAGTAGAGAAAGTTGAGTCTCAGAGATGTTCAGTGATTTGTCCAAAGCCTGACAGCTAAAAATGATAGTACCACAATTTGAACCCAGGTTAATTAGAATCCAAAACTTGTACTTTGGCCAATGTGCTATACCCACTTTTAGTATACTGCAATGTCACAGGAGTGTTTAGAGACCTAGAAAACTTGTTTCACTTCCCTAAGAATTTTCATTTCTCCTGCTTTGACCCTGCCTGCTTTCTCCCTGAAAACCAACCAAATCAGGAGGCTACAGTTTTATATAATTTGGAGCTTTCCGAAAAACAAAGTGCATTTGGCAAAGACAAGTGTCTAACAAGCAGGGGCTAATACTTATGTGACTTAATGTATTTCATGAAACTAAGATGCATGGAGTTTGAGATGCACCGTTATTTTGCATACATTGGGAAAGGCAGAAGGCTGACAATTAAGTTGACACAATGTTTTCTTACCGCTTAGAAATTTTATTTTAAACTTCTTGAAAAAGCTTATTTAGACTCCACTGAACATCAGTTTTAGTAGTTTATCATCCATATGTATATATAAAAAGAAAAAGTATTTTAAAAAGTGGATACAATATTTCTAAAACGTCCTCACATTTAGTCTTACTCTTCTGATTTTTTAAAATTTAGCTATGACTATGATTTTCCACATAATATCATCTCCATGCCATCAAGTGCATTGAAGGGGTAGCACTTCTAAAAGAAATCCATAAATAAACTAAGAACTTTTTGTCCTGGGCTCCTAGGCTAGCTTTGCAATTATGTAGGGCTAGCCTAACTTTGGGAATGCTGTTAAACATGTCTGATTTATCCTTTTACCCACCACACGACCATTTGGTTTTTAGAGATTAATCATGCTTCATTATTGTCCGTCCCCTGAATTTTCTTCCAAGTCTTGATAACTGTTAGTGCTTTTATGTTCTTTCAAACAAGTAAGCCAATGAGTATGAAACTTGCGTGTTCATTAGAATCACCTGGATGGCTTGTTAAACCACAGATTGCTGAGTCAGATTTTCTGCTTCAGTTAAGTCTGGGGTGGGGCCTGTGAATTTGCATTTCTAACAGATTCCCGGGTGATTTATGCTGCTGGGGGGAGGGGGTGGAGGCAGAAGACTTTTAGAACCACTGTTGTTGATCTCAGCCAAACCATCGCCATGCTGACAGCCATTGTAAGACTTCATTTTAAGAGGCAGTCTGATTTCAGAGATAATAAAATTTGAAAAAAAAATGACATAATTTTGGATTGATGGAATATAGTAAATCCCATTTTCCCTCTAACTTGAGCTATACTATCCTTTTCATTCTAATTGTCAATTGACTCATACTTACTCCATTCATTCACTTGTTCATATTCTCTGCTTGTTCTAAAGAGGAACTGAAACATCGTCTATGATTTTAGCTGAAATTTTTTCCTCCTAATGTTTTAGGCAAGAAATGATCTGTAAATATATATATTTTATATATGTTTCTATATGACTATATGTATACAGACTGAGCAGCTCCCCCTACATACCAAACCCTGCAGGCTGACAAAAGATGCTTTTAATAAGGACTCACTGCTCCGTGATGAGCCCCCTCTATTTCTTATTAGTAGAAAGTACTCCTTTATACCTATGACCTGAAGGGCCAAGTAATCCGCCAACATTACGAGATGATTTAATAAAGAGTCCCAAGAGATCCGTGATGGTACCTAAACACCACATACTTCTCTTTTTCTGAGAAGACGCATGAGAAATATTTCTATCCAGTCCTAGTATTAGGAGCATTTATGTTTGTCCTAAATAACTTTTTAATTTTATCCTTATGGGTAAATTTGCAATTGACCATTTTCCCCTTTTTTTCCTCTTTTGTTCCCCAGTAGCTTATAGTCAAGTTTCTTGTCAGAGTTTAGTAACTGGGGAGACTATGCTCTCCCTCTAGTCCTGGGCCCCTGTGACTGCTCAGATCTTTACTCTCTGTCCTCAGACCAGGCTGTTAACTACTGCACACACATCAGTTCCCTTGAGGGAGGCTGAGGCTTTCTTACTGGGACTCATTCAGTCATTCAGGTCCTAGAAGAAAGACTGAAGTCACTTCATCCATCTGAGCCTAAGACCTTCTTAGGATACAGACTTTGCAAGCCACATCTGACTCCTGGGATGCCTGGGTTCCCACTGCCCACCAGAGATGCAGTGGGTGCTTTCTGCTGCCAACCTTGAGCTGGTTATACCCACCATGTTCCACATTCCTGAATGCCAGGTGGCTATCCCCAATACAGGTCACTCTGGCCACCCATCTTCCCCAGTACCTTCCATGTTTCTCTCCATCCCAATCTTTCCATTTAGATCTCAGAAACCTTATTCTCTGATTAACAAGCTCCTTTGCCCTCTTCACCAAACATTTCTTTCACTTTCTCTCCCACGCAAAACCTGAGGTCTCCTTGAGGGCTTTACCCTCTCCAGCCTCTAAAGGAGAGGTCACTTCTTTTCTCACTCCAAATGCCTCAGAAGCAGGAGGTGGGCCAGCAGACTCCTGGCAAAACTCCCTGCTCATGATGTATGATTCGTGATTCATGAATGTATGTCACCCAGCTTAATCACTTTCAGTATTTCCCCATCACTGTCATCTACCAATATTCCAGTCAGTTCTTATTTACTGAAAATAGGAACACCTAGTTTACAGACTTCTTTCCCATCCCTTTCCTGGTGAGTTCAATTTGATATTGGTGCTCTAGCCAACACATTCGCTACTTATTTCTCTGACTGCAAAAGATGAAGTTACAGAGATCGGATTTACCCTTCTACCGGAACAAATTAAAAACAGTGGTTTTTAAGACATTAGGTATTAGGTGACAAAGGACAGGGATACATAAGGAATGGAAAACAAATGAGATGAGCTGTATGATTTCTCCAGCTAACTTCCTACAGAGAACTCCCACATTGTGGTACAGGGAGAGGAACCAGGTAGACCTCAATCAGTTTTCTTGAGTTGAGGAGATGGAGCTGGGAATCCAGGCAGGCATGGTGGCTAGATGTCATAAGACAGAATACCAAAGAGGAGAAAATTGTATGCAGAAAGATTTCTAGAGATATAAAGAGGGTCTTTTCAAATTTTTAGCTGAGTACTAATTAGCATGTGATGTGACAAAGCATGTGATGAGACTTGGGAAAGAGCCAGCTGAATAGAGGAAATAATCTTCAGAGGGCACATGGGGTAGCAATAGTTCCTGACCCCATTTCCACAAGCCAGAGAAGAAAATCACAACTCATGGGGTGTTAATGAGAATAATCAGAAGGAAAAATTAGCCTTATACTAAACTATGCTCTGCTCTTATCTAATAAGACTTAAGAGCAAAACTCAAAAGGATAAAAGCATTTATTTACAAGAAACTCTGTCCTAATACGAATGTCCAATATATTTATAATAAAACAAAAATATTTGGCACTTAAAAGTTTGAAATTTGCAATGTTTGCATTCCAATCAAGCATTATCAAGTTTGCAAAGAAAAAGTAAAAATAGTTACTGTATGAAAATTATATGAAAATAGTTATTATAATTGTATCTCATGTGGACAAATAGCTAGAGGAAGGACTGAATGTTTTAAGTAGAAACTTGAAAGATATATAGAAAAGATCCACATAAAATTTGAAAGATAAAAATCACAATGCCTGATACAAAAAATGCATTGGAGGGAATTAACAGATTAAACATGACAGAAGAGAAACTTTATGAACTTCAAAACATAGAAATAGAAACCATCTAAAATGAAATAGAGAATAATTCAATATACATTCTGGGGGAGCACAATTCAACACATAACACAAGGTCACAGTATAAAGGACAATACACAATAGTCAAATGTATTTCTATATATTAGTAATGAAAATTAGAGATAATTTACAATAGCATCAAAAATATGAAATACTTAGAGATAATTATAACAAAACATATTGTAAGCTTGTACACTGAAAACTTCAAAATGTTGCAAGGAGAAACTCAGGAAAGCCTCAATAAATCACAAGATATACTCTATTCATGGATTAGAAGACTAATTATTATAAAAATGTCAGTTCTTCCCAAATTGATCTACAGATTCAGTGTAATACTAGTCAAAATCTGAGCAAGCTTTTTGCAGAAATTGGCAAGCTGATTCTAAAATATATGTGGAAGTACCTAGAATAGCTAAAACAATTCTGAAAAAGAAGAAAATCTCCTGATTTGAAGACTTACTAAAAACCTCCAGTAATCAAAACAGTGTGATATATTGGTGTGAGGTTAAGCACATAGATCAAAGTAGACCACATGTGTATAGTCAATTGATTTTTGACAATGGTACTAGTCAGGAGAAAAGATTGTCTTTTCAACAAATGATACGGGTACAATTGGATATCCATATGCAAAAAAGCTTACCTAATTATACACAAAACCAACTCTAAATGAATCATATGCCTAAATGTAAGAGGTAATACTAAAAACATCTAGAGGAAAAGAAACTCTTTGTGACCTTAATTAGATCTATTTCTTAGATAAGACCCCAAAAGCATGAATTGTAAAAGAAAAAAAATTAATAAACTTTACTTAAGTAAACAGTTTTGCTTTTCAAAAGATACTATTAATAAAAAGGAAATGCAAGCCACTAACTTGGAGACTATATTTGTAAAACCTGTATCTGGTAAAGGACTTGATCCAAAATATGCAAAGGACATTTTTAAGGCTTAATAAGAAAAGCAACCCAAAAAAGATGGGCAAAAGATTTGAATAGACGCTTTCCCAAAGGTGAAATGCAGATAAAAAATAAGTCTATAAGATGTTTAGCATGATTACTTATTAGGGATATGCAAATGAAAAGCAAAGCCAATGCCATTACACACCCATTATAAGGCTGATATTAAAAAGACTGACAAAAGTAAGTGCTGGTGATGACACAGAGTGGCTGGAGTGCTCATGCCTTGTAGATGAGCCACCTCAGAAAACAGTTTGCAGTTACTTAAAATTTTAACCATACCATAGGACTTAAAGTAGGACCCAGCAATCTCAATCCTCATAGTCAAGAAAAATGAAGAAATATGTTCACACCAAGATATATACATGAATGTTTATAGTGGCTTTATTCATAATACCAAAAAGTAGTGAATGTATATTTTGTGGTATATTCATAGAATTGAGTGTTACTCAGGAATAAAAAGAATAAACTACGTATACACAGAGAACATGATTGACTCTCAAAAGCATTATGCTAAATAAAGAAGCCAGACACAAAATACTACTCTCATTCCATTTATATGAAATTCTAGAAAAGGCAAAACTACAGTAACAGAAAGCAGAGGAATAGTTGCTGTGGTAAGGGGCGAGGGAAGGGGGCCAGCTGCAAAGGGGCATGTGCAAACCAGGTTGATGGAACTGTTCCTCATCATGATTGTGGCAGTGATTACATGTCTATATACATTTGTCAAAACTTATTGAATCATGGGTTTAAACAAGCTGATTTTAAAATCACAAGAGTCCTACTTTTTGCTAAATGCAGCAGATGCTGTTATTGTTTGCACTCTTATATGGTATTTGACAATGTTGACTGTTGTCTTCTTGAAATCCTCCCTTTCCCTGTCTTCTATGACCCACTTTTTATTAGAGATTTGTCTCTTTGCAGGATTCTCTTCCTCCATTTGTTCATTAGCTACTGGACTTCCTCAGTGGCTTGTTATGAGCCCTGTTCTGCCTTCTCTTCCTTTGGATGCTTTCATCCAATCTCTTGGTTTCAACTACTGTGGATGAACTCAATCTCTCTGTAACTCTAACTTGGATCTCTCTTCTGAGATTCAGACTCATATCTGTAGCCACCTCCTGGAATCTCCATCTGGATGTGCCGCTGACATGTCAGACTCAGCAAGTCAAAAACTGATCTTTTCTCATCCCCTGCACATCGTCTCCTTCCCATCTCAGTGAAAGGCCTGCTCTACACCACTCCTTTCTTTTCCCTCAACACTCACATTCAACTAGTCGGCAAGTTCTGTCAATTCTACCCTCCGCTCTCTCTTACTCCATCTACTTTTCTTCATACCCACTACTACTCTTTTAGTTTAGACTACCATCACCTACCCGCCCAGATCACCCAACATCCTTCCAACTCATTTCCTGGCCTCAAACGTTCCCCTTTTTCTAATGTAGTATGGTTTCAGAAAAGCTATAGATTAAGATCACAGGGCTTGTTCTGCAGTACTGCCTATCAACTCCCAAAACTCCACTGACCCTGGAACTTCATTGTCCCCACTTACGCAAGTGGGATTTTGAAGATCATACTCACTGGAAACATCAGCTGTACTACGAATAATAGTAGTAATAAATGATATTGACAGTTCCTTTCTATAGAACATTAAGCTTTAGAATACATTGTTACATACATATTTAATCCTCAGAGATGTTCTCATGCACATTTCATAGAAGAGAGAACTTAGGCTCACATTCAATGTGCACGTAGTAGTAACAGATCTGGGATTTTAATTCTATTTCCCAACCTAATGTTCTTCCCTCTGCTCCAAGCTACACCAGAACAGAGACTGTTTTATATTTAAAATTCCAATGACTCAGTTGTTAAATGGAGAAAACTGTAGGAGCAATCAGAATCTGTCTAGCACAAAGCAGCACCCGTGTTGACTGAAATGAATAGAGTAGATGAGCCTTCCCCCGACAGATCGGCCACTCGGATAAATGTGGTGAGAGCGTTCATGCAGCACCAGAAATGCAGTTTCACACACGGGAAAACCAGAACATCAGTTATGCCTATCGCAGCAATATTTAGAGAAAACAAGAGTGGCAATCTTTTCTTCTTAGCATTGTTTTCGTCATTTTCTTTGGCTGTTAAGGAAAAAAGAAAACTAGCGGGGCCTATCTCATTTGTCCATTTGTTTGAGAGAGAAGTCGCTTTATTTTTAAAATTATAACCAATAGTCCTGAAAATAGAAAATACTCATACCTGACCAACACATTTTTTTACAGAGGTAAAGAAAACCAATGAATGCATTCGAAATTTAGTTCGGAAGCAAGGAATGGTATTTATTTGTCCCTTTATTTGAGAGCCCTGTGCTGTCTGCCTACACAAGGTGCACTATGAAGCTGAAACAGAGGACTGTCTGTACCTAATTGAGGAACAAATAGTAACCTGTAGCCTGATTTGCTATAGGTGACGTTTGCCCTGTTCACTAGGGAACAACTCTCTAAAGGGTATCAAGAAATAGCCACCAACAGCCTTAATTTAACAGCTGTGCTGAACTAGAGGGGAGCATCCAGATGTGGAACCACCTATGGGAAATAAAATCTATCCAAAGAAGGAAGCTAATGGTTACCCTATGGGCCCGGGATTCCTGGCTTAGAGAACTCAGTGTGTCCATCCTTTGTTTAAGGGGTTATCAGCATAATTACTGGTACACAGGCCAGCAGATGTTTTCCCAGGTGAGGCATCTTATACTGTCTCCTCCAAACTTGCCATAGTATAGAAAATGTTGAGGGCCTGGAGTGTTTGTAAGTGTAAACTTTACAATACCTCACATAGCACTGAAGTTTGATAATGAGATGAACTGAACTTTATTTCAATATTGTGACTTTCTCTTTCTTTCTCTTGGTTCTTCTCACCTTCACTATGACACCAATCTTTGGGTTCTATTTATGCAGACTTACATTATTTTTTGCCAGAGCATTTAAGAAGTAGTTTAGCTATTAAAATAGCTCTATTCTCTAAGCCATGTTTTCCCGCGCGGCAACAGTTTCAGTACCAGGGCAAGTAAACAATAGCTAGACAAAAAATAGTGGTGATGACCTCCATGCACTTCGCTGCTATGCTTAAAATCTCAAAGAAAGGCTGAATTCCCAACCAATTGAAATGATTCTGATGTATTTCAGACTTTACCATCAGAACTGCCATTGTTATTAATTGTTCAATTCAGAATTCAAAGATAGCACTGGTCTGCTTAGAAATTCAAGACAAATTCAAGGAATAACTCAACAAAATATCGATTGTATTTCATGCATAAAACACCAGTGTTTTTTAGTGCATTTTCTTCTGCAGCCACATAAAGGAATGAATACTCTCAGCCCTGGTAAGAAGGAGATTTTCAGAGATACCTCCAGATTTTCCAGCTTGAGTCAGATTTAGTCATACTTGCCTAACAGACTCTAAACTATAAAATGGTTATGCTAATCCATATTACGTTTGGCAAACAAGTTGTGGGGGCAAGGCTTGAGAAGCGCAGGAGGAATTTAAGAGCACACTAAATGTAACTACAACATGAGAGGCAAATGCAGAGACCCAGGGGCCTGGAGATCTGGGTTCCAGTTCTCGCTCTATGACCAACTTCTGGGCCTCAGTTTCTCCATTTGCCAAGTGAAGGGCTTGGAGCACACGTGCAATCAGATACAACTAGCTCTGACATTCTACATTTTAATGGGACATGAGCAATCCTGGTGAAGCAGATAATGATTACAACCAAGTGTACCCTCAAATACAAAAGTCTGTTTTTGTGAGTAAAACTGGGGAACGTAAGTAACTAACCGAAGAGAGGTGGCAGAGCCTGGGGAAGCAACCATCTCAACAGACAGGCAGCTGGACTCTAGGGAATCATCACAGCCTTCAGACAGGCACTGGAATTCTGGGGGAGGAGATCTAATCAGAAGAAGCGGCTCAGGCAATTTGTGAGCAAGTCAGGGCAAAGAAGGCGACAGTCTGTACAAGGGACACACACGCACACCGACCCAGAGCAAGACGTCAGCCAGGCTCCTTTCCATGGAGCTCAAACTTGTACATCAAACCTATTGTTCTCCCAGAAGAGATTTTTGTTTTCTCTCCTTCAATAATTAGGAAAGCAGTTTGCTAGTTTCTACAGTTTATTTGCTTACTTTCAGTGCTACAACTCACTTTCAGCCCTAAATTATTAAATGGCAGCTATGACTTTTAAGAAATCACCACCAGTGAGTCTCTAATTAGCATAGACCTCCCATCGTTGGGCTGGAGAGGAGAATGTTCGGGAAAAGAGCCACACAGTAAGATCCGTATCCACTCCACTTGTTCTCTTGGGTAGAATGGCTCATTGGACAATCATTCGCATCTGCTCTCATCGAACCCCATGCACCGTATTTGTCCCAACCTCTCTTCCTCCACTATTTTGAAAAGCTTTATCCACATGTTTTTCTTGAAAATTTCTTTCCCTTCGTCCATCTGTTCAGATCCAAGAACAGTTCTTTAAGTATTTTTTCTCTTCCTTTCTGAAACAGTAACAGTTGTAATATCGTTTTTTCGAGAGCTTTATGTACAAGTGGTCATGGATGTTTGTCTTTACAAAAGTCAAGTTAAATAATCAAATGCTTGCTTCCATTTGATGAGGCGGTGGGGTGGGAGATGCGCACTCTCAGCTGCTGCCTTCAGGAATTCCATTTCCTCTTCCCCATCCTTGCTCTAGTTCCCTACCCCACAACATTCATCCTCTGTTTCTTGAACAGGCACTTCACAAAAAAGGGTATCCCAATGGCTAATTTACAAATGCAAATGGACCAACTTTATTTTTTATAAGGGAAATATAAACTAATACCACAAGAGATATCTATATTACCCATTAGAATGGCTAAAATGAAAAGAATTGGCAATAACAACTGTTAGCAAGTTAGCAAGTAGGTGGAAAAACAATAGAATATTCACACACTTCTAGAGGGAATGCAAAGTGGGAAAAATTGCTTTGAAAAACTGTTTGATAGTATCTACTTATGCATGTATAATAATTGCAGCTACGTAAAACATGAATGAATCTCACACACACAACGTTTAACTAAAGAAGCCAGGAAAAAAGGAATACATATTTTAATTCATTAATATGAATTAAAGACAAACTAATCTATAGTGAAGAGTCAGAATAGTGGTTATCTTTTGGGGGGTTGGTTATTTACTGGGAAGGAACACGAGGGAGTCTTCCACAGTGTTCTTGGAAATATGCTCCATCTTGGTCAGTGTCATAGTTACATCTGGGTATTCATGTGTAAAAGTTTGTCCAGTTGCACACTTAAGAATAGTGTGTTCGGCTATTTATTGTGGTATAGTACACCAATAGTGGAAAAAGTCAACAAATAGTTTGCCCCAGGCAAAGAATGTGGAAGAACCTGATAATTTTTCCAGTCATGTCTCTTGTGCCTTCTAAATGAAGTGTTACGTAATTGTCTTAACATCAATGTCAAAAACACACTGCATGTTACCTTCTAATGACTACTTCTGACATCTTACAGATCATATTTGGAAGATTACAAGACACCACAAAGAAATCTAGGAATAGCTTTTCTACTCGATGCTTGAGAGAATCTTTCCAAATTTTTCGAAGGCAGGCTGACACCTACACCGTAATGGAGATCACACTGTGGTTCCCCTTTTATTGTATGTAAGAAAAATTAAAAAGGGAAGATCATCCCATAGTGGACATCATTCAATCAAATGAAGTGCTTACTGTTACAGTAGGCAGCGTTATAGGAGCCGAGGCGATTCAGAGATGAACAGGTTGTGTTCCTGTTCTCAAGGTGTCTATACTTGCTGGTTGTGGGAAGCGGGTATACATAGAGCTAAGTGTCATTTACAGAAGAGAAGGTAAGAGCTAGGGGAAAGGCATGAAATATCACAGGGTCATAACTGAGAAAATGGGGGAGAGCTTCCTAGATAGGTAGCATTCTACCTGAGCCTTGAAGGATAGGAAGGGATTTCCCTGACATAAGTGGAATAATGGAAGGGAGGAAGGACACATGATTACAGAAGGAAAACAAAGCCAAGTTTGATATGACCACTCTTCAGCTACTCTCAGTCTGAAGGTCCCCATCTCATGTAATGGCTCATTTGTGCTGACAAGCGTTCTTGTCTGAACCTGATGCTGTCTTCCTACCAGAAGCATCTGACCTCACTGCTTCTGCTCCAGATGTTGATATATGAGAGTTTGTGACATGGGCAGTGATGGGTGCACTGTAATGTCACTTCAAGATGTACAACAGATTAGTGAAAGGAGACCTTTGAACATGGACCCCTGGCATCTCTGTAGCACTTAAGAGCCCTCACTCTTCTGACTTGGAGATAACTTAGCAAAAGGCCAAGCATGGGATTAATTTATTGTCAAACTGGCTTAAAAGTGAGAGAAAAACAGACTTTAGCATTTGTTTTTTCTAATTTACCATGAGGTTGAAGTCCATTTCTTGCAATAAGAAATCACTCTTTCGGACAACTGGGGTGAGAATCTCATTCTTTGTCACATTTTATGGGCTCAAAAGCATGAAGATAAAAGTAAGTCTATCACCTTATCTTATTTGACTGAAAAGATATTTGATCTTTTATCAATTTCATAGCAAAAACTCCCACATTTCTTATTTTCCTTTTTTTCATGAAAAAGATCATGAAACCTCACATGGATAAAAGCTTCCCTGAGTTACATAGGAGTTTGTTTAATTTATCCCCCTGACAGTGATACTTTTGATAGAGTGCTGGGTGTTCAATTTGAATGAGATGTCAGGACTTAGACATAATGTAGGACAGTCATGGGCAAACTAGGATACATGGGCATCCTATTGTTTTAGAGAGAAAAATTTGAGGAAACAAAGTAAATTTTCAAGCAATGTCTTAAAATAAGGGTCATATTTGGAAATTGCCTTTGAAAACTGCTACTACTGTTAGGTAAGGTAGTTCTTTACAGTTACTAAAGAGGAGGGAACCAGTTTCATTCTCTCACATTATATTTCATTAAAGAGTAAGAAGTTCATTTCCTACTCTTGGTTTATTTTAGTATCTTTGTGACAGTGAAATATGGGTGGAGCTCTGAAATTGTGATTTCCGGTGCTTTTGTCCTTGCTCCCTTAAAGAGAGCTCCTGTCAACCAGCATGCTTCCCATCACCATAAGGTCTGGTGGGGAAGTGAAAAACGCAGGACATCACACACTAATGTTTTTTCAAATATAAAATTAATCATTTAGATATTTGGAATCATGAATCTTTGGCTGAATTTAATATTATCTACTATGTCATAACTACATGTTTTGTGCTTTCGTTTATACTTTTGTTATTTTTTAAAAAATGCACTTAAAGTATGGCTGTGTTTGCCACTGACAAAACAGTTTAGCTCACACACACAGGCACACACACACACACACACACACACACTTACTGATGATGGGAAGCATGTGGGTCACCGTGGGTCACCATAGATCACTCTGTATCCACAGTGATATGAACCTGAGCCCAGACCCCATTGATCAACGACCTCCATAAGTCCCTGCTCCGACTGGTACCCCAAGAACTGACATTAGACTTATCTCCAGAAATTAATATCAATTCAGAGCTATTGTCCAGTAATCCTCTTCAGAACAGTCACTCTAGTAAATGGCCAAGTCCCTTTGGAGAAGACTGAGGGGAAGATACACAGTACAAATTGTTGGTGGAGTAATAGAGTCCGTCCTCAAGGGGTTCCAACCTCTCCCTCATTCAAGGGGCATGAAGTTTGTGAACTGCCCCAGTCCTGGAAATTCATGACTCTCTATTGTGGTAATTCAAGCTAGACTTCCTTTTACCAGACATATAGCTTTCCCACTTACACCAATCAAGTAAGGCTTTAGTTGTCTGCCTAATTCTAGCTAGCTAATGCTGATCTGTGTGGTTCAAACTATTTTGGCTATTGCTTTGACGCTGTTGCTCTTTATAGTAATCAAACTCATGTAGTCTTTGGTGATTAAGTGCCACCACTTGGCCTCTGCCACCCACAAGCTCATCACCGAATTCAGGGATCCCATCACCATTTCCCACTATCATTTCTGACCTACAGAGAACAGACCCACAGAGCTTTTCAAAGATCCTTTCATAATAGTTCTCACAGTTTTGATAAAGGAAGTATACTCTGGAACTTCCCAGAGGACATAGTGAGGGGTGAATGAAGTTCTTACATAATGGATCCATTCTAGCATTCCAAAGTCCCTAAGGCTCAGGTAACTTTTAAAATCAATGTCCTAAAATTAAACCTTAAGAAGCTAAATAAAGGAGAACAAAATAGACCAAGGTAAAAAAAAAAAAAAAGGATATGAAAAATAGATATTAAGTGTTTACATGAAATAATAAATAATAAAAATAATAAACATTCAAGTAAATAATGAATGGAATTGGGAAAAGATAACCAACTGAGAAAATTAACAAATGAGTATTATGCAGCTATAAAAATGAATGCAAGCTATCATTATATAGTACCATGAAGTAATTTTTACAATATTTTGTAAAATGAAATAAATCAGGGTGAAAAAAATGTGTATATACTGTTGTTTAAGAAAAGGGGGCTTGTAAAAATATATTCATGCTTTTTATTATGTTTTTATAAAACAAAGGAAAAATAAATCGTAAAATTGAGGAAGGACACAATCAGGTGGAACACAGGAATAAAAAGTAGATTTTTTGAGATATGTCTTATTTTAGGGATTTGACTTTCAAATTTAGAAAACAGTTTACATAATTATAAAATACAATTAAGTTAAAAGAAATCCCTTTTTAAAAAATCTTACACTGCTTTTAGTAATCTTATTTTTCTTCACAGTGATAATGCTTTTATTATCCTACTGTTCTATGTGATATATATGTAAAGGGATACACCAGTGAGTAATTGTCTTGGTGTCAATAAGAACTATGCTTTTCATTATGGGAAAAGGGATATATAAGTGTAAGAAAAATGTGGCTAAGTAAAAATGATGCACTCCTGAATTTGAACTGAAAGTATCAGTGTAAATTTATTATGTATTTCAGCTTTATTACAAAATAGAGACTTTTTAACGACTTCCACTAATGGTGGAACCACTTTTTGTGAACCAATCTCCTTATCAATAACAACTAGGAAATTTGGACAAAATGCCAACAAAAGCATCAATTTGAACACATTGGAGAGCTTCTAAGTCTTCCAGGATTTAAGGAGAAAAAAATTTCAAAAAGTAGAAAATCCCATAAAGTGAGATATTCTGCCTTATTGTTCCCTTTGAGAAAATTGCTGACTTGTAATGGGTTTGTGATGGAGAGAAAAGTAGAGCAAAAAGTAGTGGCTCACAGGTTGGGAAGCCGAGGTGCACCTAGCGGTGGTCCTGGGGAAATAAAAATCGGAGTTCAGAGTGTGCCAAGGAGGAGAAGTGCTGTTAATAATTTCAGACTTCTATTTAGAATCCTTAGAAGCTACATCCTAGAAGTCATGGTGAATTAGAAATAGACCAGCACACAGTAAAAAGTACAATCAAATTTCAAAGAAGCTCAGTTCCAATCATGGACTAGGGTGATTTGTTCCTATTTTACTACCTGAATGAAAGCAAAAATCTCTGGAGAAAGATAACACCAAACAGAACCTCTAATTATCTCTATAATTCTTCTATAAACAAGGCCTAGTGTTCAATGAAGAATTAATAACAAAATACAGGATCACATGACCAAAACCTAAGAGAAAATATCAAATATAATTAGGCCCATAGGTGATGGACATATTAGAGAAATCAGTTATGACTTTAAATAACTAATAAGTCAAGAAAAGAAATGACAAAGTAAATAAAATCTCCAGAGAAATTAAAACTATACAAAAAATCAAGTGAAAATCCTAGTACTAAAATATGTAATAGTTGAAATTAAGGACCCAATAAATGGACTTAACAGAAGATTAGACACAGAAGACAATTAGTGAACTCAGCAAGTAGATCAACAGAAAATACCAAACTGAAGTACAGAGAGAAAACAAACTGAAGAGAGAAAATAGAAAAGAATATGAGACATATGACATAGTATTTAGGTCTAACAAATGTTTAATTGGGGTCTCAGAATGACAGGAATAAAAGATGGTGCAGAGACAATGTTGGTAGAGATAATAGCCATTTTCTCAAACCTGAAAGACATCACTTCCCAGATACAAGAAGTTCTATAAACTCCAAGTATTATGAATACAAGAAAGCAGACCAAGATGTGTAATAGTTTAACTGCAGAGAAGAAATGCAAAGGGAAAAAATTTAAAGCAATCAGGAAAAGACATTCTTTTGAAAGGAAGAGCAATAAAATTTATAGCTCACTTCTCAAAAAAGATCATAGAAGCAAGAAAAAGTTTATAGTTCTGGAAAAAATTATCAACCTATATCCAACAAAATATCTATACCTAACAAAAATATTCTTCAAACATAAATATGAAATAAAAATATATTTGGCAAAAAAATTTGAGAGTTTATCATTCTGAAAAAGAAATACACTTAAAATTGACAAAGTTACTTAATACAAATTAGACATCAATAAAGGTAATTTAAAAAGAAAAAGAAACACTAAAGGGAATCCTTTAGGCAGAAGTAAAATGATCCCAGAAAAAAACATGGATATATGGGAAGAAATGAAAAGAATTAGAAAGGATAAATCTGTCAGTAAATCTAGGTAAATACTGATTGTACAAAACAATAATTTTAATGTCTTTCAGAGTTTAAAATATAAGTAGAATTAAAATACATGTCAAAAATAGAACAGAAAGCTCAAGAGTTAGTGTTCAACATCCTTCTATTTTCACAGAAATGGTGAAAGTAATCATTTATATTCATCTTTATTTAGTCAAAGACACATGTAATATTCTTTACAGAGCAAAGAAACATAATTAACAAGCAAACATCTTTTGATAAAATACTATTATTACTCTACTGAAGGATTTGGACATCTTTCTCATATTACAAGGTACTTTATATTTTGTTGCTATTAGAAATAACAGTTAAATGTATTATTTCTAATATATTGCTGATAGTATACATACAATTGTTTTATATACTAATTCACACATAATCAATTAGCTAAATTCTCTTATTCATAGTAATACATTTTTGGAGTTTCTGTTTGGCAATCATTATCTGTGCATAAGGATAATTTATTTATTTTTTATTCTTATGTCCTATTTCTTCCTCTTGTTTTATTGTGTTTGCTGGAATCTTTAATACAATGCTGAACAGAAGAATGGACTCTGGATATCTGTGTCTTGTTTCTGATGTTTAAGAGAAACTTTAAATATGATATTTGTGGTGTTTTTTTGTTACATAACCCTTATGAATAGGTAATAAATTGATTAGTAGGTAATAAAATGATAAAGAAAATAAATAGGTAAAAATATGATTAGGTAATTACGAATAGGTAATAAATTTCCCTATTGTTCCCAATTTACTAAAAATAATTTTATTATGAATATTATAAAATAATTTTTATACATTTACTTAAATAATTTCCTTTTTTTAATTCATCTGTTAATGTAGTGAATTACATTAATAGATTTTTCTAAAGTTAAACCAATCTTGAGTTACTAGAATAAGCTCAATCAACTTAGTAATGGAATTTTTTATTATATTGATTAATTCTATTTGCTAATATTTTGTTCATGATTCTTGCATCTCTACTTATAAATGAAATTGGCCTGCAATCATTCATTCTTGCATTGTCCTTATTTGGTTTCAATATCAAGTTTATACCATTTTCATAACAAAAGATGGAGAGTAGTCACTCTGTTTTCTAATTTCTGGAAGAATTTGTATGTAGCCTAAAGAGCTGACTTCTTGAAAGATTTTAAAACTTATTTGTAAGATCATCTGTCCTGGAGTTTTCTTTGTTGGAAGATTTTATATTAATTTTCTTTCTATTTCTTGAGTCCATTTTGGGAAATATACTTCTCTAGAAATTTCTTTGTATTGTGTAAGTATTAAAACTGTGTAAGTTTTAAATTTCTTGATGTAAAGCCATTTATTTATTTACTTTTTAAGTTCCCTAATAAATTTCTGGTTTCTTCTTTTTAATAACTACTACTTTTGTATTTTCTTTTTTTACTGAGAAGTCTTGTCAGAAGTTTATGTATTTATCAGTCATTTCAAAGAATCAACTTTTGTTTTTGTTGGTACTCTGTTTTCTATTTAATTAGCTTCTGTTTTTAACCTTTATTATCTCTGTTTTTTCTAATTCCTTTGGTTTATTCTACTCCTTTCTAAAGTATTAGTTTGAACACTTAGAGTGTTAATTTTCAGCCTCTCTTCTTTTCTTACATAAACATTTAAAGTTAAACATTTCTCAGGATTAAAGATGGCGGCATGAGAGGTGAGACAGAGGCTTCCTCCTAAAAGCGCATATAATATGAAAATATAACTAATACAACTACTCTTGAAACAGCAACAGGAAAGAGGACTGCACCAAACTGCATACACCTGGAAACAAGAGCAGACCTCACGGAAAAGGATAACATACATACTAAAGCTGTGGTCCTGCAGGATCCAAGCCCTCCCCCACCCCAGCTTAAGGGGAGGAGGAAGAGGAACTGAGCAGGGAGGGAGTGGAGATCTGAGACTGCTGAATACCTAACTCTGGAGATCTGCTCTGGGAGCACAAACCTACATTTCATGATGCTTGCCTGATACTCTTGTAATTAGGGGGTTGGAATGCTAAGACAGGCAGAATTCCTGGAGAGACTTAAGATTCCAGCTGCTTGTGGAAAGCAGGGATCCATATCCAGCTTCTCTGGGACTAAAGAAAGGCGGGCAGTCTGAGAGACTTCCTCACAAAGAAGCCCTTGGCAAGAGGGCTGCTAAAGGGGGCAAGGCCTGCACAGAGCTTACTGCTCAGGAGAAAGGACAGGTAGACTCTATCCAGGTGCACTCTGCCCAGCAGGTTGGGAGCTTTCACAGTCTTCAGGTGCTCCAGCTCCCTGGCTGCCTACACAGCTCCAAGAACCCCTTCTGTGACAGGCAGACTACTGCACCTTTCTCCTGGCCAGCCCCACCAGGCTTGCAAACCTGGAAACCCTACCCTGGCAATAGGCCATCCAGAGGGAAGATCTGTCTACAGCAACTAAAAACACAAAGCACAGAGGCTTATACCTGTGTGCTCAGCCCACTGGTTCAGGCAGTGGAGACAGGCACAGCAGCCAGGAACCAGGAGTCAGCTCTTTCCTCCCACGAGGCACCAATACCACTCCCCTGTGACCCCCGACATTGCTTCGGGGGCTGAGCAGCTCCAGAGAGTAGAGCTTCTGGGCACTAGAGGGCACCATACACAAATATGAAACGCCAAAGGAACCTGGTCCAGAGTAAAATTATGAATACAACTCCTGAGAGATTTAAATGATATGGACCTCATGACTCTCCCTGAAAGGGAGTTCAAAATAAAAATCATTAACATGCTCATGGAGGTACGGAAAGATATTCAAGAACTCAGGAATTAATTCTGGTTGGAGATCCAATCATTGAAGAGCACAATGGACGGTATTAAAAGCAGATTGGATATGGTGGAGGAGACAATAAATGAAATAGAAACTAGAGAAGAGGAATACAAATAAGCTGAGGCACTGAGAGAAAAAAGGATCGCTAAGAATGAAAGAATATTGAGAGAACTGTGTGACCAATCCAAACGGAACAATATTCGCATTATAGGGGTACAAGAAGAAGAAGAGAGAGAAAAAGGGATAGAAAGTGTCTTTGAGGAGGTGATTGCTGAAAACTTCCCCAATATGGGGAAGGAGATAGTCTCTCAGGCCATGGAGGTGCGCAGATCACCCAACACAAGGGACCCAAGGAAGACAACAGCAAGACATATAGTAATTAAAATGGCAAAGATCAAGGATAAGGACAGACTATTAAAAGCAGCCAGAGAGAGAAATAAGATCACATACAAAGGAAAACCCATCAGGTTCTCATCAGACTTGTCACCAGAAACCTTACAGGCCAGAAGGGAGTGGCGTGATGTATTTAATGCAATGAAGCAGAAGGACCTTGAACCAAGATTACTTTATCCAGCAAGATTATCATTTAAATTTGAAGGAGGGATTAAATAATTCCCAGATAAGCAAAAGCTGAGAGAATTTAACTCCCACAAACCATCTCTACAGTGTATTTTGGAGGGACTGCTATAGATGGAAGGGTTCCTATGGTTTAATAGCTGTCACCAGAGGTAATAAACCCACAGTAAAGAAAATAGAACAGCTAATTACTAAGAAAATGCAAAATTAAATTAACTATCCCCAAAGTCAATCAAGGGATAGACAAACAGTACAGAATATGACACCTAATATATAAAGAATAGAGGAAGAAGAAAAAGGAAAAAAAATCAAAACAATAACCTTTAGATTGTGTTTGTAATAGCATATTAAGTGAGTTGTTAGACTCTTAGGTAGTAGGGAAGTTAACCTTGAACCTTTGGTAACCATGAATCTGAAGCCTGTAATGCCAGTAAGTACATACCTATCCATAATCTCCCTAAATGTAAATGGACTGAATGCACCAGTCAAAAGACATAGAGTCACTGAATGGATAAAAAAACAAGACCCATCTATATGCTGCTTTCAAGAGACTCATTTTAAACCCAAAAACATACACAGACTAAAAGTGAAAGGATAGAGAAAGACATTTCATGCAACTAATAGGGAGAAAAAAGCAGGAATTGCAGTACTTATATCAGACAAAATAGACTTCAAAAAAAAGTCACAAGAGAGAAGAAGGACCTTACATAATGATAAAAGGGTCAATCCAACAAGAAGATACAACCATCATATATATCTATGCACCCAACACAGGAGCTCCTACATATGTGAAACAAATACTAACAGAATTAAAAGGGGAAATAGAATGCAATGCATCTATTCTAGGAGATTTCAACCACTCACTCTGAAGGACAGATCAGCCAGACAGAAAATAAGTAAGGAGACAGAGGCACTGAACAACACATTAGAACAGATGGACCTAACAGACATCTACAGAACTCTACACCTAAAAGCAGTAGAATACACATTCTTCTCAAGTGCATATGGAACATTTTCAAGAATTGATCATATACTAGGCCACAAAAGAGCCTCAGTAAATTCAAAAAGATTGAAATTGTACCAACCAGCTTCTCAGACCACAAAGGAATGAAACTAGAAATGAATTACGCAAAGAAAATGAAAAATCCCACAAACACATGGAGGCTTAATAACATGCTCCTAAATAATCAATGGATCAATGACCAAATAAAAACAGAGATCAAACAATATATGGAGACAAATGACAACAAGACTTCAACACCACGAAATCTGTGGGACACAGCAAAGGCGGTGCTAAGAGGAAAGTATATTGCAATACAGGCCTACCTCAGGAAAGAAGAACATTCCCATATGAGCAGGCTAAACTCATAATTAATGAAACTAGAAAAAGAAGAGCAAATGAGACACAAAGTCAGTAGAAGGAGGGACATAATAAAGATCAGAGCATAAATAAATAAAATCAAGAAGAATAAAACAATAGAAAGGATCAACGAAAGCAAGAGCTGGTTCTTTGAGAAAATAAACAAAATGGATAAATCCCTAGCCAGACTTATCAAGAAAAAAAGAGAGTCTACTCACATAAACAGAATCAGAAATGAGAAAGGAAAAATCACTCCAGACAGCACAGAAATACAAAGAACTATTAGAGAATGCTATGGAAAACTATATGCTAACAAACGGGATAACCTAGAAGAAATGGACAACTCTCTAGAAAAATACGACCTTCCAAGGCTGACCCAGAAAGAAACAGAAAATCTCAACAGACCAATTACCAGCAATGAAATTGAACGGGTAATCAAAAACCTACCAAAGAACAAAACTCCTGGACCAGATGGCTTCAGTGCTGAATTTTATCAAACATTTAGTGAAGACCTAATACCCATCCTCCTTAAAGTTTTCCAAGGAGTAGAAGAAGAGGGAATACTTCTAAACTCATTCTATGAGGCCAGCATCACTCTAATACCAAAACCGGGCAAAGACACCACAAAAAAAGAAAACTACAGACCAATATCCCTGATGAACATAGATGCTAAAATACTCAACAAAATATTAGCAAACCAAAGTCAAAAGTACATCAAAAGGATCATCCATCATGATCAAGTAGGCTTTATTCCAGGGATACAAGGATGGTTCAGTGTTCGAAAATCCATCAACATCATCCACCACATCAACAAAAAGGAGGACAAAAACCACATGATCATCTCCATAGATGCTGAAAAAGCATTTGACAAAATTCAACATCTATTCATGATAAAAACTCTCAACAAAATGGTTATAGAGGGCAAGTACCTCAACATAATAAAGGATATATATGACAAACCGACAGCCAACGTTATAATTAACAGCAAGAAGCTGAAAGCTTTTCCTTAAAGATCAGAAACAAGACAAGGATGCCCACTCTCCCCACTTCTATTCAACATAGTACTGGAGGTTCTAGCCATGGCAATCAGACAACACAAAAAAATAAAAGGCTTCCAGATTGGCAGGAAAGAAGTTAAACTGTCCCTGTTTGCAGATGACATGATGCTGTACATAAAAAACCCTAAAGAATCCACTCCAAAACTACTAGATCTAATATCTGAATTCAGCAAAGCTTCAGGATACAAAATTAATACACAGAAATCTGTGGCATTGCTATACACTAACAATGACCTAGCAGAGACAGAAATCAGGAAAACAATTCCATTCACAGTTGCAACAAAAAGAATAAAATACCTAGGAATAAACCTAACCAAGGAAGTGAAAGACCTATACTCTGAAAACTACAAGACACTCATGAGAGAATTAAAGAAGATACCAATAAATGGAAACACATCCCCTGCTCATGGATAGGAAGAATTAATATTGTCAAAATGGTCATCCTGCCTAAAGCAATCTACAGATTGAATGCAATTCCTATCAAAATACCAACAGCATTTTTTAACGAACTAGAGAAAATCATTCTAAAATTCATATGAAACCACAAAAACCCATGAATAGCCAAAGCAATCCTGAGAATGAAGAATAAAGATGGTGAGATTATGCTCCCCAACTTCAAGCTTTACGACAAAGCCAGAGTACTCAAGTCAATTTGGTACTGGCACAGTACCACTGGTCTATGGTACTGTTCCCATAGACCAATGGAACAGACTAGAGAGCCCTGATATAAACCCAACCATATATGGTCAATTGATATATGATAAAGGAGCCATGGACATACAATGGGGAAATGACAGCCTCTTCAATAGCTGGTGTTGGCAAAACTGGACAGCTACATGCAAGAGAATGAAACTGGATTATTGTTTAACCCCATACACCAAAGTAAACTCAAAATGGATCAAGGACCTGAATGTAAGTCATGAAACCATAAAACTCTTAGAAGACAACATAGGCAAAAATCTCCTGAATATAAGCATGAGCAACTTCTTTCTGAACGCATCTCCTCGAGCAAGGGAAACAAAATAAAAAATGAACTCATGGGACTACATCAAACTAAAAAGTTTCTGTATAGCAAAGGACACCATCAACAGAACAAAAAGGCATCCAACAGTATGGGAGAATATATTTGTAAATGACATATCCGACAAGGGGTTAACATCCAAAATATATAAAGAAGTTACACACCTCTACACCCAAAAAGCAAATGACCCGATTAAAAAATGGGCAGAGGATATGAAGGGACAATTCTCCAAAGAAGAAATTCAGATGGCCAACAGGTACATGAAAAGATGCTCCACATCACTAATCATCAGGGAAATGCAAATTAAAACCACAGTGAGACATCACCTCAGTAAGGATGGCCACCATCCAAAAGACTAAGAGCAACAAATGCTGGCGAGGATGCAGAGAAAGGGGAACTCTCTTACACTGCTGGTGGGAATGTAAGCTAGTTCAACCATTGTGGAAAGCAATATGGAGGTTCCTCAAAAAACTAAAAATAGAAATACCATTTGACCCAAGAATCCCACTCCTTGGAATTTACCCAAAGAATACAACTTCTCAGATTCAAAAAGACATATGCACCCCTATGTTTATTGCAGCACTTTTTACAATTGCCAAGATATGGAAGAAACCTAAGTGTCCATCAGTAGATGAATGGATAAAGAAGAGGTGATACATATACACAATGGAATACTATTCAGCCATAAGAAGGAAACAAATCCTGCCATTTGCAACATCATGGATGGAGCTGGAGGATATTATGCTCAGTGAAATAAGCCAGGTGGAGAAAGACAAGTGCCAAATGATTTCCCTTATTTGTGGAGCATAACAACGAAGCAAAACTGAAGGAACAAAATAGTAGCAGACTCAGAGACTCCAAGAAGAAACTAGTGGTTACCAAAGGGGAGGGGTGTGGGAAGGTGGGTGGGGAGGGTGGGAGAAGGGGATTGTGGGGTATTATGTTTAGTACAGATGGTGTGGGGAATCACGGGGAAAACAGTGTAGCACAGAGAAGGCAAACAGTGAATCTGTGTCATCTTACTACACTGATGGACAGTGACTGAACTGGGGTATGAGTGGGGACTTGATAATATGGGTAAATGTAGTAACCACATTGTTTTTTCATGTGAAACCTTCATAAGAGTGTATATCAATAATACCTTAATAAAAAAAAACATTTTCTCGAAGTACTGTACTAGTTACATCCCACAAGTTTTGATATGTGGTTATTGTTTTTACAGTTTAGTAATTCCAATCCTATTTGCTTATACAGCTCTCTAATGCCTTAAAATAGGAGTTTTGTCATTTGTCCAGCTTTTCTGTTGTTCTCAGTGGGAGTGTTGGCCTTTTCTGAGTTATTCCACCCTAAATAGAAGTGAAAGCACTGCTAATTCTTTCAACTGATTTTTAAAAATAGACTTTATTTTTTAGAGCAGTTTTAAAAAGGGACCTGGGTTGACAGGTTCACAGCAAATCTGAGCAGAAAGTAGAGTCCCCATATATTATTCCCTGTGCCCCCAAACACAACCTCCCTCACTATTAACATCCCCGCCAGAGTAGTACATTTGTAACAATCAATGAATCTACATCATTTTCACATAGGCCCATAGCTTACCTCAGGGCTCAGTCTTGGTGCTGTGTAGTCTATGGGTTTTGACTAATGTATAATGACATGCAGCCACCATTATAGTATTTTACAGAGTATTTTCACTGCCCTAAAAATCCTCTGTGCTTTGCCTGTTCATCTCTTCCTCTCACAATCCCTGCCCATTCCTGGTCTTTTTATTGTCTCCATAGTTCTGCCTTTTCTAGAAAGGGATACAAGTATAATCATACAGTGTGTAGGCTTTTCATACTGGCTTCTTGCACTTAGTAATGAATATACACTTAAGGTTCCTCCATGTTCTTTCACAGCTTGACAGCTCATTTCTTTTAAACTCTGAGTAACAGTCCATTGTCCGGATATACCACAGTTTATCCATTTACTTGCTGGACATCTCCTTTGCTTCCAAGTTTTGACAATTGTGAATAAAACCTATAAACATCTGGGTGCAGGTTCTCTTTATGGAAGTATAATTGATATATGTGTGCAGGATTTTATGTGGACATTAACTCCCAACTAATTTGGTTGAATACCAAGGAGCTTAATTACTGAATGTATGGAAAGATATGTTTAGTTTTGTAAGAAACTGCCTAACTGTCTCCCACTGTCGCTATGCCATTTTGCATTTCCTCACCAGCATTTGGTGTCAGTGTTTTGGATTTTTCCCCATTCTAATAGGTGTGTAGTGGTATCTTGTTTTAATGTGTAATTTCCTAATACCAATTGATGCTGAACATCTTTTCATATGCTTATTTGCCATCTTCATTGGTGATGTTTGTTCATATATTTTGCCTATTTTAAAATCAGGTTGTTCATTTAATTGTTGAGTTTGGGGAGGTATTTGTGTATTTTGGATAATAATCCTTTATCAAATATGTCTTTTGTAAATATTTTCTCTCAATCTGTGGTTTATCTTCTCATTCTTTTGATAGTGTCTTCACAGAGATCTCTGGAAAGAGACAGAGCATAAATTAAAAATTTTAATGATGTCTACCTTATCAATTATTTCTTTCATGGATCATGCCTTTGGTGGTATATCTAAAAAACTCATCACCAAAGGTCATGATTCAAGGTCATCTAGATTTTCTTCTATCTTGTCTTCTAGGAATTTTATATTTTTGTGTTAAGCCTATGATGCATTTTGAGATTTTGAGTTAACTTTTGTGAGGTATGGAATGATTTTGTACACATTCTTTTTTTTTTTCACATATAGATGTCCAGTTTTTCTAGCCTGATGCAAATCCGGTTTTTAAGCTATTCAATGAGTTTCAAATCATACAGATTCTGTTTTTCATTGTTAGAAATTAATTTGGTTTATTTATAAGTCACTTGATTACTTTTTATAATTTTATTTTTCCTTGTATATATCTTGTTCATACAAACTTAAAATCTTTTATGCATAGTCATTTTATAGTCTGTGATCATTCTAATATCTGAGATTAGCCAGTGGCTAACTTTTGTGGCTGGTTAGCTCACCTCCTTATGCTTATGGTATTATTTTTTATTATGGGCTTATATTCGGCTGAACCTAACTGATATCTCAAAGGACCTGGGTTGATAAGGCACGCTTCAAGGAAAAATCAGTATTTACTTCTGTCAGTTGTTGGGAGCATTATTCAACTAGAACCACTTATTTAGTGGGCATGTTATTACCATACCTGAACACATAGTAGAAATTTGAGTCTCAGACCCATTTGACATCTGGTCTATGGTTAAAAATTCTCAGGAGAGACTATCATTGCTATTGTCATTACTACTACTTTCTGTCTAGAAGTATGGTGGTGAAGACAAGTTTCCTTGCTGTCTCACGTTGCACCAAGCCAATTTTCATCTGACTATCATTACTGAGTCTGCAGGACCTTCAGTATACTGGCTTCATGTGGAGTTTTCAGGTTCAGATCCAACTTCGCCTTGGTCTAAGATATAGTCTTCCATTCCACATATTATGATTAACCCCCAAATTGTAGGTTTTATTGGTGGCCCTGACC
>JAQQAC010003584.1:5114044-5150028 GCA_029783875.1 Phataginus tricuspis | reverse complement strand
TTTCCTTCACTACACTACCAAGTCTGTGACTGGGAGGCATCTGAATAAAGGGTTTTTAAAACAGCATCCCAAGTCTGGTTAGGAAGGGTCAGCCCTTCCTCTTGGCAACACCTTCAAGAAGTATCTGCCGCCTCAAACAGAGGAGTGTTCAGGAGAAGTCGCTGACCATACCGTGTCCCTGGGGCTGTCCTCTTAGCTTACAATAGCTGCTTTAGCAGGCTGCCCCTGGGGGCGAGCACGCAGCGGCTGACCCTGTGGACAAGATGGTTTCCATCTCCTTCTCTCCTTCCATCATTTCCTTCCTTCCTCTCTCCTTCCTTTCCTGTCCCCTCCCTCCCTTCCTTCCTTTCTTCTATTTCCACCCATCTACTGATTTATTCAGAAAACATTTATTTAGGGTCCAATATTTTCAAGCACAGTATTAGGGCTCTGGAATAAAATGAATGCTCAGGAGCCTCTTGTTCAAACAGGAGGTCTTCATGTATTAACCCACCACCAATGGGACACTTTGTAGTAGAGCTCAAAGGTGAAGGTGACTACCCCTGCTTACCGGGGTCAGGGAAGAGCCATCACGAGTTCTCCAGGCAGACAGGGAGGGAGAAGGAACAGTGCAGACCGAGGAGGCAATGGGCACAAGTCTGTGGCTCAAGGCAGTACCGAGGCAACCTTATGCACTTGGGCCACTTTAAGTGGGTGGTTTAGAGGAACTTAGCCATGGGGCAGGAGGGGTTAATGCTGGACCAGTAAGCCAGGGACCAGCCCAGGGAAGACCACTCAAACAGATTGCACACACATCTTTGGAGCCCCTACTGTGAGTCAGATGCTGTTCTCGGTGTTCCAGACACAGTCCACATTCTCAGGAAGCTCATAATTTGATGAAAACACACGCAATAAAGAAGTAAACTCTAATCTGTCAGATCCTGATAAATGCTATTAAGAATATAAGACAAGGTAATAGGACGGGATAGGACAGAGAGTCCTGGGGACATTCTTCTTCAGAGGGGATAGGCAGCGAAGCCCTCTCTGAGGAGGTGACTTGCAAAAGAACATGCACTATTCAGATTCAGTACTTTTAAGTCAAGACCTGGACACCTGTGCTTTTAAAAAGCATCCCAAGATTCTGATGTGCAGCTGCGGTGAAGCAGCCTACCCCAGACAGAGGGGCCACAGAGCATTTTAGACGGGAAGGATGGCCTAGCTGGGCATGTGTCCTGGAGAGCCCCCACATGGTGTGGAGCACCGGCCACTGTGGGGAAGCACTTGGAAGACCATTAGGTAGTGATGGGGTGCTGGGGGTAGAATGTTATCTGTGGACCTCTGCCTGCAGAGGTAGAAAAGACTTGGTCAGACCTGGCGTCATAAGAGCTCAAGAATTAGGACCAAATGAGGGGGAGGTAAGAACTACAACTAGTTGTGGCACCAAACTTTAGGCCAGCCTGCCACCATCTTGGATGGCTTTCCAGGCATCTGGGAAAACCTTCACCAGGCAGTGGGATTCTTTTAGCTTTGCATAAAACTGAAGTGCTCTAATCCAGGGTTTAGCAAACTTTTCCTCTAAAAGAACAGATGGTAAATATTTTAGGTTTTGTATGTCACACCATCTCTGTCGCAGCTATTCAGCTGACGCTGTAGCTCACAGCAACCTTGGGTAATATGTAAATGATGGGTGTGGCTGTGTTCCATGCTGGGTGGGGTGGAGGGCTGTGACTTTATTTACAAAAACAGGCAGCTGGCCGGTCTGGCTGCCGGGTGATAGTTTCTCACCCCCCTCCTTTGATCTGCCAGGAGATTCTTTGGACCGTTGCCCTAGACTCTAGTGGAAGGATGTCAGTGAGAGTCTTAATTAGGTGTGCATACATATTATAAAGGATTTTATTTTCTTAATTCTAGTAAGCAGCGAGATCGGACTTAGTTCATCTACCTTAATTTCCTCTTTAATGAAGTGAGAGGACTGGATGACTTGTGAGGCCCTGTCGGCACAAATACTCTAATTCTGTGTGTTCTGTACATCAGCCGGACTGCTGGTAATGTTTGGTAAATAGGCTCAAAAAGAAGAGGCAGAAATCAGCCAGATGGTTTGGGTCTAGGTGAGGGGTTGCCTGCATAGAGGAAGATGCCAGCACCTAGATCACAGATATTTGTAGTGTGATGCCAAGCACACTATCAAAATTAAATGAATGAACGAGGTTGTCAGTGTGAATGGCAATTGGATGGATGTGGATACGATGGGATAAAAAAGAGTAGAAGGTGATCCTGAAATCTTGAATCTGAAGGACAAAGATCTGTGCCATTTTCAGCTTGGACAAACGGAGGGGAGTAGATGGTGCAGAGCTTCAACTTGAGAATAAGTCATAAAGTCAGGGCCAGGAAGTCTGACTGGGGATCTTTTACATGTGGGCATATCTACTTCCTGAAGTTGGTCTCGGCTTCCCCCACCCAACCCCATCTGGTATATGATTTCCAGATAGACATTCTCCAGCACATGGCCTTACCTGCTCTTTGGCTGCTCAGGAACTGGCTCCCTCGCACCTGTCTCTGGCCCCAGCATTCTAGATCTCTGAAAACCTGGCCCACCCGGACTTTTAAGTCCTATGCTTATCTTTGACCTCTGTACACATTCTACCCCTCTGTACCCTGGCTTCTCACTGACCCCTGAGCACACCTGGGCTTTTTTACCTCCAAGCCCACCTTACCTGGCGTATACTTCTTCCCTTTTGTTTATGTGTCTGAAACCCTCTGTCCCTCAAGCCTCACTGTTACTCTCAACCTATCATGCTACCAAGTTCACAGTCTTTTTGTTCTTCCCCAAGCTCCTCAACACCTAATACTTGTGGCCACTTAACTAGAATTTTTTTCACATACTTCCTGGTGCAGGAATGCCACACATGTCTCCTTTACAAAAATGTGTAGCCTGTGTGAACTGACTTATGTAACCTTTGGGCAATTCTGAGAAATTCATCTAATTCCCGTTTGGGTGACTGAAGCTCATGGTTTGTCGGCAGCTGAGCAGAGGAGGAATTAGGGACAGGAAAGAACTGGCAACGACTGAGCACGTACTATGCATAAAGCACTATTGTGTTCTTAGAAACATTATTTCAGTTCATTTTACAGCACCTTTGCAAAGTTTCATGATCCCCATTTTTACAAGTAAGAAAACTGGTTCAGAAAAAATGAGATAAATTGGCCAAGACTGTAAGGCAGCTAAGGGTGGATCTGGAGTCGGTAGGGATACATAAGACCGAAGCCTGTGTGGCTGTGAACGGAGGGAGATCAACACTGCAAAGAGCTTTGAAGATCGGCAGGCCCCGCATTGTTCTGAAAATCAAATGTGGAAATGTCTGAGCACGCTTGGCACAAAGGAGGTGCTTAATAATTATGGTTATTATTATTCAATCACATTTAGAGGATACAGTATTTTTATTTCCTCTTTGTCCCATATTACTTAGCAAAGACATTACTTAATATTCTCATGTAATGGATATAAGAGCTGTTGGATCTACATTTTGCCAAGTAATTGGCTTGACTTTTGCTTTTTCTAAACTGGCTGTCACGATGTCCTCACACAAAAGAAGACCAAATTCAAGAGCCCTAGACTATGTGGTATCACAAGTAGTCTCTGATAAGGACTCCGAGTTCAGGCTGCGTTTATTTTCATCACTGCCATCGCCGGTACATAGTAAGTGTTTAGTAAAAGTGTGTTCCATGATGCTGTTGAATGAATGGACACGTTCAGGAAGTGCCATCAGTCATCCTGTCCTCACGTTGAGCACATTTACTCCTATTCTGATGATTCCACTGAATGAATCTAGATTCCATTCCAGTTGTTCTTAAACTGGCTGAGTGAGCATCAGAACTTCTTGTTTTTTGTTTTTTTTTTTTGTTATTTTTTAAATGACAGATCCCTGGGCTCATCCCTGAATAATCCGACTGACTGGCTCTGGAGGCGCTCCACGAGAGGTGTTTCCATCAGCCAGGTTTGGAAATACCACGTATCTAGTCGGTGATGACCAACCTCTGTCACATACACTGATGACACACTCAGTGGCTGTGTGTCAAATTTCCTCGGAGCCGACCAACCATGGGCGGCAACATCAGCTTCCTTCCACCCATGCTGCTCCCAGCCTCCTGGAGACAGCAGTGCCCCTGGAAGGGAGATAGCCAGCATTTACTCAGGTCTTTCTGATGCTAGAAGAGCAGAGGAAAGAGAAGGCAGAGGGAAAGTTGACGGTCCCTACTCACAGGTCACCCTGCCAAAGAGACTCCTGGCATCGCTGAGGGCTCGCCATGAGGGCACCTGGTTGTCCACTTTCTGGTCTAAGGCTTCTGGAAATGCTTTTCTTCCCCTATGCCTCAAGGCCACCCTTCCCTCTTCTTTCCACAAATTTCCATCCCCTACCCTTTGGCCTTAACCTGTGAGCTATTAGAAGTTCTCTTGGACTAATGTCCCCCACATGGCCTGATGTCAAGCTTAAGGGCAAGTCTCAGAGATGTCAGGATGGCAAATGCTACTCTATGTGAGAACTCATTTTGTTAAAAGGGAGGCACACAGGACAGATGAGACGGGGACCACAGCCAAGGTTGGAACCAGCTAGAACGTTGCCTGCACCAGGCTGTCAGTCTGTAGCTCTGCCTTGTTTTCCTGAGCCCAAGAAGCCTTTCCCAGACAAGCACCAGTAGACCCTCAGCAAGGGACCAACTCAGATTTATCTTTTGTCCTATACTGGGAAATATCAACCTAGATGGGTGGCAAAGAAAAGGTGGTAAAAATGTGCTTTAAAAAATCAACTTGCTAAAAATTATAGCAATTAAAATAATTGTAAAAACCGTTTTGAGAGTCCATGTAGTTCTTGGGACCACAAAGAAGACATGAAAAAGCCCGAGCAATATCAATAAAACTTTGGTCAGATGTTGTCAACAAAAATATCCTAATTAAAAAATTTCACATGGCTACCAAGAGTTGCTGCCGGAGAGACTTTTGTCTATTGGATAGCTGTGATGCTAAAAACAATATCCACTGCCCCTGTGGGTTTGGACACCAGAGATCGGTTCACTTTGACCAGGACAAAATAGCACATGTCCTAAATCTGTGCTTAAGCCTCTTGGATTCTACCACTGAAAAAAAAACAGCCCAAATAAATATAACAAATGGAGACTGAAGGCATTTTACAATTTGTGGTCAGTCTTCTTAAAGACTCTGAGTAACTATCACAACCCAATATACCCAGCGATGCAGAACTGTCCTTATTTAATAACACAAAAATGCAAGCATAAATTTCTCATTTGCATAAAAAGGGAGGGCTGAGCATCCATCCATTATTGTGTGGTGGTGCAACTAGAACTCAGGCTCTGCTCTCAGACACTGCAAATCCTGACTCACACCTCGTCAGGTACTGTTTAACCTCTCTAGGTTCAGTTTTCTCGTTTGTACAGTGGGAATGGTATTACCTACCTCCTTAATTTGTGATGATTACCTAAAGTGCCCAGTCCATTGCTAAATTCTAAATCCAGACAGTTCCACAAACAAGTTTTCAACTTTACTTGGTGCAAAAACAATACACATTCAGTAGAAACTGTATTTCGAAGTTTGAATTTTGATCTTTTCCTGGGCTAGTAAAATGCAGTAAAGTGACTCTTTCATGAGGTTGGGCTGTGGCCCCGAGCCACAGCCCCCAGTCAGCCACGCAATCACCAAGGTGGACAACTGATACACTGCAGTCATTCTGTCCCCATACAACCATTCTGGTTTTCGCTCTCAGTATAGTATTCCAGAAACTACATGAGATAGTCAACGCTTTACTATAAGATAGGCTTTGTGTTAGATGATTTTGCCCAACTGTAGGCTAATGTAAGTGTTTTAAGCTTGTTTAAATTAGGCTAGGCTAAGCTGTGGTGTTCAGCAGGCTAGGTGCATGAATGCATTTCTGACTTATGCTGGGTTCATTGGGCTGTGACCCAGTGGTAAGTGAGGATGATTGGTAGAAACTAGCTATGATTAGTCGTTCATTCAGCAAGTATTTGTTGCATTTGTCCTGTGATCTAGGCACAGGGCTGCTTAAAGTGTGACTCTAGCCCTTCATATACTCGAACAGGTGACAAATGACAAATTCCATGTGGATGATATTATAACAATCTTACCAAGTGGAAGAATGGAGGGGAGGAGAGGGAGTGGATGGAAGCAGGGTGGAGAGAGGGAGCAGGTGGCTTGTTCTCAGCTAACACCTGCTACACTTCTATGTTATGCTAAACTGTGCTATTTTGTCCAAAAAGCTATTTTTAATATGAAAATACTTAAAATTTTTAAATTCAAAAATACCTTTATCTTCCTCAAATACATTTTAAACAAATAACGCTTACCGTCAGAAAAGGAGAATAAACAGAGCTTTTTGACAATCAAAAAGGAAAGTTAAACAGAACCCATCCCCTGCCTTTGTTACTGTTCTGTGCTTCCAAGAAGTCACGATTATCTCTGGGTCCTGGAGAGCAGTTCGGTGTGAACTGAATCTGACATTTGGAACTAGTTTCCTCAGTCAATATCGCCATTGAAAGGAAACCATTGATCAACCAAGTGAATCTGCTAAAAATGGATTCCAGCCTGGGAAAAATTCACTGGGGAAGCTGTAAAGGTGCCTGGCCTGTCTTGAGAAGGCTGGGTTCTTTGTGATTCAACTGGGTGAGAACTGAGGGCTGCTGGCCAGACAAATCCCTAGCAATGATAAGCTGGGTCCCCAGGCCCCAGATCCCCAGAAGCTGCTCAGGGCAGAGAGGAGGGGTGGGAGGAGAAAGCAGACCTCACTGGGGTGGACTAGGCCAGGATGAGGTCTGCTGTGGTTCAGTGGCCATGCGCACACCCTGGCTAATTCCAGCCTCCCCGGAAGCAGGACTTCATAATGAAGCGGGGGCCTTGCCGCCTCCGCACCCTCCTTTCTTGCTTAGTGGCTCTTCACACTTTGATGGGGAAGAACAATGGGGGAGGGGAGGGACAGGAGGCCAGTGGATTAGACAAAGAACGAAACTGTGCTTTGGCCAGATTCATGCCAATTATGTCTGAATAAACAAACCCACCCTGTAACTAAGAACCTTCCTTCCCCCACCCCCTACCTCGTTTTTTATTAATTTTTATCTGGGTCTGGCAAGTTGGACATATTCCCTTTGCCATCCTGGTACCCAGATGGCCTGTTTGAGGAAGCAGTGGGGAAGAGGGTCAATAATACATCAGCGTGCAGAGTCTCTGCTAAGGTCAGTCCTGCATAAAATACACCGTGACAACCTGAGGGCAAGTTTTAAATGGAGCTCTGCGGCCGGGTGCGCTGGGGGGGCGGGGGGGTTCAGATGCTGCCTTCCCATAATCACTGCAAAATTCACTTCTGGTCCCCCCCAAGTGTGTTTTACTGGGTGTCTGTAGTGGTCCTTTAGGAAAAGTTTTCTTCACACACAGGATCGCTCATGATGCAAGTGAGGGAGATTTTGAAGGGCATCTGTCTTCATATATAAATACCTGTCACGTCAGGGACTTTTGCAGAAATAATAAGACTGGATTGGCCCAAACAGAAACAGATTGGCTACGGCGGTGTCTCAAATTCTAACCTATTTAATGAGCTCTGTTTTTGTTTGTTGTGTCTCCAGATATGTTTCAATAAGGTCTGGGTGCTGAACTAGGCCGTACCTGTGAGTTTTCAGTTGTCTTAAGATGTTCTTGAGGCTCATGTCTCAACTCTGTTTGATTATCACCAGTAAAGATAAAAACAGGTGACTGTGTAGAGTCAATGGGGATTTTATAAGGGTTCTGCTTCTCCCTTCCTTTTTTTAAGATTGGGGGGGAAACTCAACAAATATCCCTTTATTATAAAATATAGAAGTAACAGTCCATTCCACTTTGGGAATTTATTCAAATAGAAGGTGATACTGACACAAATGTTCTTGAAGATTGATCCAGGTTGAAGTGTGTTGTGTGCGGGTTTACTGTGCAAACTTGCAAGTCATTTGTAAAGACAGAGTCAGTCTTGACTATGAAACATTGTATCACTGTGATTGGAATCAATAGTTCTTGCACTGTCATTTGTCACATATTTACAAGCTTGAAAAATAGTTCATTTTGTCCTCATCCCATAACTCAAAAGATTGAATCAGAGCCCTGGAGGCATCTGCCAACAGGACACATTCATTACTGGTCACCGGTCTTGGTGAGGCTATAATCACAACCACACCAAAAATAGAATATAAATAAAAATTAAAGCACCACTCATTGGGTACACTCTTAAATATCTTCAACTTCAAATATTTAAAAGTCTGCTGGGAGACTTCAATCACCTTGGTGACCTACCTCAGTGACCACAAAGAGAAAATTCACTGAGGCTGATTTTCCCATCACAGTCTCAAAACATTCAAAAGTATCATTTTTTTAAATGAAAAATCAAAATCTAGAGTTAATGGTCCAAAAACTTCATAAAGTATACTTCTTCCCGTCACCTCGCATATAGTTCATAAATGACCTTCTATTCCCATGAAAGATTTGTAGAAGACATTTAAAGATAATGCTTTCAATTTTAAGATAAAAGATTTATGAATGATAGAGCTTGTGTCCATGAAATCGCTAATCCCAGCTCTCTAATATTTCACATGGAGAGCTTCGTAAAATGAAAAGACTGCCTATAAAGTTGTACTACCCCTGCTGTTAGACACAATCAGTAATGGAATTGCAAAATGAATATTGAAAAGGAAGTGAGGCGTGCACATTTTGGGTCATAATAATGTATTTTAAGTCCCCTTCACTCCACTGTTGTAATGATAAGGTATTAATGGTTGAAGTGTTGAGGGACCCAGTTCAGATTCTTTAAATGAGTCTTCAGATTAACAGCTGAACATGTTGTTCATCGAATTTAGTTGCTAAAAAACTGAAGGAACAAAATAGCAGACTTAGAGACTCCAGGACGGAGCCAGTGATTACCTAAGGGGAGGGGTAGGGGAGGGTGGGAGAAGGGAATTGTGGGGTATTATGTTTAGTACACGTGGTGTGGGTGATCACAGGGAAGACAGTGTAGCACAGAGAAGGCAAACAGTGAATCTGTGGCATCTTACTACACTGATGGACAGTGACTGCATTGGGGTATGAGTGGGGACTTGATAAGATGGGTAAAAGTAGTCACCACATTGTTTTGTCATGTGAAACCTTCATAAGAGTGTGTATCAATAATACCTTAATAACAAAAAAAACCTCTTACCAATCAAAAAAATAAAGAAAGAAAGAAAAAGAAAAAGAAAAAGAAAAAAAAATTTAGTTGCTAAAATAACCCCAAATCCTAGGATTGCTCCTGGTTTCTTCAGGCATTTTTCTGAGTGAATTCAACCCATTTCTCAAGTCTCAGCCTGAACCAACCTAAACACTCCAGACTGGCTCCCAAATGCTCAGCTGAGTAGCTCTGTATTGATACGGCCTGACATTTCTTTTGCTAGAACAAGATTGAAAATTGATGTCACATATGAGTTGTTTCCTCCCTAGATCTCTAATTTATACCTTTAATATTTAGGTCCTATCACTTTATTATTTATTTAATGAACTGACCCCATTCATCCATAAACATCCTCACTGAGAATGGCTGAAATTCAATTAGAGGTCATCTTGAGGTTAAGAATCTGACTATTTTCATCTCTTTTGAGAAGAGGTGGGAAGGCCCCCCTTCTCATGCAGAGAAACTTGAACCGGGTCATGATGCTGGCCCATCCACGCAACTCCTTCTGGAAAGAAAGAGTGAGTGGTGGAGCAGGAGACGCACACCGTCTCCCTCTGCAGCCTGCTGGACCACAGCTGGACCTCAATCCTGAGGTGCCCCACCCACAAACTAGTTAGCAACCATGGATTATGTGTCCTGGCTTGAAAAGATGAACTGGATAAATCAGACTCTCTCTCTGAAATTTGAACTGAACTGAGAGACAGACTGAGAAGTTGTTAGTGGGGCACGTGTGCAAATTTAGAGGTTTTATAAGGATATGGCTGGGGCCACAGTTACTGGGCAAGATAAGACAGTCTACCCTTGAAAGAAACGAGAGTGCAGCCACCAGGTAGGAGGCACTATGAGAGAGAAAAAGCTGATCCTGGGAACAGCCCTTTCACTGGCCCTTTGGCAGTCTCCATCGCTGGGGTTTGCTCAGATTCTCATGAAACCTCTCTGGAAATGTGTAGGTCTCCTTTATTTGGAGCCGGTTTGAGTGAACTTCTATCCCTTGAAACCTCAAAAAAACAGATGTATTTGACGTTGCATCCAATTCTGAGCTAACCTCTCAAGATTGGGGACACTGTGGCATTCATGCCCATGTTAGTGGCATGGTTTTCTGAGGATTAATGAAAACTGAAGTTTAGTTTTCATGCTATCTTTGTACCTCTTAGTCTTACAGGAGTGACAGAACATGCAGGTACAAGCAACAGAAAAATGCCTGGTGAGACAGTTAAGTAGATGTGCTGAGACAGCCTGGGAATTGGGCTCATAACCTAACAAACTAATTGGAAGCCTCAATCTCCTTTTGATAGAGGTACCTGACTTACCTGACTTACAATTTGGGGAAAAGAATATGGCGTAATGACACAGCCCAAAGGAATATGCATTTTGAGCAGAGGGTTGGAAGAAGAAACTTTATCCTTTTAGGCAAAAAGCATAGGATAGAGTCAACGAAATCTGGGTTTGAATTCTGTCATTTACTGGCTGTGTGACCTTGAACAAGTAACCTGATGTCTCTGAGTCTCAATTATATTAGTAAAATGGTAATAATAATAATCTGTCTCACAGAGTGGGGAGGATTAAATAAGAACATGCGAAAAGGGCACGGAGTCAATAAATATTTGTGTCTCGTCTCTTCCTGAAATCGAAGGAAAGGGCTTAGCGTCTTCATCATTGAAGCTTATTTCCCTCTCAAAAATCTATTGAGAAGCTCATCACATGTGCTATTTAAAAATTTTTTATGCAGGGAAACTCAAGGAATTTAGTAAAAATTCTCTCTGGCTCATTAATCATTTCTAAGAGCTGGTTTGGTGGCAAATGTTAATACCTCCATTTTACCGGTGAGGGAGCAGTTTCTTACGATAAATGGGACACAAAACCAGACGGCAGCCACAAAGCTGAAAATGAAGCCGTGGGGTTTGGGAGGAAAATGCCATACCTGCTCAAATGTGCTAGGGGGACCTGTGATTGGTGCCAACCAGGACTACTAGGCTATTTAATTGTATGGCTGTGGAATCTGATGAAGTATTTTAGTTTGTTTTTACTTGGCAGCAAACTCAAATGTTTAAGCCATGAACTTCCTATGAGGGTATCCTTAAATGTCTTTACTGTACAACTTGAAAACTACCTTCATGCTTATGTACTTAAAAAAGACATTAGGCTGTGATCACTACTAATACTTTAAGCTTATGACCATTTCTGATATTAATCTGTGTATGTGCTAATTCCTCATCTGCCACTCTTAGCAACTGAATCCCTCATTAAGATCTCACCCACTTCATTTCATTTGTGCAGACAGGTGGAGAATTGCTGAATATATATTTCTTTGTGCTCTGTATCCTAAATTTCATCATCATGTTTAAAGATCTAAATTGCCCTTGACATTTATCTCTGTGTACATGAGAACAAACAGCTGAAATAACATATATATACATATATTGTGTGTCTGTATACATATATGGTATGCTTATTAGTTACTGTTTCTTCTTTCTGCCTTCCTAACTTGATGCAGCCTCTTTCTATAATCTAACTAATTTTTCCTAGGACAAAAAGTCATGGAGAATTACCAAGAGCAGAATTCAAAGACATACAAACTAAAGAAGGAAATAAGGAAGGGCACCCAACAAGAACACATTCATAAATGCCAGTCACGTTTTGATTTGTGGCAAAATTATGTGCAAAAACTTAACAATACTCCCCCAAAGTAAGTAGACATTGTGGCCTTATGAAACACTACATATAATGAATGGGGCCAGCTGTGCAAGAAGATAATCTACCTATAAAACAATTGGGAAGTAACTGGATGAGAAAGGATCAAATTTAGTACAAGGAACACACGTCAATCTCAGAGAGGCCAGACTGCCACATGATCAGATAAGGAAAGGTGCGGAACAAGGTGAGCTGAATGTTACCAGGTCTGGAGAAGAGACTGTGAGGATGAATTATGAAGACAAATTATCTGCATATGCCCGAGAGAGGAGTGCATACTGTAGCATGTTTACCAGGGCACATGGTGCCCTGGTAAAGAGTGGCATGACTGGAGTCCCTTCTTAAGTTCACTCAGAAAATATTATTGAACCCTGCTCTGGACCATGCGCTGTATTAGGCCAAGGGCCAGTATGGAGGAAGATGGATAAGCTCTCTGCCTCATCCCTTTTCTTGCTTCATATTAGCAAAGCCTTTTTCTCCTCAGCACCTGCTTTATCTAACATATCATTGGGTTTACAGTTACTCCTATATGCTCTGTCTTCCCTTCAATAAAATTCAAGTGTCAAGAAGCTAGGGATTTGTATCCAGTGATGTCAATCCCTGCTGTATCCCCATTATCTAGTACAGTACCTGGCACATGGTAGTGCCCAGCTAATTATAAATAGAACACAGAAGAAACAGACAAGCAAGGAAATAAACCTATACAATTAAGAAAGCTATAAAGAGAAGGAAGAAAACATCCATAGAGTCCTCCCCTCTGCCCACATAAGATATATGACTATATTTTTGGGGCATAAACCTTCCATCCACAAAAAAGCAACTGTGATATCTTGTGCCTTCTGTTTCACAAGAGGATTTTTTCTTTATAACTTACCAATACATTGCATATCTATTCTATAATACAGCTTTATATTAGCTGCATAGTATTCTATTGTTTGGTATATGCTGTATTTGCAAGCAATCCCCTATTGATTTAACTTGTTTCTGTAATTTTGTATTAAAGGCAATGCTATGGTGAGACTTTGGAAACCAGTATCTTAGCACACTTTCCTGATTTTATCCTTAAAATTAATTCCTAAAAGCTAGGTTAAAAAGTATGTATATTTGTATTTTGATACATATTTTCAAATCATCCTCCAGGAGCATATAATTTGTGCTCCTAACACCAGAGAAAGAATATATCCATCCCCCTGCCCAAATACCTATCAAATCTTAGTATGATCATTCTTTTTTATGTTTACCAATATGATAAGTGAACAGTTCATCATTGTTTTGATTTACATTTCTCTGATTTCTGTTAAGGTTAGACATCATTGTATGTGCATATTAGCCATTAGTATGTGTGTGTGTGTATGTGCGTGCACATTGCTTATGCTTATCTTTTGCTCATTCTTATATTGTAGTAGAAAAATATTTCTAAACATTTATTGTGAAATCTATTGTTTTTCCACATTGGAGCATATTTAAAAATTCAATTGAAAGGCCAAAAACATAGCATCTTTATTTCCAGATGAAACGACAAGTACAACACGTTTACACAGCAAAAAAGCATTACATTAGTTAGTTGATGGTAGCAATTTATTTCCAAAGAATTCTTGCAGTCTAACTGCAGATACCTACTTCAGTTCAGCCCTTTGTATTTAGCGCCATACACACTGTTCTGAGATGTGATGCCCGCGTCACAGCAACACTGAGACTGCAAAGACAGGACACCAGTGCTATGTGGCCCGGGATTAAAGAGTAGCTCATGCAAAGGGAAGCCTCTGGGCTCATCACTGCCTCGGGGATGCTGTAGTCAGGCCGCCGAGCCACCACATTCCTCAGGCACCCTGGATGTGCTTGGGGTCTGTATGTTGTCAGACAAGCCAACATCTGCCAGGGCAAAAAAGACTCCGTCTCTTTCCAACCACAGCTTTTTGCCAATTTAGGAACAGTGGCAGTGAAACTCATTTATGCTGGTCCCATGTGGCTCTGTGTCTTGTATAGACTGTTCAGATCTCAGTCCCACCAGAAAACCTGTGAGCCTGATGCTAAGGTGTCTTCCTGTGCGTCGTTCTGGCTCATCTCATTTTGCTCAACCTGTCGTCCTTCTCTCTCTGTTCTTAGAGGAATATGGGAAAAGGCCCTCTTGAAAGACATACACAATCCCTGAATATCCCAGTAACATCAAAATCTTGCCACAAAAAGCATTATCCTTTATCCATATACTTCCTGTCTAACTAGAGTGAAGAGATGGGCAATAAACCATGCCTGGAAGCTCACAACTTTCTACTCCGTCAAAACCATAAAGGAAGAAAACTTTGGAGCTGAAATGACCCTCCATTCCTTCTCCTCCTGCTGCCCCTCCTCTCTTCCGTGTGCGTCTCATTCATCGCAGCCCACAGTCCTGTCGCTAAAGCGACGTGTGTCTCCATCTGTACCACTGACGTTCCCTGGGAAATGGCAGTGGAGCTTACTCTAACTTTCCGGAAATGATATTCATATTTTTCTCCAAAACGTACATTTCCAAACTTGACTAGATTTGTGTGTGGATTTTCTAGATAGAAACTGGCTTAAAGGCAGTGAAGAATTTTAAATTCTGATGGCAGATAGCTAATAAGATTTTGTGGATAACTTTAATAAACTGGATCTGAGAGACTTTTTTTGTTTTAACTGTGAAGGAATCATATCCCACACAGTTTCATCCCAGCATTTACAAAGTAAAAGAATGTTTGCTGGTATATATTTTTCATGTCTGCATTAAACATTCAAACATATTTAGGGTAAATATTATAAGTATGGCCCATTATTTTTCAGAGTAATAGATACACATGCACAAAATATATGTAAGATATCTATATTTTGGAATTAAAAATAGACGTACGTATGCTTGTTTAATGTTTATTTAAAGAATTAATATAGCCATCACAAAAGTGGGCTTTTCGGCCTCTTATTCTAAATATTCTATGCCCATCCTCCCCAGTTATACTATTTCTTCCCTCAGACAATAAAGGTCTTTAGGGTTGTACTTGTCATCATTTCAGGACCATCCAGGCATCTGTTTCCAAAGCTATTATTAAAATTGCTGAAGATGTCCTCTAGCATCCTTTTGCAGATTCAAAGATTCATTTCCCTTTCCTGTAGACCCTTGTTCCTTACTTGGAAGCACTCAATAATAAACAAAGCAGGAAGCGGCCAACACAGTCCGTCCTCTGAAATGGCTTGAGCAGTATTCAATCTGGTAGCAAAAAAATAAATAAAATTATGCTGATGATGAGACATCACTTACGTATACACTCAGGAAGTGGAGAAAGGCCATCCACTCTGGGACTTTATAACAAGGCACATATTAATGTGTCTTTCCATCTAAAGGGAAGGGTTAACCCCACTTAGCAAGCAGCCATGGAATAGGGAGGCATGGCCTGAAGAATGCCATTCCTGGTTCCACATGAAGGTTGGATATCTTCATGGTGGCAAGGGCAGTGGGGTGGGTCTTTCAAATATCACAGCAGTAAGGCCCAAAAGACTATGAAACTCACAGCCACTGTCTATGCCAGACCTCTCTCCTCATCTCTGCTCCTGGGTCTGGACTCACCTTCTCGGTCCCTTTGGAGGTGTCCTGGTTTTTCTTTGACATTTGGGGCTCCATTTAAGTCCTTTCTCTTTTGCAAAGCCCTCCCTGGAGGCAGCATGACATTGAGAGTGTGGGATTTAGAGCCAGAGAGAACCTGTATTTCCTCTGCTGTATTTTAGTTAGCTCTGTGGCCTTAGGCTAGTAACCCAATGTCCTCAAACCTG
Organism: Phataginus tricuspis; assembly: GCA_029783875.1. Classification (NCBI taxonomy): domain Eukaryota; kingdom Metazoa; phylum Chordata; class Mammalia; order Pholidota; family Manidae; genus Phataginus; species Phataginus tricuspis. The sequence continues at coordinate 5,134,333 of JAQQAC010003584.1, read as the reverse complement.
TAAAACAGGGGTAAACATAATACCCATTTCTCAGGGTTGTTGTACAGATTATAAGGCAATATTGAATGGTAACTATTTAAGTAGAACAACGAGTACATGGGGTTCACTGTACCAGTCTCTCTGCTTTTGTTGGATTTGAGCATTTCCATAATAAAAACCTTTCATAAAAGGGAATGTATAGAAAGCACCTTGCACCTGATAGATAATTCCTATTTCCCCTTTCTTTCCACTCAGTCTTCTCTCCTCCTTCTCCAAGGTCTCGTGGTCACTCATTCCTCGCCTTCCAGTAAGTGTGTCCCTGGTAGGGAGTGGGGACAACTGAGAGCCCAGGATGGCCGCATCCACCCTCAGATGCTCCTTGGTGATGCCCCAAGGAGGACCCAGTAAGGCAGACGTCACCAGGCAAAGGGGCCCTGAGGAGTGGAGGCTCTGAATCCAGGCGCCGCGTATGCGCCCCAGGGTCTGGCCTGGCCTCAGGGGCTGCTCGGGCTCCTTTCTTGCAGACCGGAGGCAGGCATAAAGCCTCAGCCCCCCGAGTGACTTCTTGATCTTTCCTTTGGGCCCTTGTCCTAATTTTGCACCTGTAGCTACTTCAACTCTCATAACAAAAACATAAATAAATGAGAGGGAAGGAAGAAGGAAAGAGGTCATTTTTCCTCAGGGCCTAAAGCAGAACTCATCTCAGCGGCTCACTCTGGGCTGCCACAGAGACGGCCTCTCCACCCCAACAGGGAACAGTGCCTGGTTCTTCTCAGGGACCATGCTGTCCAGGAACAGGCCAGAAAGCGGCAGTGTGGGAGCCTTGATGGGCAAAAGAGAGAACTCTTCAACAATGTCACGACTTCCTTTCTTCGCTCTGCTTCGAGCCAGCTCAGGCAAGGTCCTTGTTTTTGACACCCTCTTCCTTGGAAGAGGCAGCGGACTGGGCAGTGGTGGAGCGAGGAACCTTGAATTCTTCCAGAAGAAACAGAAGCTTAGGGTGCCACCACTGATTTTCTTTCTCAGAGGCCGGAGAGGACACACGAGGGGTAGATTAGAAGGAACAGTGAGACGGGACATGTGGGCTTGTGTTAGGAGTCTGACTTTTGATGTTTCACTGTGAACACCTTTTAAGCCTTACCTTTCCCCATTCCCCTTCGGCCCCACACCTGCGCAGGCCAAGAAAGACACATGCTCCTTCCTTCAGCATCAGTGGAAGATTCAAGCTGCATGAGCTCCTGCCTTCCTGTGGGAATTCGTCCCGGCCCCACCCTCCAGCCATCATAAGCCCCCGGCCAGTCTGCTTTTCTTCTCTTAAGTCATTTTCAGACCAGTCTGGGAGGCCTTCCCTGCTCTTACAGAAAAGACTTGATTATACAAATAATAAACCTTTCATACCCTCTGGGCATATGTGTGGCATTATCAGCCTCAACATCTGCACCAAATTCCAAGGGCTCCATCCTGGTTCTGAAGAGCAACTTCCACAGGAAGAAAAGGGAGGAACGGATAACAGGAGCGTCAGCTGCATTGAGTGATGGGCTTAAGAGAGAGATGCTCTTCTGTTTTACTTTTCTGTAAAGATCTAAATTAGGCTTTCCAGGCTAGTTACAGCTATTCAACTCAACGCTCAACTAGCAGCATGAAAGCAACCATAGGCAGTACAAAACAAATGCGTATGGCTATGTTCCAAAAAAATCTTTATTTATAAATATGGGTGGAGAGACAGATTTGACCTGCAGACCATAGTCTGCCAAGCCCTCCTCTAATATTTCTACACTGAAAGTCTATGACTTGCATGATCAAGAAATATAAATATTGATAACACTAAAAATTTGGGACACATTGGTAATCTTATTTCAGACCTAATGGTTGCTTTTTTAGGGGGTGATAAAAGGAGGAAATAAGAGCTCACCCTCTCCTTACCTATGGCTCCTTAAGGTGGCTGGCTCACTTCTAGAGAGGGGAGTCTTGGAGTTGGAGTCTTAGATCGTACTGGCCCTCCCCCATGAGATGCTTCTACACTGGCCCCTGACCCCATCAGGATTAATAACTGCTCCACTATCACACCGTATAATCTAGAATGAAAATGCACATCCTGAAAGGAGTCGATTGATCCTAGCCCTCTAGTAGCCATAGAATAACTCAGCATGTTGGAAAAATCTTCTAATAAATTCAACACAGTATCATCGAATGTCTGTGAATTGGTTTTCCTTTGTACTGGATTTAGGTTTTCCCAATTTGTTTCTGCTGACAGAGCAGGGAACTTTTAGGAGAATGAGATGGGGCTGAGCAGCTTCAAAGAATTCTACTTTCTGCCCAGCAACTCTATGGAATTCCCACCACAGTTCTTACTTCACAGGGGAAAAATACTCATGCTGTCCTGAATGTGCCCTGGCCACATTCGCAGGCCCCCAACCGTCTCTTCTAAAGTGTGTCTCTGTAATCAGCAGGTGTGCAGTGAAGGAAACACCAAGTATGGCAGAAATTGTCTTCCTGTTGGGAGAACTGTGGGAGAGCAGGTGCTTGAATGTGAGAATGTCAGAGTTCAGAGTGAAGGCAATTATTCTCCCCCATGTTGCTCAGCATGGAAGAGAAATTAGCAAGAAAAAAGCAGGCAGCTGCTTGGGCAGGGTGTCCTGGACAGCGGTGATGAGAGGGTGCTCCGCGCACCTGGGCACATGCGGCCCGTGCCAGCCCCAGCAGGCTTCATGCACCAGCGCCCAGGATTCTGGGATGCACCACAGAGGCCGGGGCCAGGCAGGAACTGGAAAGAGGTTGGTGGCTTCTGGTCTTCTTGAAGGAGCTAGAGGTGAAACCAGGAAGACGATGCCTAGACATCATCTGCAGCGGGGACATTTTTTTTTTTTTGGTATCATTTATGTACAATTACATGAGCAACATTATGGTTACTAGATTCCCCCCTTTATCAAGTCCCCCCCACCAACCCCATTACAGTCACTGTCCATCAGCGTAGTAAGATGCTATAGAATCACTACTTGTCTTCTCTGTGTTATACAGTCCTCCCCGTTCCCCCCCCTCCTTATGGGGGGGAATCCTAATGGTCCTTTTCCCCCCTTATCCCTCCCTTCCCACCCATCCTCCCCAGTCCCTTTTTCTTTGTTAACTGTTAGTCCATGCTTGGGTTCCGTGAGTCTGCTGCTGTTTTGTTCCTTCAGGTTTTTCTTTGTTCTTATACTTCCAGTGCAGACATTTTTCAAAATCAAAATTGACTCAGAGGAATAACATTATATCCCCCCACCCCTTGACACACATCCGTCCAGCCTCAGTTTTTTCAAGTGACAAAACCATTGGTGGTATGTTCTATTGTCTATTAGCTAAGCCTAAAGATGGGGCCCAAAACAGCTTATTGAGTGAGAACGGGAGGGTTTTAATAAGATGACTTTCACCTAGGTTTCCCTCAGGGAGGGCCAGGCTCTTAATTCAGGCTGCCCAGGAACATACCCTGTCAAACCCAGCTGGACCCTGGTAATCAGAAAAGTTCAGTTCCTCTTGGAGTATTCCTGTGTGAAGACTACCTTTCCACTGCCTTTTGCACTATGCAGTATGGGAAGGGTTAAGAGGTTTTAATAGGGGCCTGAGAGACAGGGAACTATATTGGCCAGAGGAAATGGGGACTTTTTAAATGCAGGCATCTGTCATTTTTGTGTGGCTAGGCAATCTATGCTGGAGCTAGTTTTCCAGAACTCATTTTTTCAAGGTCAAAAATGAGAAATCCTCTGGGCCTATGGGATTCAGGTTCTAACTATGTGAGTGACTGTATTAGCTCAGGGCTACACAGAACAAACCCCTGAGTCTCGGTAGTTATTACATATATACTTTTCTCATATATGTAAAAATTCCTGTCTGGCAAGGGGCTTTACTCCACATGGTCATTCAGGGATTCAGACTCCTTCCACCTTGTGGTTCCTGCTTCTTCTAGGATTTCAGAGTCTTCTCCAGTGACTGACAGGCTGGGAACAAAGCAAGGGGAAAGTATATCTACTGGTCTGCTCAGATGCAAAGAGACACATATCACTTCGACCATTTTTCATTAATGAAAACTCATTGCCCAGCCACACCTGATGCCAGGCAACTGTGACACAGAGTCCCTGGCTGGGCAACCACTTTTCCGCCAACAAGCTGACACCATGGGTCTGGGTAGTCAGCTGGCTTTCAATACACTCACAAGCCCTTTAGCCCTTTGCAGAACTGCCTGCTCACATCGGGATGATTATCCCAGATATACTGCTTCATTTTGCCCCATCACTGTTCTTCTAAGAGGTCCCTCAGGTAGCATTTCTGTAAATGTTTCATTCTAAGCTAAAGGCAGATTTGGAGCTGAGGTGGGGAACAGTTCTTGGTAGGAAGGCCAATCTGGCTGCTTTAACAGAAGTTGATGCTGAGAGGGGAAGTTAATGGTCACTTTCATGAGAGATGCAGCCTGGCAACCTGGGGGATGTGACTGTTAACTGGGAGGCAGTGCAAGAAGGCTTGATGGACAGAGCTCTGTTCAAAGTCATTGCTGTGAACAAGACTACCAGGTTCCATTTCTTTACACCAAGCACTCATGATAAGGGAAACAGTTTTAAAAGGAAACTGTAACTATCAGGATTTCAATGGGGCTAGCCCAGTTCCCAGGTCCTTCTGATCCATTTTAACACAACTCTTCTGATAAGTTTATCTTTTTGGCTTTTCCTTCTTCAAGGTCTTTTCCAAGGTCTTTACCTTTCTAGGGCATTTTAAAATTATTTACAAGTCTTCTTGGCTCGATTCTCTCCTTGTTCCTCAGAAAAGTCCTGTTGGCCAAGAATTACACAGAAAGCTTGAGTGACAGAGGGTATCTGATGTCACATGGCTAACTCAGAACAGCAATGCAACCCAGATGCCCCAAGTGTTCTAACTCTCAAGATCAAAATTTAACTGGATGGGGCTACCTTTCTCCTTTTTTTCACAATCTGTCTCATTCCAAAGAGGTCCTGTTCAAAGGACCTGCACACCAAGCAGTGGACCAGCCACCTGTCTCCTACTTCAAATGCAAAGGCAGCTTACCTTGGCAGACCTTTGTCAATGTAGGAAGAGAAAAGATTTGCACAAATCATCATCCATCTTGTCCCCAGCTCCAAGTCCTTCTAAGTCAAGACACCTCAGCACCTTGGTCTGGATGGGGGCACTGAGCCCATGCTGCGAAGTACTATGTCCATTAATGGAAAAGGGCCATCACTGTCCCCAAAAGTTGGGGTCCGCCATGTGCTCTCCCCAGGGGGAGATGAAGAGATTCTTCTACTATGCTGCCCGTGGTGGCCTTTGTTCTGCTTCTCTAGACTCAAGTGGGTGCAAGGTAGCAAAACTGAATGGGTGGAGCACAGACTCTGAGGCCAGTTGGTTTACGCTCAGAATCCAGCCTCTGCCACATTTGGGCTCCATGATCTTGGAGAAAGTACTTAACTCTCTGTCACACAGTTCCTCTTCTGTGAAATGGGGATCACAGCCCACTTAGAGGGTTATTCGGAGGATTAAACCTGTTGATAATGTGACCACCCCCGGCTCATAATTAGTACAACAGCAGCACCTGCTCTTTTGTAACGCACATTACTTGCCAGGTCTGGTCTGCAAACCAGCTGAGGGAAGTCAGCCAGACTGTCGGGGATTCTCCCCCGGCCTTGCATGCTTTCTGAAATCCACATCCTCGGCTGGGCTCACCGGGTTTAGCTCTCTTCAGGGGAAGAGGAGTAAAGGGAGTAGAAACTGAGCTAGCAGATTACTTCTGCACTTGCTGAATGGCTGGCTTGTTCCAATATTGCTCTTTTGGTTTCCATATAACTTATTGCTCAAGCCAAGCTACTTTTGAGAGCCCAGAAGTGTTCAAACAAATGGGACCCTGTGTCAAGAGTGATAAGCTAGGAATGCCCTAGCCAAACCATGACAAATATTTATGGTCACCCTAATTACTGCTGATTTGACATTGGGCTATTCCGCCTGCTGCAGCACTATGGCAATAATCACATTTAGTCCAGCACTTCAGTGTTTTAGACACTTGTACATACCCTTGATTCCTTTCAACATCCTTATGAAATAGATTTACTTATTTTCCCCGTTTTACTTATGAGGCAGTAGAGGTTTATTGATGTGCAAAAACTATACCAATAATAAACACTGCACTTTTTCTCTTCTACCATGTTATGCTTCCCCTCATTCCAGAGACCTCCCAGTTTCTCAAAATTTTAAACAACCTTGGGCAACCATTTGGCTGAAATGTCTGGTTCACTCCACATGCTTTCAGATTCCTGCTGCTCAGCCAGTCTCCGACTAGGTTTGCGCCCATGACAAGACATAAAATTAACTAAAAAAAATGATAAATTAAAAATAGATGTGTGAGCTAATTATCTTTTCTTTGGGCCTTAATATGGGAGGGAAAATTGTTTTTGGAAGAAGAAAGTTTAAATTCTGACTCTGTCAATCATTGGCTGTGAGATCTCACTCAAGTCTCTTACATTCTTCGTAGCACAGATCCTACACCTGGAATCGTGAGCATTTCCTCATCTGTAAACTGGGAACAAAGCTTGCTTAGTTGTAAGAGTTAAATAAGATACCAAAGAGAAAGAGCTTAGCAAACAGTAAGCAATGATTATTGTTATTTTAATTATTACCATAAACCCAGAAGAATGATCTTTGAGGCAGATGAACAAATGAAGAAACATATAATCAGCAACCAGAAGGACCTAAAAGAAAATGTTCTATACCTTCCTGTCTAAAAATGTATCCTATACTTGCACAAGCATGCAAGGATGCAAAGATGCATACATAAGGATTTTTGTCATTATATTATTTGTAAATGTAGAACACAGGATATCTTTGACTTTGGCTAATTGATCACAGAGTCCTTAGCATTGAATTCGATGAGCAATCTAAGTACTTTGTATAAGAGGAAATGCTCTGGCCCTGATGACCAGAAGTCTGATTGAATCACCACAGTAGAAAATTGCAGCCCCATCCAGCCCCATACTTGAGCCAGAGAACAGACCCAGGGCCCCAGGAATGAAGTAGAGTTCAGGCCTTCTAGAGGAAGGAGCTTGCTACACTGCCAAAAGTGTACATATAAATCCCCCTCCCGGGCTTCCGTGTGATAAAAGTCAATGGAAAACTATGATGTCCCACTAGAGACAGGACGGCTACAGATGCAGATTCATCAGGAATGAAGATTTAGGTCACCTTATCAGACAGAGTATCTCTAGTCAAGGTGCTTACCGAAGAAATATGGAATGGATACTAGGAGAAGGTGGTTCTAAATAACAAGTGTAACCATGTGACAAGCTGCAGAAACAAAGACTATGCTGGTTATGACTAGTTCTTCCATATTTTGATCTAAATGTATTTGTGCATATATTAGCCAACTTTTGTCTCCCCCTTTCCCATTCCTCTAACATGTGCTAATTTCCTCACAAGACTGAACCTATGTGAGATGATGGTTGTTGACTGAACTTCCTGTGGTGATCACCTAACAATCTTTACATATATCAAATCACTATGTTGTACACTTAAAACTAGTACCTTGTATGTCAACTGTATCTCAATAAAACTGGAAAAATGTGTTAATAGCAGTTAACTTTATAGCTCAGTATGTAATCTACAGGGCGTCGAAAAGGGAGTGTGATTCTGAAGGAGGAGGAACATCAGCCGGACGTGAATGAAATTACTTTCCATCCCCTTTGGTGGAGAGGGTTGGTGCGTTTTGGTTGGAGGAGGCCCAGGTGCATCGTGTTAGCCATAAACAAGACCTTGCTGTTATCTCTAGCTGGAACTGACGGGTGGTTAAAGAGATGCGTATGGAAGCCATGTTGGCTGTGGTGGCTTTGTATTTTATCAACTTTGCGAAATTGGAAATACGTCTTCCAGAATTCTCTTTCCGATATGATTTCACAGGAGGTCAGCCGCAAGAGATATTTACGTAAGATTTGGAAGGTGAAATCAAGCAGCAGCCTTTCTCATGCTCTGAAGGCGGCCGTAGGGCACTGCGGCAGCTCTTGCATATTGTTGCACATCAGCTGAATCCCCTTGTCAGTGTCGGGCAGCACCAGGCCCACAGCGACTCCAGCTCCCACGGGCTCGCCTCCTTCACCTGCCTGGTTGAGATGGGAGCTCACCCGTCATCCGGGTTCCTGTGAGACTCTTCTGGGCTCAGAGATGGGGCTGTGGGTCTCCGCAGGTTAAGACTCACCCACTCTGTTCAACCAGAAAAGTTTCATGTTACTTGTTTCACACTGGGTTTCTGAAGAACTTTATTTTGCTGTAAAAGAGAGACCTTGCCAAACCCCTTCATTTTACAGATGAGGAAATTCATGGACAAAGAGTCTTAAAGTTAACTAGTTATCCAGTGAGGTACAGCAAGATTTCAGGACTCCAGACTTCCATCCAAGGATTTAGCTCATACTCTCACTGTCTCCAGGAGAGATCAGATGATGCCTGAAGACTGGATGGATGTGGGTAGATCAGCTTCATGACCCACCCCAAAGGGCTAACCTAGGATATTGCTGCTTCCTTCCCAGATATGCAGGGGAGACTTAAAGCCCTTATTATCAGTCCTTTGAGGTTTCTATTCAGGACCTGAATGAATAAGAAATAGAAACGTTCAGAAGTTATTTATTTCCCTATTTAACTGAGGCAGTGAATTTTTTTTCCTTAAAGAAGAGGTATCTTGTTCCCTTTAAATCCACTTAGACAAAAACTGGATGTTATTGACAGAAGGCCTGTGATATGCATCTCAGGTTTTATATAGGGATTTTCATTTTGTCACATCCAGTTTAAACCACCAGCCTAATTTAATTACAATTAATGAATCACCATTTGCCCTGAGGCAAAACCAGGTTTTCTTGCTAAAGAGGTGTTCAGCGCATAGCATTCAAATTCATGACCTAGACCTCAAATTAACGGGCTGTCCATTAAGAATGGTTGAGTGGCTTTGAAGACTGCATTTATCGGTTGTCAACAGTCGTGTCTTGCAGTCCCCGGCGGTCCCTGTGGAAGAGACAATCAGAACAGGAAGATACTGCCAAGGAAATGTCCAGGGCTCCCTAGTGCCAAATGAGGTTTCATTAAAGAACAGTTTTTTGCTTGAGAGGTAGAGTCTATGAAGTGGCTGTTACCCTGGGTCGTGAGGTGAGGCTCTGGCTCAGCAGCGGGGTTTTCTGTACTAGAAGGTCATCTCATGGAGAAATTGGATCCTTCCCACCACAGGGGATGCTTCCATCCTTCATCCAACCCTTAGGGTCTTATTATGGGGAAAAAAACTAATGGCACCCTATGATAACTCATTCATTGAGGATTGGGTGAGTACCTACTATCTGCCTAAACCTCAAGATGTTTAAATAGCAATGCCAGTATTACATGAAACCTGAGGCACATAGACAATGTTGGGCTGAGACAGGAAGGAGGTTCATCTTGTAGGGCTGTCAGTCATGCCACGTTTGTTAAGGCTGATTATTCAGCTAGTCTAATTGGCTGGCTTGGTGGCCTTTTCTTCCATCCATTTTTCCGTTGGCCAGAGGGCCCCATTCCATGAAAGAAGAGGGTTGTTCTTAGGTAGTTGCTATGGGAGCTAGGCTTTCCTGCCAGCGCTGGGGGAGTACAGGATTCAGAGACTGAGCTGTGCTAACCGGGCATCTCAGGACGTATAAGAGTGACTCTTAAAAGTGGGGAGCCCGAGGCTAGGCATTCCCGCTACTGACTTCAGAGTGTACTAAGGTGACCCACAGCTAGGCCCATGGACAAGCAGGACGCTGCTCTGCCTGGAGGCTGGGATCCTCTGGGGAGTGAGTGGGGATGAGGACAGGTCAGTCCCCCCAGCAGTGGCATTCCCCAAAAGCAGCCTTCATTGAGTGTGTGCTATTGGGTGGCCTTTCAGTGGGGCACTGCTATCCTGGACTCAGGCCTCTCTTAGCTGCCCCATCGTTGGCCCTTTCCCCTCTGGTCAGTGTGGTGGTGGCCCCCACAGTGGTGTGCCCTTAAGGCTGCAGCCATAGGCTCCACACAGGGACCTGCCAGACCCTCTAATGTCTCAGGATTCCCGGACCCCTGGCCTATCCTCATGTCTCCTACGAAGCTTAAAACAGTTACAACAATCCTCTTCCAATTTCTGCCTTTGCCACTTTCCTGGAGTCATAACAACCTCTCCTTGTGGTTGGCAAATTACCTGCTACCCCTCTCAAATTCTCTGTAGAAGTCCCAACTGGCACATAGGCCAAAAAGTGGGAATGAGGGGCTGCCTAGCTAGTAGGAGATGCACTAAACTCTGAGAAATGAAGTTCATGAAGATTGAACCCCACCTCCTGCCTCACTAATGCCTCTGACCAGCATCCCTTTCTAAAAGCCCATGCACATTCGAGCTAAGCACAGATGTCCATTTAATATTTGATACATATTCATTCATTTAGCAGGACAGAGCAGGGCCTGTGGGATCAGGTGGAACAAATAAACTGGTTCTTGCCCTCAAAGAGCTGATCACCTTGTTGATAAGACACCATCCTCAACAACACACACACACACTCAACCAAATAGCAAGACAAACAACGTGAGAGTTGTTACAAGAAGCGGCCAACGACCATCAGGGTGGCATGGGTGGAGGTAGCATCTCCACAGGTGGGCGGCCAGAAAGTACTTTGTAAGAGCGATTTAAGCTCATTCAAAACGAAGGTGGGAACTAGTTAAGTAACATTCAAACGTGTCATACTAGAATACCACACTCTGTACGTATTTGATGCATGTCAGGGATGACTCCTCAGCCAGACTGCACGTTTTTGAGGGCAGGACCCTGTCCCATGTTCCTCCTGGGTCTTTCTCCTTTTGCTGTAAAAAAAAAAAAAACAATGCCTTTTTGGAGTGTATGCCAGAGACATACACGGAATTGAATCAAATTAAGTCATGCCCTGAGATACTCATGGCAGGTTTGTCATATGGGAGAGAATTTGAGGCCTGAGGCCAGCTTGAGTAAAAAGAGATCTTTAGGTAGCAACAGCCATCTAGAACCTCACAAGAAATGAGACTCCCCTTTCTCTGAGCATGGTCAGAAATTCTTCTGTACCTTCCTAGTAACTAAAAGAGTTTGTGCTAATAATTCCTTTAATAATTATCATCTGATTATTGCTTTCTCCAAGGTGGAAATGATATGAAGCTTAAGATTCAGACACCTTCTAAAATCTTGTACCTAATAATTTTAAATTCCCTTTCTTAAAGAGGTCTGTGCAGGTGGGATTGGTTTCAGTCCCCAGAAAATTCGGATGTGCCAGTGCAATTTATTATTTAGTTACAATTTTTTTTTCATGGAAGGCTCACATCAGACTCATGAGGCATATTCTACATAATTTGGATTTGATCAAGAGTCCCAGAGATGTCAACTGACTTGCTCAAGGTCACACAGCAAGTTGATAAAGATTCAACATCTATAAATAATTTCAGAGCAGAGATAATGTATTCTTATAAATTATCCAAGATGGCACATTGAAGTCTTTTCACTTCCTCTCCCAGACCGTGAAAATGAGAACGCAGCTCTGAGTAACATTATGTTCTTTTGAAGCCACCCTCTGCCGGTAAGGCGAGAAGCCTGAGGTTGCGGCCCTAGGCCGGCTCCCTGTGGGGGGCAGACCCCAAGTGGGACTCTGTGGTCGTTTACTGGTGCTTAGAGTCCGCCACATTCTCCACTCCCACCACAGTAGCCAAGGGAAAGAAATCAGTGTGGGAAAACCTGACTTAATTTAAAGACATGTCTGAGACATCCAAAGTATTTATAGTTTCTGAGTTTCATTTTATTCTCTGTCTTTTTTTTTTGCTGCAGGGAACTCAGTCATGTCCCATAGGATGATTCCTTTGCACAGGAAGGCTGTGTGCCGACATCCAGTCAGGTGTGAATAGCCACTCATCATACAGTCAGTGAATATGTACTGTGAGCTGTGGACTCTGCAAGGAGCTGGCCACCCTCAGGCATGAGTGCTGCAGGGCCGTGGGCCATTTTCTAGGTAACTGTATCTTTTTCTGCAAACCCTTAGGCCCTAGATCCCTTAAACAGGTCCCATCAGAGGATCAGGACCAGAGGTGGAAGGCCTGCATGTGGGGGCCATGTGGCCAAGGTCCTCAAATGCAGGTTTCTGACCTATGCTTAATGTAAGGTTTGAGAAATGTCATAATGGTAGGACAACAGGCACTCATAATACATCTTGAAGCATGTGTCCCATTTCCAGATCACACAACCTGTAGTGCACTATGAATTTACCAATTTTTAAAAAGAAATCCTTCCATTCTCTTATAAATAGCACATTTTTATATCATTGTACTTTTTGGTGACAGAAGTGTTTATTGGTTAAAGGTAAATATTTGCAATTTACTACATTTTTTTTAACAACTTATTTTGTTATCTTTAACCTACAATTACATGTGCAATATTATGGTGATTAAACTACCCCCTTCATTAGGTCCCCCCCACCAACCCTATTATAGTCACTGTCTCAGCATAGTGAGAAGAGAATCACTACTTGTCTTCTCTGAGTTGTACAGCCCTCCCCATGCCCCCCCTACCTTACATCTCCTAATCGTAATGCCCCTTTTTCCCTCTTATCCCTCCCTTCCCACCCTTCTTCCCCAGTCCCTTTCCCTTTGGTAACTATCCGTCCATTCTTGGGTTCTGTGAGTCTGCTGCTGTTTTGTTCCTTCAGTTTTTTTCTTTGTTCTTATACTCCACATATGAGTGAAATCATTTGATACTTGTCTTTTTCGGCTTGGCTTATTTTACTGAGCATAATACCCTCTAGCTCCATCCATGTTGTTGCAAATGGTAGGATGTGTTTTCTTCTTATGGCTGAATAATATTCCATTGTGTATATGTACCATATCTTCTTAATCCATTCATCTACTGATGGACACTTAGGTTGCTTCCATTTCTTGGCTATTGTAAATAGTGCTGCAATAAACATAGGGGTGCATCTGTCTTTTTCAAACTGGGCTGCTGCATTCTTAGGGTTAATTCCTAGGAGTGGGATTCCTGGGTCAAATGGTATTTCTATTTTGAGTATTTTGAGGAACCTCCATATTGCTTTCCACAATGGTTGAACTAATTTGCATTCCCACCAGCACTGTAGGAGGGTTCTCTTTTCTCTATTTTGTCTGATTGCCGTGGCTAGGACCTCCAGTACTATGTTGAATAACAGTGGAAAGAGTGGGCATCCCTGTCTTGTTCCCGATCTTAGATGAAAAGCTTTCAGCTTCTCCCTGTTAAGTGTGATGTTAGCTGTGGGTTTGTCATATATAGCCTTTATGATGTTGAGGTACTTGCCGTCTATACCCATTTTGTTGAGAGTTTTAATCATGAATGGATGCTGAATTTTATCAATTGCTTTTTCAGCATCTATGGAGATGATCATGTGGTTTTTGTTCTTCATTTTATTGATGTGATGGATGATGTTAATGGATTTTCGAATGTTGTACCATCCTTGCATCCCTGGGATGAATCCCACTTGATCATGGTGTATGGTCCTCTGATGTATTTTTGAATTCGGTTTGCTAATATTTTCATGAGTATTTTTGCATCTATGTTCATCAGGGATATTGGTCTGTAATTTTCTTTTTTAGTAAGGTCTTTGCCCGGTTTTGGTATTAGAGTGATACTGGCTTCATAGAAAGAGTTTGGAAGTATTCCCTCCTCTTCTATTTTTTGGAAAACTTTAAGGAGAATGGGTGTTATTTCTTCTCTATATGTCTGGTAGAATTCAGAGGTGAATCCATCAGGTCCGGGGCTTTTGTTCTTGGGTAGTTTTTTGATTACCGATTCAATTTCGTTGCTGGCGATTGGTCTGTTTAGTTTTTCTGTTTCCTGCTTGGTGAGTCTTGGAAGGCTATATTTTTCTAACAAGTTGTCCATTTCTTCTAGGTTTTCCAGCTTGTTAGCATATAGATGCTCGCAATATTCTCTTATAAGTCTTTGTATTTCTGTGGGGTCCGTCGTTATTTTTCCTTTCTCATTTCTGATTCTGTTTATGTGTGTAGATTCTCTTTTTCTCTTAATGAGTCTGGCTAGGGGTTTATCTATTTTGTTTATTTTTTCAAAGAACCAGCTTTTGGTTTCATTGATTTTTTCTATTGTTTTATTCTTCTCAATTTTATTTATTTCTTCTCTGATCTTTATTATGTCCCTCCTTCTGGTGACTTTGGGCCTCATTTGTTCTTCTTTTTCCAATTTCAATAATTGGGTCTTTAGACTGTTCATTTGGGAATGTTCTTCCTTCTTTAAATAGGCCTGGATTGCAATATACTTTCCTCTTAGAACTGCCTTCGCCGCGTCCCACAGAAGTTGTGGTTTGTGTTGTTGTTGTCATTAGTCTCCATATATTCTTTGATTTCTGTTTTGATTTGGTCGTTAACCCATTGATTAATTAGGAGAATGTTGTTAAGTCTCCATGTATTTGTGAGCCTTTTTAATTTCTTTCTAAAATTTATTTCTAGTTTTATACCTTTGTGATCTGAGAAGTTGGTTGGTAGGATTTCAATATTTTTAAATTTACTGAGGTTCTTTTTGTGGCCTAGTATGTGGTCTATTCTGGAAATGTTCCATGTGCACTTGAGAAGAATGTGTATCCTGCTGCTTTTGGGTGCAGAGTTCTGTAGATATCTGTTAGGTCCATCTGTTCTAGTGTGGTGTTCAGTGCCTCTGTGTCTTTACTTATTCTCTGCCTGGTTGATCTATCCTTTGGTGTGAGTGGTGTGTTTAAGTCTCCTAAAATAATTGCATTGCTGTCTATTTCCTCCTTCAATTCTGTTAGTATTTGTTTCACATTTGCTGACGCTCCTGTGTTGGGTGCATATATATTTATAATGGTTATTTCTTCTTGTTGGACTGACCCCTTTATCATTATGTAATGTTCTTCTTTATCTCTTGCTACTTTCTTCATTTTGAAGTCTATTTTATCTGATACAAGTACTGCAACACCTGCTTTTTTCTTTTTGTTGTTTGCATGAAATATCTTTTTCCATCCCTTCACTTTTAGTCTGTGTATATCTTTGGGTTTGAGGTGAGTCTCTTATAAGCAGCATATAGCTGGGTCTTGCTTTTTTATCCACTCTGTTACTCTGTGTCTTTTGATTGGTGCATTCAGTCCATTTACATTTAGGGTGATTATTGATAGATATGTACTTATTGCCATTGCTGGCTTTAGATTTGTGGCTACCAAAGGTTCAAGGGTTGCTTCTTTACTATCTAAGAATCTAACTTAACTTTCTTGTTAAGTTATTGTCAATGCCGTCTGATGTTTCTTTATCTCTCCCTTCCTATTCTTCCTCCTCCTTTCTTTATATATTAGGTGTTTTATTCTTTGCCTTTAGTTAGTATTTGGATGGTCTACTTTCTTTGCTATGATTTTATTTTCTCTAGTGACATCTTTTTAGCCTTAGGGGTGCTTCCCTCTAGAGCAGTCCGTTTAAGATATCCTGTAGTGGTGGTTTATGAGAGGCAAACTCTCTCAACTTTCGTTTGTCTTGAAATTGCTTAATCCCTCCGTCATATTTAAATGATAATCGTGCTGGATACAATATTCTTGGTTCGAGGCCCTTCTGTTTCATTACGTTAAATATATCAATGCATTCTCTTCTGGCCTGTAAGGTATCTGTTGAGAAGTCTGATGATAGTCTGATGGGTTTTTCTTTGTAGGTGATCTTTTTTCTCTCTCTAGCTGCCTTTAATACTCTGTCTTTATCTTTGATCTTTGCCATCTTAATTATTATGTGTCTTGGTGTTGTCTTCCTTGGGTCCCTTGTGTTGGGAGATCTGTGGGCTTCCGTGGACTGCGAGACTATTTCCTTCCCCAGCGTGGGAAAGTTTTCAGCAATTATTTCTTCAAAGACACTATCTATCCCTTTTTCTCTCTCTTCTTCCTCTGGTACTCCTATAATGCGAGTATTGCTCCGTTTGGATTGGTCACACAGTTCTCTTAATATTCTTTCATTCTTAGAGATCCTTTTCTCTCTCTCTGCCTCAGCTTCTTTGTATTCCTGTTCTCTGTTTTGTATTTCATTGACAGTGTCTTGTACCTCATCCAGTCTGCTGTTAAGCCCGTGAATGGATTGTCTCATTTCTGCTTTGTCTTTCCTCATTTCCTCCCTCAGCTCTTGCACATTTTTCTGTAGATCCATCAGCATGGCTATGACTTTTATTCTGAATTCTTTTTCAGGAAGACTGTGCATGTCCATTCCTTCAGGTTCTCTCTCAGGGGTTGTCTGTGTCTGAAGCTTTGTCTGTACCTTATTCCTCTGTCTTTTCATGGCTATAGAATTGGTTGCTGGTAGTTGTCACGTATGTCAGCTGTGCTCTTTATGACCCGCCTCGCCGGCTGCCAAGTCCTCTCAGGTGTAAGTGCCCACTGGAGTGCTACCCCACTGGCTGCCAAGTTCTCTCAGGTGTAGCTGCCCGCCGGTGCATTGCCTCGCTGGCTGCCGAGTCCTCTCAGGTGTGGCTGCATGGTGTGCCCTTTCCTGTGTGTTCTGGTCTCTCTTTTGGGAATAGTTGTATTTGCTGTATTTTCGTGGTAAATATAATATTGGGAGGAAATTTCCGCCGCTCCATTCATGCCGCCATATTCCCGGAACTCCGCAATTTACTACGTTTTTTATAGCCCTATTCTGACATCTCATCATAATGAAATGTCCCAGGAGCCCAGCCCTCCAGGTCTCATAGAAGTCCTGCCCTTAAGGGGCCATTCGTCAGAATGTCTCCCCTGGGCCTCCATTTTAAAGATGGAGAAACAAGCTTAGAGGGAATCAACTACCCTCTCACAAGCTGTTTAGATAATATTGAACTTAAACCAACAGAACAGTCACACAAAACCCATGTAACTTAATTTTCCTTTTCCAGATTTAAATTATAACGTACACAGAACTTTTTAATAATATTCAGAGAAGTCATTTCACACCATAACCTGTCTCAGAGGCTGGTGTCTCACAAATAAGAACCCTTCTGTGTCTGGGGGATTTTGTGTCATTTCCTACAATTCTTTTTCATTTTGTCTGCTGAGAAAGCCAATAATGGGTGACTTCTCATCTAGGCATTCTTCTGGATGACAAATCACATCACTTTGAAATCCCCATTGCTTTCTAACTCTCTCCAAGGCCACTGGATTAAAAAAACAAATAAAACTTTGCTCCCCTGTGTCCATGACAAGGAGACTGGCTTCTAAGGCCCCTGGGTTGCTGGTGGCAAGGCCCCCAGTTTCTGGAGGACCTCGCTGTGGGGCTGCTGTGGGGCCTCAGACCAGGCAGGGAGAAGCTTTGAAGATTTGGGGCTCTATTCGTTTCCTGTGGCTGCCTTAACAAAGTACCTTAACAAAGATTTAGTGGCTTAAAACAATCAAAATTTATTCTCTCACGCTTCTGGAACTGTATCCTCCCACGGAAGTCCAAAATAAAGGTGTCTGCAAGGTTGTGCTCCTGGAGGCTTTCTGAGGGAGTCCTTCCTCGCCTCTTCCCGCTTCTGGTGGCTGCCGGCGATCCTCGCCTCTGACTGTGTAACTCCACTCTCTGTGTCTGTCTTCCCATGGCCTTCTCTTCTGTCTTCTGTAAGGATACTCGTCATTGGCTCTAGAGCCCAGCTTAAGTCCATCTAGAAAGACCCTTTTTCCAAATAAGATCACATTCACAGGTACCAGGGTAAGGACTTGGACATATGTTTGGGGACCACCATTCAACCCGCTTCAGGGTCCATGCAAAGTTCTCTCTGCTAGTTCCAGTTTTTAGCATGGGGATGGCAAGAGGCTAAAGGATATCACCCAAGTTACACGGATGGCCAGCCTTTAAATAACCTGGCTGTTCCTGCTCCAGCTTCTATTTTACAAATAATTCCCGAGCATCTGCTGTGCTAGGCGCTGGGAGCTCAGAGTTTACCTGAACTGCACGCCAGTTTTCTCACTACTACTTCTCAGAATCTAATCGGACAGAGCACTAAGGGCACAAGTAATAATGACCCAATGCATGTTCTCCGAAAGAGATGTGTACGGTGATCATGCCATGTGTTCACTGAACATGTGAAGAAGGTAGGGGAGGTAGTCTAGATTCTCTTTTATAATCAATGACCTGAGACCAGTGACACTGAGTCGTCTAAGATCCCATAGCTCAGACATGATGGAACTAAGGTTTGAACCCAGAGCCTCTGACAACTGCTTAGAAGCCACGTGCTTCTGACAGCTGAAAACAAAGAGTTTGTCTTCTAAGAAGGCAGATTGTCATGTTCTTAGTGTTAGGATTCTAACAACTGGTTTAGATTTGGAAGCCACTATGGGGGAAGGTCATACAGACTGATGGTTATCTAATGGCCTTGCTTTGTGTCTAATCAAGCTGTCCTTTTTTTCTTATTTCTTCCTTTATTTTTTCTGAGTCAAGAGATGCTGGATATGGAAACCCAAACTATATTTTGATACGATGTTTTCAAATGTAAAGAGATAGGAGAGCAAGGTCCTAGGTCAAGAAATATTACACATTTTCACGTTGCTGTAAAAATGTTGCAAATTGACTTCCTCTTAGCTTTTCCTTCTAGGAGAAGCTCTGAGGAGACTTTGAGGTAGGCCTTGCTTCAGTCTGTCCATCTTTCCCACTATCTCTTATTTACTGTACTCCCTCACTCAGAGGCTCCATCAGGAGAAGTGTAGGGACAGATGAGCAGTGAATTACCATGGGCACATAGGGGGTCCTCAGGATTGGGGTCACCTGTTCCATTCAATTCAACAGACATTTACTGAGTATCCACCAGGAGTCACTAATTGTGCCTGACATTGGGATACAAAGGCAGCTAAGGTATAGGCTCTGACTTCAAGCAATTTATTATTTAAAGGACTCATGGGACAGAGACCCTTGTGGCATGCTGGAGAAAAACAGATTGCCCAGGTTTCTGCCCACAGGCTCCAGTGGATAAGCCATGGCAGAGAGGTGGGTGGAAATGCATCATGCTTGCAGGGGGGCGTGGAGACTGAGGGAAAGCACACTTCTCTATGGCTTATAGAATAATGGGTTAGAACCTGCAGGTGGCAAAGTTGGAGACAGAGGGGTGATGGCAAACAGCCCCTGATTTATGAATTCGTTATCAATCTAGTTGGGTAAGTTTTGCTGCCTCAGAGTTTTGATGTGGAAAACAACCACCAACACCTTCAGTGGAAGAGTGTTACAAAACTAAAGGAAGATGAACTATTACAACGCTTGTTAGACTGTCAGTTAAACTGGGTGTGTCATCAGTCCAGACTCACTGCTGGGTTTTTCTGCCCTG
Organism: Phataginus tricuspis; assembly: GCA_029783875.1. Lineage (NCBI taxonomy): Eukaryota > Metazoa > Chordata > Mammalia > Pholidota > Manidae > Phataginus > Phataginus tricuspis. Next base: position 5,115,075 of record JAQQAC010003584.1, on the reverse strand, counting down.
ACACAGAAGTTGAAGCAACCCTGTCAAGCAGTTTCTCTGGGTCCCAGTCGCTTCGGTCAGGTGGCATAATCTGGGCAAAGGGTTGTTGTCCATTTAGCAATTCCGAAAGGAGTTATTACCAGTTAGTTATTGCCACAGACCAGTTTATGTAAGTTCTATGCTACAGTTGCTTTCTTGTCAAAAACTATTGTAGTTATTTTAATGGATCCCATAGATAATGACACAGAGAGAAGAGCATTTGCTCTTTGTTGTTACAGTGCAAAAGAAAGCACTTAAAATGGGAGAAGATATTATGGAAAGGAAAGGAATAGGTGCGTCATGCGAGGTGTCCTGATGGGCTGGTTGGAGAGGAATCCTCAGAAGCTCACTGGATATATGACAGACGTTCAGGACAGCTTAAGCTCACCTACAGTTGTAGGGCCCCGAGATAAATGAAGACTTCTTCCTGATATCCTAGACTTCTATCTGATCCTTATTTCTGGGGTAGCTTCTTGAACTACAGGGTGATTTCTTGAACAGAGGATACCTTTCTATTCGGGAGGGATTAAAGTCTAGCACTGACATCAACAGGCAGCCAGGGAAGAGACATCACATTGACCCTGGGGTGAGTGGTTGCTCTGAAAAGCCCTCTTAAGCATGCCAAGTCTTGTCAGCCTCACCCGTCTCTTATGCCAGTCGCCACTACAGGGACCAGTTCTCTGTGGGCTCCCACAAGCTTAGAACAGGTGTGACCGGGGAGCACCATACTGCAGGCTTGGGATGCACATCTTGTCCCTTACCCTGGATCTGCTGCTGTGTGGGTCACCACAGGAATACATTCATTTGACTTCCCATGTGCAACCTAGAAGGGAGAGGGAGTTAACACCCCACGAGTGAAACTTTGATACTTGAGAGATAGAAGCTGATGAATAAACACCTTCCCCTTTCCACGCTAAGAAGGTACATCTAAAATGAATTTCTTCTGGGGTCCTGTGGGATGAAGCAATCTGTTATGGTGGCTATGCAATAATGCAACCTAGAGCTAGAATCCC